>CM025245.1:21966507-21995311 GCA_013677275.1 Gossypium schwendimanii
AGTTTAAATATTTTTAATATTTATTATATATTTATTTTTGGGACTGTAATAATTTTCTTTATGGACTGTGACATGGACTTTATATTTGGGGACTTCTATTTTAATTTTGCATGATTTGAAGTTTTAAATTGCTTATTCAATATTTTAATGATTATGCATGAAAAACTAATTTTTAACGAAAATATGATTTTAGCACTAAATTTCACTACTATATTAAAAATAAGTTTTTAATAATAATACGAATGAATTTCTAAAGGCACGTGATTTTTAAATAAACAAGTTTTTCCCAAAACGAAGGAAAATAATCAAGCTCACAAGTTTTGAATAAAAAAGGCAAAGAGTTTTAAAGTATGATTTAAAATATGGAAGTTTTTTGCGCCGGAATGTAGTTTTCGAAATTCGACCATATCGTCTAAGTCAGGTTTGGGAGGTTACAATGGCATACCCTACATCAGTCTTTATAGCACAACCTATTACGGTAGACGTTTGACTGTATCAAAATATACGACCCACGATGTTGGGACAATGATAATCTCAAGTCTGAGGATCATATACATATTTATCACTATGAGTAATGTTGTGACTTTTACATAATAATCCAAGAAATATACTCATAATGGGTCAGTCCAATATGTTGTTCTCTAACACGTACTCAGATATTGATTTTGACAACCCTATGTTACTGAGAAGACTTTATCATCAACCAACTACACATTAGTCTCAATGCATTATTATTGTCCAAACCCACAATAATACTTGACTAAGAACATTTTAAAAATAATCATATTATTCTCAAGACATTATTATTAATTAGTTTATTGACATACACAGAAAAAGAAACTAAAATAACAATGGCAACGTCTTATATTAACAAATAAGGTAAAATGAGTATGTTATTACAATCATCTCATGATTGGTCTTTGGGGCATACTCTAACAATCTCCCATTAGAACTGAGACCAATCAATTATATATCTAATACCAAGTGACTTACTGTGATGATCATGCTTCTATTGTGTCAAAGGCTTCGTCAGTGGATCAAACAATGTTGTCATCTATTCGTACTTTGCATATTTCCACATCTCATCGATCAATGATTTCTTGAATGAGATGAAAGCACCTAAGTGTATGTTTGGATCATTGGGGAGATCTGGGTTCCTTTGCCTGTGTAATGGCTCCATTGTTGTCACAATGAAGTTCTCTAGCATTTGATATGCTAGGCACAAGCCCTAGTTTAGATATGAATTTCTTACTCCCAATAGCCTCTTTTGCAGCATCATTGGCTGCAATATACTCGACCTCAGTTGTAGAATCAACTACTGTATCTTACTTTGAACATTTCCAAAAAATCTGTCATAATTCAGTGTAATAGATAAAATAAGTTTTCACACATAAGGAGCCTGAATACAAGCATTTTTGTTATATTTTAGTTAAGTTTCTTTAGTTTTACCTATATCGAATAAAATGTGCAAAATGAGTCTTTTATTGACCTTAAGGTCCGAATGAGGCCTAATGGAGAGCTAACGTACTTCGTCAGTGTGTAAGAGATCATTAGAAGGCATTTTAGGTAGATATTAGATGGTATGTCGCAACACAAGAGGTCTGATGTCACAACATGGAAAGTAAAATGGAAAAAGTACGAAACTGCCTTCGATGCCGTGACACTGACTAAGGATATCATGACATACCCTTGAAGACATCCCAAGCAGGAGCATACTGACTTCAATGTCGAGACACACGTCCTAGTGTGTCACGACATCAACTCTGGGATGAAAATTAAACACGAAGTAGGGGCAATTTGATCCACACAATCGAACTTAAAGCTCGAGAATGTCAGCTGACCTAGGGTTAAGGATGATGGCCACTTAAAGGCTATAAATAGTGTCCTTTGGCACATGTTATGGACACCAATCCATTAACCTATATTCTCTTTTTAAGCTTTATTTTCATTTTCTTCTTTTCTTAGATTTTCAGACTTTAGTTTATTTGTTCGTGGCTTTCCTTCAAGATATCTGATTTGTAAAGACGATCAACTTCCAGGGATTCATGTTATTATTTATATAAATCAGGTTTTTCTTAAACTCTACACTTCGATTCATTCACCATACTTTATTATTTTATATATTCCATATTTTTTATGAAAGTCATGAGGAACTGATCCTTCTATGAGGGATTAGTGAGTGGAGGCATGATCTATTAACTATTTTGTAGGGTTACTCAATGGATTAGCTGTTTTGGAAAGGAAGAGCGTGAAACAAATCCTAAGCCTGACAAGCCTAGGAAGTCATCAATGTGGGAATCAACCTCATTTGGGTAATATCCTCGGAGTATTCACCCACTCTGTTGTAAAACTATTGTACAACTAGACCCATATAATTGCGAATACCACCTCGTAATTATATATTTAAATGTAATATTCACACTCTAGATGTTAGTACATTCGGAGGTGGTCAAGTTGTTGGCATCGTTGCCGGGTAGGCAACGTCTCTAGGTTAATTTTAATTCTTTCATTTAAAAGAATAATTAAGAAATATTTAAGTTATAGTTATGGTTTTCAATTTATTAATTAACACGTCTAACATTTGTTTTTATTTAGGAATCTATACAGCGTCAACCAATTAATCGGTCAGCACAAAGTCATGGATGATTTTTATTATATGTGGTCCGAGGAAGACTTTGATTATGATGAAGATATTTATGAAGAAGGAGTCTATGAAGATTGGGAGATACAGGAGAATCAATGATTACTAATGCTTGAATTAAGTCAACTTCGAGGAGAAACCCTAGTTTTTCCCTAATATGATAATGACCACGACGAGATGCCATCAGAAAGGTACCAAGAGGTGCTAAGTCCGAAATTGAGTAGAGAGGAGAAGGTCATCATAGACGCTTGCAAAAAAGGGGGAACTCTTAGACCAGTACCCACATTAGTAGATAGGAAAATATTCAGACGAATCAAACAAAACTTCGAATAGTAAGTATATAAAGCTGGTGGAGAAAATGGACAGTAAGTCGAAGACTCGAAGTAGCATGGAACTCATTGTCTCCAAAATTTTGAGTTCTGCTAGTACAGCTAGAACACAAGAGCAGTATAACACAGACCAACCAATGGGGACAATGGTATGAATGGCTGATCTCATGGAAGAGTGTTTGTCGATTCAGGAATTTCCAAAGCAGAATGAAGAGATATTAGTAGTCGCAGATGAAAATCCTGAATTGGCTATCCTTTGCATGACCTTAGTCCTAAACCAGGTGCCTCAAAGATTTAATGGCCTAGGAATTTTCTGGATGCTGAATAGGATTGGAAACATATATATAGACAGAACCCCTGAAAATACAACAAAGATCAATCCAGCGGGGTAACTAATGAGCATAGGCTTTGAATTATAATCATTGTAAGAGCCATGCAATGAAGTCATTTGTAAATACATGGAGAGACCACAATTGAAAAAATTAAAAGGTATACAGAGCTGGAAGCTAAGAGACTCAGTGCAAAAATCCCTTGCTAAGCCCCTTGCTACCCTTTATGACAATCATTGAATTGAGTACACTTGAAAATTTATTCTGGAGCAATGAGATGAGTGGAGACATAATAAGCGACAAGTATAAACCATAATTTTCAACTCCCTTACGAAGCAAGTACGCCAAGCAAAGACTAAAGTGGCTGCATGGTTATGTGGCTTTGCAAATAGTTAATAATTATGACATGCGAAAAGAGTTGACGATTGTTAAAATAGGCCATAAAGGTAAATTTAGAGAAAGAGACAACCGTAGACGATTAGAGTGGCACGACGGGAGTTGGACCAATACAGAAAGACGGAGGGAGCCCATCTGTGCATACTAACTAAGCTGATAGATGACTTTGGCAGCAAGACCTAAAATTTTTCTATTGTTTGGTTATTACTAACTATACTAACTACTCCGCTAAATAAGTTGTTAATGTACTATAGGTAGGTCAAAGACAGGTTTAACAAAGCACTCAAAGCATTCCAAAGATGGGAAATTTGGGAAACAAGGTCAACATCGCGACATAGAAAATTCTGTGTTACAACGTCATAGGCGGTAATGAAGAAGTTTAAAATAATCGAGGATTCTGTGATCCAAGTTGTCGAGAATCCTCGACAATTGGCCAATAAATGTCTTGATTTCGCGTTCTTTTTTCAAGCGCTGGGTCATGGGTTTAGTGGCACTATATGATGCCACTAAATGTGCTTATTTTGATCATTGAGTTCATTGGATTTTTATCACCCTTGATTTAATGGAGATAAAAAGGTTAATAGATGGGTATAATATGATTCCTGGGTTGAGTCTTTAAGAGGTCACTCTATGGTAGTGAAAAAAAGTTTATAGATAGTATGGTAGTTAATAGAAAGAATGGTAGGATAGAGAAATACCCCTTCCGGGGCGAGGGCCTCTTCTCCCTCTAATTCACCCCCCACAATGGTATGGGAAAGTCAAATTTCTCTTTTAAGCTTTTTTCGATTCCCAACCATATGTATTGTGGTATGGAGCCATCGCCAGTCAAGTTTGGCATGTGTCCTTCTAGGACATGTCACTATAGACACAAGGAGTCTAACCTCCCCTACCTTATGAGCTTTTAAGGCGATACATAGGGCTCTCGAGCTATAGTACAACCAATGCCTTCTCGTCAGCTAGCGAGTTCTTTTTATCATCACCTACACTCGGGAATGACTCTATAAGACTTGTAGACCTACTTCATGGCTAGAAGTAGTACTGCACCTACCAAATGGTATCCTGAATTATAGTTCCTGAGTGCAAAAAGTAGATAGCATAGCTGGGCAAGGCTATGCTATCATTCCTCTAGGTGTTTCATTGGTCATTTATGATATTTTTAGTGTTTCCCCCCCTTTGGGGGGCAGAGGGTAAAGGAAATGGACTCTAGCTTTTAAGAGAGTTTCTTTTAGTCTTTAATATATATGTTATCAATATTGGAGTGAGCACATTAGAGCTGTTGTTAGTTCTTAGTTCTTAGTGTGTATTGCCCTCCCGAGTGTTCCCGAAAGTTAGGGAGGGAGGGCGATAGACACACAGAGAGTTTAGGGTAGAGTGAGTGGGCTATTGGCTATAACCCACGAGCCATACTTCCTTGTTCTATAGTAAAGTTAATTGTATTGTGAACTACTGAGTTAGTAGCGTTACGCCTCCCCGAGAGGGGTATGGGGTGTAACGTTCCTTATGTTAAGCCTCCTCGAGGGAGGTATCTTTTATATCCTCTATTCTAAAATAGTTTACCACTAACAGCTCTAACAATTTTGCAGCTCAATCACCAAGCCAGTATGGTGTAGTTTCTTGCGTATGCTGTGAGGATAGCCATTCTTTTAATAATAACCCATCAAACCTCAAATTTGTGTATTATGTAAGGAATTAGTATCAAAATAGAAGTGGACAAGGACCGCAGTCCAACTTCTACAATCCTTTGTGGTATCATCTTCCAAAATTTTTCTATAGTAACCTAGGAAATGGACTGAACACTCATATGCAGTATAAACCCAACCAATCTCAAGGTTTTAGTCAACAAGCCCTAAAACACCTTAAGTTCAATCGTCAAAAAGTTTGAAGGACTTGCTGAAGGTGTACATGGCGAAAAATGACACTTTGATACAAATTTAAGCAATAGCACTAAACAATCTAGAGAACCAGATGGGTCAATTATCCACAGAACTCCGTAGTAGACCGCAAGGAGCCTTTCTAAGAAACATAAAAAAAATCCAAGAAATTTTAGTAAGGAAAATTTCAAGGTGGTTGCATTACGAAGTGGTAAGATTTTGGAACCCAAGGAGGTTATGGTTGAAGATGAGCCTATTGAAGAGGAGGAAAGTCAACCAACAGTAGAAGCTCCTACACCAGAAAAACCAGATGCTAAAAAACTTGATTAGGTAAATCCTACACTAGTGAATTTTGAAAAGCTAACACCTTCTTTTGCAGATTTTTCTCCTAAAAAAAGTTGTCCATCTCAACCTAAAGTTCTATATCCTCGAAGACTTCAACGGCATAAGCAGAAATAGGAGGTACAATTAAAGAAGTTCTTAGATGTTCTAAAGTAACTGCACATTAACATCTCGTTGGTGGAGGTTTAGAGCAAATGCCCAACAACATAAAGTTTATGATGGATATTTTGTCCAAAAAGAAAAGACTTAGTGCGTACGAGATTGTTGCTTTAACGAAGGAGTGCAGTGCGTTCTTATTAAACAAGCTACCTCCAAAATTGAAAGACCCTAAAAACTTTATGATTCCTTGTAACATTGGAGAATATTACTGCAGTAAAGCTTTGTGCGACTTAGGAGCAAGCATTAACTTGATGTCCAAAACTATTTTCATTCTGTTGGGAATAGGTGAAGTAAGACCCACTACTATGACACTTCAACTTGTAGATTGATCTTTAGCATATCCTAAAGGAAAGATTGAGGATGTTTTGGAAAGAGTTGATAAGTTTATTATTCTTGCTGACTTCATTGTGTTAGTTTTTTAAGCAAATAAGGAAGTTTTGATCATCATTGGAAGACTTTTCCTAGTTACGGGAAGAATGCTGATAGATGTGTAAAAAAGAGAACTCATAATGAGAGTTCAAGATGATAAGGTAACATTTAATGTTTTGAAGGTAATGAAATTTCCCGATCTAATGAAAAAATGTTCAGTAATAGAGGAATTAGAAACCTTAGTCTCTATGGAATGAGAGAGCAATTTTGAAGAAGACCCATTGGAGAACACTTTCGGGTCTAAAACTTTAGAAGATGAAAAAGGTAATGAAAACATGGCTTTTATGGAAGCCAATCTGAGGAGTTATGTTCAACCACTACGGTTCGAACCGCTAGAGTTGGAGGTTTGAGAATTTACACAACCCAAGTTGTCAATCGAGGAACCGCCTAAACTTGAACTAAAGGTACTTTCGTCCCATTTAAAATACATTTATTTAGGTAACAGTTCTACTTTGTCAGTGATTGTTTCAGTAGAACTGACAGAACACTAAGAGGAGCAACTGATTACTATTTTAGAGATATTTAAAAAGGTTATAGGTTTTACCATAGCTTACATACGAGGTATAAGCCCTCCTTCTATATGCATAAGGTTATTTTAGAGGAAGGTGAGGGAGGTAGAATCAATGGGCAAAGGAGAATTAACCCTATCATGAAAGAGGTAGTACAGAAGAAAGTGATCAAATGGTTCGATGTGGGAATTATCTACCCTATCTCAGATAGTTCTTAGGTATGTCTAGTACAATGTGTACCAAAGAAAGGTGTAATCATGATTGTTGAGAATGAACGTAACGAGTTAATCCTGACAAGAACTGTCATGGGTTGGAGAATCTATATTGACTATAAAAAATTGAGCAAAGCCACTCGTAAGGATTATTTTTCGATACTTGTTATGGATAAGATGTTAGACTGACTGGTAGGTAACAAATTTTACTACTTTTTAGATGGATATTTGAGATACAACCAGATAGTTATAGCTGTAGAAGACCAGCATAAAACTACTTTTACTTGCTCGTACGGTACATTTTCTTTTAGGCGAATGCCTTTCGGCATATGTAATACACCTGCCACATTTCAACAATGTGTGATGGTAATTTTCACTGGTATGGTTGAAAGCTTTGTTAAGGGTTTCATGGATGATTTTTCTATTTTTGGTAACACTTATGATGTTTGTTTGAGTAATTTGGCTAAGGTACTAAAAAGATGTAAGGAGACGAATCTTGTCCTTAACTAGAAGAAATGCCATTTTATGGTTAAAGAGAAATTGTCTTAGGACATAAATTTTACAAAACAGGATTGAAGTGGATAAAGCAAAAGTGGACGTAATTGAGAGATTACCACCTCCAGTTAGTGTGAAAGGAGTTAGAAGTTTCTTAGGCCATGCTAGTTTTTATCATAGGTTTATCAAAGATTTTTCAAAAATTTCTAAACCTTTGTGTGTGCTTTTAGAAAAAAAATTTTGTTTTTATTTTAACAAGGCATGTTTATAAGCTTTTGAAAAATTAAAAAGCCAATTAATCTCAACCCCAATAATTGTGACACCTAACTGGAACTCACATTTTGAGTTGATGTGTGATGCAAGTGTTTTCGCTGTTGGAGCTGTGATAGATTAAAGAACAAACAAAGTGTTTCATCCTATCTACTATAGAAGCAGAACTTTGACAGGAGCCCAACTCAAGTATACGATAACTAAAAAGAACTCTTTGCTATAGTTTTTACTTTTGACAAGTTCCCTTCATATCTTATAGGTACCAAAGTTACAGTGTTTACTGATCATGCGACCATTGAGTATTTACTCACGAAGAAAGATGCTAAATCGAGGCTAATTCGTTGGATACTTTTACTCCAAGAATTTAATGATAAATCGAGGCTAATTCGTTGGATACTTTTACTCCAAGAATTTAACCTTGAGATCCAAGATAGAAAGGGTGTTGAAAATCAAGTAGTTGATCATATGTCGAGGCTAGAACAAAATGAGGTAACTTCTTCAATTGTTCCAGTTAATGAGAATTTTCCTGATGAGCATATCTTTGAGGTAAGTCGAATTCATGAAACACCTTGGTTTGTTGATTTTGCCAAGTATTTAGCATGTGGAATAATTCCTCGAGAAATGACATACCAATAAAGGAAGAAATTCCTTCATGGTAGTCGGTATTATTTCTAGGAGGATTAGTTCTTGTTTAAATAATGTGCAAATAACATAATCAGGAAGTGCGTAGCTGGAAGTGAGATTGACGAGATTTTGTACTCCTGCCATTCATCTCCGAGTGGGGGACACTTTAGTGGTTCTCACACTACATCAAATATTTTACAAGGAAGATTCTTTTGGCCTACAGTGTTTAAGGATGTGTATGCATATGTGAAAAACTATGATAGATGTCAAAGAACTGGAAACATAACAAAGAGGAACGAGATGCCCTTGACAAATATTTCAGAAGTAAAACTTTTTGACTTATAGGGCGTTGATTTTCTAGGCCAGTTTCCCTCTTCTTATTGGAACAATTATATTTTAGTAGCTGTGGATTATATACCCAAGTAGGTTGAAGCCGAGGCATACCTAAAAAATGATGCTAAGGTAGTCATGCGATTCTTACATAAGCATGTATTTACACGGTTTGGGACTCTTAGAGCTATAATTAGTGATGAAGGATCTCAATTTGTGAATAAATGGCTAAAGTGGTTGCTTGACAAGTACGATGTGAAACATAAAATTGCTACTATCTATCACCCACAGACAAATGGACAAGTTGAAAGGGTGAATCATGAAATCAAAGGTATTCTTGAAAGGGTAGTGCCCCCTAGTAGAAAAGATTGGTCTCGAAGGCTCGATGATGCTCTATGGGCCTATCGAACTGGTTTTAAGAAACTATTAGGAATGACTCCCTATCAATTAGTTTTTGGAAAGACATGTCATTTTCCACTTGAATTGGAAAATAAAGCTCAATAGGCCTTGAAACAATTAAATTTGGATATTAAGCAAGCAGGTGAGAGAAGGACGCTACAGCTTGATGAGTTGGAAGAGTTGAGGTTATTTTTATACCATGATGCCAAGATGTGAAAAGAAAAATTTAAGAGATTGCATGATAGTTGTATACAACCTCGTGAATTCAAAGAAGGTCAGAATGTGTTGTTGTTTAATTTGAGGCTAAGGTTATTCCCTAGGAAGCTC
Source organism: Gossypium schwendimanii (assembly GCA_013677275.1). Lineage (NCBI taxonomy): Eukaryota > Viridiplantae > Streptophyta > Magnoliopsida > Malvales > Malvaceae > Gossypium > Gossypium schwendimanii. The sequence continues at coordinate 21,976,170 of CM025245.1, forward strand.
AAGTCCCGATGGAAAGGACCTTATACCATCTACAACGTTTATCTATATGGAGCTATAGAATTGTACGACAACTATGGAGGTACGTTTAAAGTTAATGGTCAACGTCTCAAACACTATTGGGATGGTGAAGTTGAGCAAGTTAAACCTCGTTCAAATTAATAGACCATTAATTTTTCATAATCTTACTTTTTAATAAATAGTTAGAAATTATTTTTCTTAAATTAGTATATTTAATTAATTCTATCTAAGGAGATTGGAACTTCAACGGGACCACCTGTGACCCCTTTAACCTTTCCTGGTAATTAATTTAATATAATATTTTGAGAAGAAATTTTCTAATTAACTTCAAAATTTTTATTTTCATTTTAATTTCTATGTTTAATGTTAATTTTATATAAGGGGGTCAAATTGACCTAAATACTAATCAATTTATTTTATTTTAAGCAGTCTAGTTTGTAAATACAGTTTGGGTTCAATGCCTGAAACAGCAAGGAGGAAAAATTAACCCCACATCGTCGTCCAAAGGGTTCCTAATTTTTTCAAACAACTTACGCTTCCATCTTTACATTGCCACCCAAGTCACCTTTGTAGCTAAATTTTTGCTACAAGTTTACCCTAATTCACCGTTATATAAACCCCCCCTACAATCATATTTTTCAACACCATTCAAGCAATTAGCCTAGACCCTAGCCACTTATTCTTTTTCCTCCTAGCCATCGGCCGTCGGCTTAAGTCCTGAAGAATCTCTCTAATTTCTTTACCTTGTCGCAAAACCCTCCTTATTATCACTACGAGTCTTTTGCCACCGCAAGTCCATCGCCGTCGCAAGTCCATCACTACCACAAGTCCATCTCTATTACAAGCTTACAGACACCGCAATCCCATTGCTGTTGCAAGCTATCACCGTCGCAAACTCCTTCTTCCCATCCATTGCTGATTCTTTTCCTTTCTTTTGCCAAAACACTGCCTATTTTTCGAGAAAAATCTCCATGTCTGGCAAAAGAACTAGATCCTCCAAGACCTTTGCCGAAAATCCAATTGTGATTTAAGAAGAGGAAGAAAAGGAAAGGTTTAATTCCATCTTCAAAAATCAACCCATGATACTAGAAAAAGGTTTCAATTTGGAGAGGAATGACAAGATGGTTGTGCCTTAGCCAATAGGAAATACAATTGATGCCCTCAATTGGAACTATTTTTGTGATGCACGACCATTACCCAAAGATGAGTTAGTTCGAGAGTTCTATGCCAATTTAACTATGTCAGATGCTACTGAAGTTCTTGTTCACAATAAGAAGGTACCCCTAACTTCTAAGTCCATTAGTGATTTGTTTAACCTACCTAATTTTGAAGAAGATGAGTACTTTTCCATGATGACAAATATAAATTGGGATTTTCTTCAATAAATGCTTAATTTTGTGAAAATCTGAGACCCCAATAGATTATAAGCAAGTATGGTAGTCATTACCGTATAAAGGAATATCTAAAACTAGTGGCTAAGATATGGTTCTACTTTGTTCGATATAGTTTCATGCTTATCTAACATAGTCCCACCATCTAGATAGAGTGAATACTTTTCTTGTATGTAATTATGACAGAAAGGTCTACCAATTTTGGGAAGATTATTCTCAAGGAGATCTATGATTGTGCTAGAAAGAATACAGGAAGTTCCTATTTTCCCTCATTAATAACTTCACTTTGCTTAAAGGTCCAAGTTAAAACAAAAGCAAACCTGAAGGGTCCCTATGTTCAAGGTTGCAACACAGCCCATGATCTTGGAAGGTTAGTGGAGAATGTCCATGAGCTAAACCCAATTGAACTAAGGGAACCAACCGAATCAGAAACTAATAAGTCATCGAACAAATCTGAACTAGAAGCTAAGTCAGTTGATGAGTCAGAATAAATAGAATCCGAAGAAGAACCAAATAACCCATAATCGATGAAGGAACCAAAAGTTTTTAAACCAAGAGAGAAGTTGAATGCTGATGAGCCTGTTGAACAAAGTGTTGATCCTGAGTTGACCATTCCTATGCCCACGTATTCAAATACTACAAAACCAAAATTTTCAATTATGATGGATATGATGAAATTTATGCATAACCAACAACAAACTTATTGGAAATATGCGAAGATTAACGATGATTTTGTAAGAAATACTTTCAGAAATATCTCTAACAGTTTTGTTCCTAAGGTCCCAGATTATATATTCGAGTCATGGAAGGAAAAGGATGAGAATGAAAGTGATGATGAAGCATCAAAGGAGGAAGACGAGGGGGATAAGTCAAATAAATAAAAGGGGAGAATTTCTTTTCTTTAGTGTTTATTTATTTTTAGGTGTTTATTTTTATTTCCTAGCTAGTATTTTGCTTTCGCATAAAAAAATAGTTTATCACAAGCATGAATAAAATAAGCTCTATGCCTCTTCATTAGAAGCAGCGAAGTGAAGTGGTAATGTGAATGAACATGTTTAGGATTGGATTGTTAATAAAGACTTAGTACTTAAGCAGTCTTTATGACTCACCTCTCTTTCTTACAACCCTACCTGGTGTTCAATTTTCATTCATTATTTTGATTTCACAATGAGGATATTGCTTCTTTTTAAAGGGGGTAAGGCAGTATTTTGCATGAATTTTTAAATTTTGAAAGTATGTTTTAATCTTTTCACCTAAGTATGTTGGAATAAATAAATGTTCAAAGAGAATTATTGTTCATAAGGAAAGCATGATTTCTGATTTCCTCTAAGTTATTTTTATGTTGTCTTAAGTGATGGAATGCTTTTATGGTCTTGAGTATTATGTAGTATTTTCCATGAAAATCTAATTTCTTTAGAAGTAGACATGCATGAAGGTTTAAGTCTTTAAAATTAACTTGTTAACTTTCTTGAGGTGAAATCCTAGGAGGTATAAGAAGCTAAACATGATATAAGCACTCTTCTTTGGATCGTTTGAGCCTTTCAAGCCAACCTTATTAAATTAACCCTTGAAACTTTAGTTTTGAGCTTAATGGCATGTTTATTACAAATTACCTACATCATGAGCCATATTATTATCTTTTTAATTTTATCCTATTTCTTGTGCACCTATCTTAACTAAATTTGTCTTGGTGATCAAAGCTTAAGGAAAATACAAAAGATGTACATGCTCTTCACATGTTCAAAAAAAAAAAGATGAAAGAACAAAGGAAATTTTCTTCAAAAGAATAAAGAGCAAATAAAAGTTTGCTCAAATTTTAAAAAATAATGGTTAAGCATGAGTTCAAAATAAGTTTGGGGAAGGTTCCAAAGACCCATTTGTATAAAGGTTATGACGCAAAAGAATCCAAGACAAACTTAGGGTTAAGATGATTGAACCTAAAAATTCACTTCTCTTTATCCCTACCTTTAGCCTAGCCATGTTACAACGTAATAAAAGACCTACTGATTTGATGATTATACCGACTCCATTCTTTGAGAGGAATTGCTAAGTTCAACATATGAAGACCACTAATTAAACCTTGTGACTGTTATATTTATATTGATATGGAAAGCTTACTAATTGGTGAATGTTATGTATGACTTTGAAATGTATGCATATTGTGACTCATGTTGACAATATTTTGTACTTAGTATAAGTTTGGAAATAATATTTACATTTGATCTACATATCAATAAAAATAATTTGTGAGCATGATTTTATTGATGCATGATTATGTGCAAAGACTAATGATGCTTAACCATATTGCAAAAGTTGTCTTAGCAAAAGTTTGTTGTGCCTGAATATTACTCGTGACGAGTAATAGTTTAAGTTTGGGGGTGAATAAACTTAAAATTTTATAGGATTTTTCTAGCAATTTTTACCACCTTTTGACTTAATAATTATATTAATCTTGAGTAATTGTTAATAAATTAAGTGGATTTTGTTTAAATGTTAATATTGGACATGAATCTATAAAGTATGCGAAATTATGCTTTATTACATGATATTTGTGCATAAATTTTATTATTTCATGTTAATTATTAATATATTAATTTTTGTTATGCAGTGGGTCCATGGAAGATGAGATTATCATAATGTTGCATAGAGATGAACACATCCACCTTACTTGGACGGCAAAACCATAAAAAATCAAGATGTATTTCATTCATATGTGATTGGATGCATTCAGATTAGCTGAGCGATCCTAACCAGACAAAGGCTAGTAGAGATAATAAATTGAAAAGAGCATGTTTAATTTTGATCATTAAACCCAACTAAATTGAAGGCTCATAATAACTTTAATTAGCTCTATTATCTAGCATAGTTTTTAGGTTTATGTGATTCAACTATTTCAAACTTAATCTGTCCCTATTACCTCACATAAATACTAAGAAACCATTAGTTTAATATGATCAGTAAAATACATATTTCACTAAGGAAAATATTCTAAAATGACTTAATTTGGTTTCCAAACTCATAAAAGATCGAGTTGCCATGGAATGTTTTTTGAACACTGTTAAGCATGATAGAAATGAATTGATTTGATTAATGTAATTATCCTAGCATATACATGTTATTGATTGTTGAAGTTGCGTTTCTATTGGTAAAATTCATTCATACATTTAGATAATTTTGCATACTTAGCTTAAAATAGCATTAGGTATCAATCTTACATTTAGTTAAATTAATCTAGTTTAATCATCATCATTCAAATTATTGTGTTTTTATCACCAAGTTGTTAACTTAAAATTTTGCAGATAATTGATTAACATACACAATCCCTATGGAGATGATAACTCATTTTACTTACTTATTACTTGAACGACTTATACACTTGCACAAAAATCCCGTTACACGAATACCGCCTCGTAATTCTATATTTTAAAGTACTATTCACACTTTGAACGTTAGTACGTCCGGAGGTAGTCCCTAGCTCACAGTGCCACCATTAAGGCAACACACAAAACTTGATTATGATCGTGAATCATCCTTGTCGGTTTGGAAGCTAGCATCAGTGTAACCTTTTACACTCAGCTCTTCCTCACATCCAAGCTCGAGAATCTTGCTTCAATCCATAAATGGATATTTGAAGCTTGCATGTCTTTCCAGCATCTTTCAGATTGAAAAAACCTTCAGGTTGTGTCATGTACACACCCTCTTTTAGTTTCCCATTAAGGAAAGTTGTTTTGATGTCCATCTGCCAGATTTTATAATCCCAAAATGAAACTATTACAAGTAAGATCTGAATGGATTTAAACATAGCAATAGGAGAAAAAATTTCGTCATAGTCGACACCATGAACTTGGTGAAAACCTTTAGTGACTAATCTCCCTTTGTATGTTTGTACATTACCATCCATGTCAGTTTTCTTTTTGAAAACCCACTTGGACCCTATGGGTTTAACCCCTTAAGGTAGATCAACCAAGATTCATGCATGGTTTTCTAACATTGAATCCATCTCAAACCTCATGAACTTAAGCCATTTCTAAAAATCTAGGCTCACCACTGCTTCTTGATAAGTCCTAGGATCCACTTGATCCATAAGTAGAACATCACCATGTGTTGTAATGAGAAATTCCTATCTCTTAGGTACATGTTGTAATGAGAAATTCCTATCACCATGAGTACCAGGAAGTGTAAGTTGTATGACAACCCCACATTCCTTCAACAGCTCATCAAACTCTATGCCAAATGATTCTCCGCCTCAATCTGATCCAAGTGCCTTAATACTTTTGACTAATTGGTTTTGTACTTCATTCTTAAATTCCTTGAACTTTTCAAGGGCTTCAGATTTATAGCACATAAGATAAAATATCTACTGAAGTCATCAACGAAAATAATAAATTATTAAAAACCTTCCCTGACGTGTGTAGTCATTGGTCCAAATGCACCATTATGTATTATGCCGAACAAATCACTAGCTCGCTCACTTTTACTATTAAAAGAGGCTTTAGACATTTTACCCAACAAGCAAGAATCACATATATCAAATTGTTCAAAAATAAAAGAATCCAAAAATCTATCTTTATGGAGCTTTGATATGTGCTTCTCACTTATATGGCCCAACCAATAATGCTAAAAATAAGTTTGATTAGAGTTATTTTTTTATATTTTAGCATTTATGTTATAAATGGACATATCTTGATCTAAAATGTAAAGGTTTGGGTATCAGATGCTACACTAACTTGAATATTTTCATACAAATTCTATTTTTGCTTTAAGTACATACGTATATAACTTGAATTTAAAAATCTAATTAGAAGTACAACTAGTATTAAACAAGAGATAAATTTTCAAGACTTATGTTCTAACGGATAATTAAAAAATTTAAACACAGACCCAATATCATATATAAAAACATAAACCCTGATGTGAGGCCTATACGGGTGCCCCTCAATACACACAAACAACTATCATGTTTCACCTAGTTCCTAGCGAAGTCTGGCTTGGTCCCTCTTGGTTCCCGAAATCATTAATTAGCATGCATTCCATTAGAAATTTTGTAACTTTGGAAGAACTTGGTGAGATTTGCATGTGGAATATAAGGAATTTTGGAGGTTTCTAGCTCAAAATTTAACTCTATGGACTTTATAAGGAATTCATGAACTCGATTGACAAGGTCTATGCCTTATGTTCTCTAAGTCGTTTACTAATAGATTTAAACACTAATGCTCACGTTCACTATTTCTAACTAGAGTAACTTTGTAACATCCCACTCAATGAGACCCTAGTGTTCAAATAATGTCTACAGAAGTAAGGCATAAAGAGTAAGTTTTGACTGCGTTAAAGTGTTTAAAGAAAGAAATCACATCATTTTCATTTTTTTCTATATATGTGTTTTGGTTGCTTGAGGACAAGAAACAAGTTTAGTGTGAGGAAGTGATTAGCTATGAATTACATTATTATTTACATCCTTTTTACACATAACTTTAGTAAATTATGCTTTTTAGTATTTTTTTTATTACATTCTATATATCTAAATAAGGTTACATGGTCTTGTAGGACAAATTGGGAGCTAAAGATGCATATTCGGGCTGAAAATGAGGCCTATGTCGTGACACCAAAACATTGATGTCTCAACTTCGAGGAAAGAAGCCAACAACAAGCCATGGAGAAAAACTAACTTTGATGTCATGGCACACTCAATGCTATGTCACAACACACCCTATCTGTTGCAACATCGCCCCTACACAACCCAAAAAGTCCTACATGTGATAATTACATTTTGGAGGGAAATTAGGTGTATTTGTCCTAGTCGAACTCTAAGAACTTCAAGGATAATTTAGGTACTTTAATAATCTGATTTTAGCATATATAAAGACCATTTTAATTAGTTTAAACACACAATTTTAGGGAGACAGAAATTATTCTTCGGTTTTTATTTCATTCTTAACTTTCACATAGGGTATTTTATGTTCTTCTAATCAGAAGATTCTATTCTGAAGTGAGACTTTTGCGAGTGGAGATTGTTCTGAAGCCATGCGTTTATCAATAAATCCATTAGCATCTCTTTTCCTTATTCTATTCTTTATATCTCTTTTTTTAACATTATTAGTTGAATGTTTGTGTAAAGATTAGAATCGGTTTATGCTTCATATATATTTTCATGTTTCAATTGTTTTAACTTAATTAATTGATTGAAAGATAGAGTTTTGTAGCGGATCAGTTGGTTGGAAAAGAAAAAAAACCTAAAACCCTAAGCTTGACAACTGATCTGTCGTAGTAGATTAAACTAGTTTTTACATTTAAGGAGCTTGAATACAAGCATTTTCGTTATGTTTTAATTCAGTTTCTTTAGTTTTATTTACATTTAATAAAATGTGCACATCGAGTCTTTTATTAACCTTAAGGGTTGAATGAGGCCTAAAGGAGAGCTAACGTGCTTTATAAGTGTGCAGGAGAGCATTAAAGGGCATTCCGAGTCAATACTAGATGCTATGTTGCAACATGGGGGAGCCGGTGTCGCAACATGAGGGAGTAAAATATAGAACGTGAGAAACTACCTTCAATGTCGCGACACAGGCTGAGGGTGTCCCAACATACCCCTAAAGATGGCTACAAAGGAGCATATTAGTTACTATGTCGCGACACGAGACCTGGTGTGTCACGATATTAACTTTGTAATGAGATTAAAATACAAAGCAGGGGCGTTTTGGTCTGCACAATTGAACCTAAAGCTCAGGAACATCATCTACCTTAGGGCTACGGACGATGGCTACCTGAAGGCTATAAATAGACATCTCAAGCACACATTAGGGACAATATTCCATTAGTTTAGATTCTTTCATTAGGTTTAGATTTGTTCTCTTACTTTCTTAGGTTTTTATAATTTTAGTTTATTTGTTTTCTTCAAGAGATCTAATTGTAAAGGATATCAATTTCTGTGGATTCACTTTATTCATCAATATCAATTAGGCTTTCCTAAACTCTCTATTTCAATTCATTCCTTATGATTAATTCTTCCATTCTTGCCTTGTTATTTATGAAAGCCATGAGAAAATAATCCTTCTTTGCGGGATTAGCGAGTGGAGATATGATCTCTCAACTATTTTGTGGGGGTACTCAATGGATCAACTATTTTGAAAAGGAAGAACGTGAAACAAACCCTAGGTTTGACAACCCTAGGAAGTTATCAGGGTGGGAATTAACCCAAAATTAGTATTGCCCATTCGTAAACACCTTTACCTCAAGCTAGTCTGGACTGTGACGTCGGAAGATAAGTAGTTCTTGTTGACTCGTTATGTTAGTAGAAAATCAGAAGATCCTGCTAAGGTAGCGACTATTTGGTTGACGAGGAACCCGAGATGACAGTTAATTGGGATTGTCGAAGCGAGCTGATCACCCATCCTCAAATTTGATTCACTTTATCTATCTTTATCTCTTGCAATTTTAATTCTTTTTTACATTATTTTATTTTATTATTTTACATAACTTAAACATATTTCTTATTTTACTCTCGTACTATAACTGACTTAAAGTATTAATTAGATCTTTAATTGTTTAGGCTATAATTGATTTAGTACTCGCCTCCCTAGGGTATGATCCTCGGAGTACTCACTTACTTCGTTGTAAAATCTATATTACAACTCAACCCATATATTTGTTGATATCGCCTTATAACTCTCTATTTTATTGTAGTATTCACACTCCAAACATTAGTATGTCCGAAGGCAGACAATTTATTGGCGCCATTATCAGGGAGGCAGCGTCACTAGGCTAATTTTAATTTTTACACTTTAAAGGAATAATTAAGAAATTTGTAGGTTATAGATACGATTTTATTCCATTTATATCTACTAACCTCCTTTTTTTGGGTTTAGTGTATGAATCGTAATAGGGGCACACCTATTATAGCAGCCACAGATCTAAAGAAAATAATCTGAAAGAATTGCCAACAATAGCAGATGCAAGAATAACCACCACCCGCTGCAGGTACTATACCACATGACAATCCATTGTTTTGCAATGATGACGATAACACCCTAGGAGACCAACTAGCACCATAGTTACCTGCAAACGTGCATATGGCTCAGAATGAGAGAACTTTATAGGACTATGCCCTACCAAGTTTAGATATTGTTTAGGAACGTATAACGAGGCTATTGATTACAACTAATAATTTTGAAATCAAACCAACAATGATACAGATGATCCAAAATAATCTACAATTTAAAGGCACCATGATAGGGGACCCTAATCAAGATTTGAAAAGGTTTCTTAACTCTGTGGTACTTTTAAGTATAACAGGGTCACTAGTGACACTATTCGTCTTTGATTGTTCCCCTTTTCTTTGATTGATAACAATTTTTCTTGATTAAAATCGCAAGTACCAGGATCTATCACGACATGGGATGAACTCGCTGGAAAGTTCTTATAGAAGTTTTTCCCAATCAATAAAGCAGTCCAACTAAGAAGAGAGATTGTTGTTTTCAGACAGATAGAGGGAGAAAGTTTTTATGAGGCGTGAGAAAGTTTCAAGATGTTAATTAAAAAATGCCCAAACCATTTTATGAGGGTTGAGAAAGTTTCAAGATGTTAATTCAAAAATGCCCACACCATGTATTTCCTGAATGGATGAGGTTATAAATATTTTATAATGGGTTGGATGCAAACACACGATCTGGATTAGGCGGAGTAGTAGGAAGAGATAGGAAATACGCAGACGTGTACAAAATTATTGAAAATATGGCATTAAACTATTGTCAATGGCCAACTAAACGATTCACATATGGCTAGAAACTCGCTACGATCGAAGCTATTCAAGAGGATGATAAATATCAACAATTAGTGGATAGACTCAACCGTATTGAATTTGCTTCTACATTGTTTATGCATGGAGGAGACAAGCCACTCTTCCATTATATCAATAATCCTGCTAAAGATATAAATTACATCGGAAATAGGGGTGGAAACCCTTTTTCAAACATATACAATCCTGGCTAGATAGATCACCCAAACTTGAGATGGGCAGGAAACCAATGAGGAGGTAACAATTCAAGTCAAGTTAAAAATACTAATTACCAACCTCATTACTTGTAGAAACCCCAGGACAGAGCCAAATCAAGTGACCATACGGCATGTGGTCAACATCTTCATAGAATTGAAGGAGCAATGCAGTCAATGAGACCAGATGTCAATCAGATGTAGTATGAGTGTACCAACTCAATAAGAACATTGACTAAGCTTGAAAATCAAATGAGCCAATTGATGAGTATGATGGACGATATCAAAAGACAAATTGGCTCAAGCATTCACAGTAACATGGAAGATAATACACAAAGGGAAGGTAAAGAACATGTGAAAGCTATATCACTCCAATCGGGCAAGGTACTAAGTAGCCGAGAAATACCTATCCTAAAGTTAACTGTGGATAATACTGATGAACCTCAAGATAACTCCCTGGATATAGAAAATTGACCTAAACCAGAGAAGGAGAATGCACCAATGATTGAGATAGGAAAAGAGACACTTAAAAATGTCAAAATCACAAAAGTCTCATTCCCATCACGATTAAAAGAAAGACAAAGGAGGGACGAGGATGAATTTGAAATTTTTTTGAATTTGTTTAAAACCTTAAATGTTAACCTAACCTTGATAGAGTTAATTGAGTAGGTTCCCATGTATGCCAAGTTTTTAAAAGAGATGATAGCAAGGCGTAAGAAAATCAAAGTAGAAAAATAGGTTAATTTAAGTGTTTCCTGTAGTGTAATCATTTCTAGACAAGTACGGTGAAAAGTGAAAAACTCGAGCAGTTTTACCATTCCCAAAGAAATAGAGGGTATTCACTTTAATAAAGCCATATACGATTTAAAAGCTAGTATTAATTTAATGCCATTATCAATATTTGGAAAACTTGGGTTAGGGAATCTTAAAGATACTCAAATAACATTATAATTGGCTGACAGGTCTTCAATAGACTCGAAGGGGGAACTGGAAAATGTGTTAATCAAGGTGCGAAGCTTTACTATTCCTACGTATTTGGTAATACTTGACTTTGAGCAAGATTGTGAGATGCCAATCTTACTAGGAAGACCTTTCCTGGCCACTTTTAGATCCACCATTGATTTAAAGAAAAATGAGTTGACAATAAAACTTAATGGTGAGACTGAAACATTCAAATGTGATTAATAGTTGAAAAAGGAAAGTAGAAGGAAATTAGAGGAGCATTGCAAAAACTTATCTATTTTTGACGTTCCCAAATTAAGGGAAATGTTTCCTTTTATGAATGCAGAAAGAATAAAGAGGTTCAATGAATGAGACAAATGAGCAAGTGTAGAAAGACACGATGAATGATGGATAAATGTTGATAGAATAAAAAAATTATCCACGAGTGAAATGACAATACTGCTGGATAAATTTGGCAGTATATCTTAAATTTTTTGAATTGTTGCATGATATTTGTAAATTAATGTATACTTAACTAGCCACATAGTTTAGATTTTAAATTTTATTTGAAGTAGGTTTATCCTTAGATCGAAACATCCTTAAGATGGAATTTTTGGCCAAAACAAAGTTGTCGTTGTGACATCACAATAGCAAGTCGCAAGTAGCAGAAAGTCCCTGAGAATCTCCAAACTGGTGGATATGTCACAACACGGAACCCCTGTCTCATGACATAACTATAAATTTCGCCAGGGTTTACCTGACCTATTGCGCAACCCGACGGCTTAAACTCCAATTTTACCTTATTTCTAAAACTTTAAAACCTTATTTTACAACTTAAAATCTTATCTAATCCTAATTAAAACACTCTTAAACCCTCACCCCCTTAAACCCTCTCAAATCTATTAACATTCCCTAAACCCTAAACCTTAAATTTCCTAAATTTCCTTTCATAAACTTGTTGCAACAAAGAACGGGGACATCAAGGGCAAGTAAGGAATTCAAACAAACTTCATCTATACATTCAATGTTGAGGGCTCCTAAACTTAGACTTTTTATTGTTCCATTGAATTATTTATTTAGTAGTTTGTTAGGATTGAAACGACAGCTACACCCACCTCATGGCAAAGGTTAGCATGAGCTCAACAAGAAATTTGTGAGAACAGTCATCCAAAGTTAGATTAGATGATTTAGTGGATGCAAGAATCAAGACTGATTTTTCAAGAGTTTGCTAGGAAAACTAACATACGAGTCCCCAATTATACACCTGATATGTTCAATCCAACGAAAATGGAACAAGATGAAGAAGCATAGGAAAGCGAAAAAGAAGGAGAAGAATAGGAGGATGAAGAGATGGACGATGAAGAGGATAATTGAAAGATTTTTTTTAAAAAAAAGACTTATATTAATTTTTAGATTATTGTAATTTAGGCTTTGTAAGAGTAGGATTACTATGTAGATTTTCTTTTAGTTTTTTCATATTTTGTTTAATTTTTCTATGCAGGAACTTGACATGAAGGAGACACAAACAAATTTGAAATTTTAAACGACCAAAGGATAAAGCACCCACCAATATGAGTTCAAGTAATCACGATCAATCGGGTAACTTCTTTCCTTATCTTTTGATAGGCTACACATTAAGGGCAATGTGTCAACTAAAGTGTGGGGTCACATAGAAAAATTTGCTTCAAATTTTTACATTTTCTTTTATTTTTCTTGTCTTTTGGTGTGCTTGAACTTGTAGAAATACAAATGATAGGTTAGGAGCATGCACATATGTTGCTTGTATTTATGAATAAGTTTGGCATAATGATAGCTGATTTAAAAATTTTTATTATTAGATTACTAAAGCTCCATATGTTACACTATAAATAGGTATTAAGCTATCATTTGTACCAAGTGATACAGAAAATACAAGGAAACGAGCATGCTAGTATGAATGATAAATAGTTGAATTTGTATTTGTTTGGTTGATTAAATTTGAGAATGTTGAGATATCTAGGGATCACCTAAGTCATTGTTTGGAACACATTCAGAACCAAAAAGTTTTCTATTTATGTTTCATTTTTAGTACCAATTCTTGAGCCTGTTGGCACTTCTTGATGAACCACATTACAATCCTGAGCCTGGAAACATCAATTTGTATTTGCCATTTTTCTTTGGTCATGTGCTACACGATTATAGACGTCTAGCCATATGTATTAAGGGTTAAGTAGATACATCACAATGGAGTTTTTAAAACTAGATGGAAATAGGAAAGGTTGATGTGATATAGGAAATATAAGTTAGCCCGAATGTGTGAAACAAAATAAAAATCCATAGAGAGAATTGGTACGAGTAGAAAAAGTCTTAAACTAGTGAAAAAATTTTTATAAGTGAGATATATTGAAAAAGAGAAAAGTCACAAAGTCACAAAAGAAAGAAAAACTAGTTCATTACTACACAAAAACTTGTAAGGCTAGCCATAGTTATTATGTCATGCTATGACTTCCTATACACGGAGAGATAAGGAAGGTGAGAGAAGGAAAAACAAAGCGGTGAGTGGGCAAGGGTAACTAAGGGGGAAAGAATAGGGATCAATGCGATGTGCCAAACTTTTTTTGTGTTTCTAACCCTTTGATGCTTCCTATTTTTGAATTTCATACTTGTCCTAAGCTTTAGACTGTTACAAGCCGAAAAGCCTATGTGACCTAAATATCCTTATACATGAATGGACATCATACTAAATATTCACATAAACTACTATTTGTTCATGGATTGCTATAGGTGAGAACCTTAATACTAGTGTATTTTGTAACATACTAAACTTAGATGTTTGTGATCAAAAGTGGTAAGTCAACTTATCATCATGTTGAAATTGTTAGTAAATGTGAAAAGCCTAAGTCAAATTCTCCGAAAGAAATACTTGTACCATACATACACAAGGGTCATCATTTTTCATCTTTGTTTATATTGCTTGAGGACAAGTAATGACTTAAGTGTAAAGGAGTTTGATCTTTCGTAATTTGGTATAGCAGATTAAACTAGTTTCTACATTTAAGGAGCTTCAATACAAGCATTTTCGTTATGTTTTAATTTAATGTCTTATTTTTATTTACATGCAATAAAATGTCCATATCAAGTATTTTATCAACCTTAAGGGCTGAATGAGGCCTAAGGGAGAGCTAACATGCTTTGCTAGTGTGCAAGAGAGCATTAGAAGGCATTCTGGGTCAATACTGGATGCTATGTCACAATATGGGGGAGCTGATGTCAGAACATAGAGAGCAGAATAGAGAAAGTGAGAAACTGCCTTCAATGTCGCGACATAGGCTAAGGGTGTCGCGACATACCCCTGAAGATGGGTACAGAGAAGGATATTGGTTGCTATGTCGTGACACGGGACTTGGTGTATCACAACATCGACTCTGTGACAAGATTAAAACACAAAGTAGGGGCATTTTGTTCTACACAATCGAACCTAAAGCTTAGGAACTTCAGATACCCTTGGGCTACGGACGATGGCTAGCTGAAGGCTATAAATAGACTTTGTTAGCACACATTAGGGATGACATTCCACTAGCTTAGATTTTTTTCTTTAAGTTTAGATTTGTTCTCTTGCTTTCTTAGGTTTTTATAATTTTCGTTTATTTGTTTTCTTCAAGAGATCTTACTATAAAGGAGATCAATTTCTGTGGATTCGCTCTATCCATCAATATCAATCAGGCTTTCTTAAACTCTCTATTTCAATTCATTCCCTATGATTAATTCTTCCATTCTTTTCATGTTATTTATGAAAACCATGAGGAAATAATCCTTCTATGGGGGACTAGCGAGTGGAGGCATGATCTCTCAACTGTTTTGTAGGGGTACTAAATGGATCAACTATTTGGAAAATGAAGAATGTGAAACAAACCTTAGGCCTGACAACCCTAAGAAGTTATCAAGGTGGGAATTAACCCAAAATCAGTATTGCCCATTCGTGCTTTTCTCTTCTCAATTCGCATGTCTTCCATTTTCTGAGATCGTTCAGTTAAAAAAAAAAAACTCTTTTAATTCTAGAGCTCCCACTAGCATACGGATATATCTTTATTCAATCCCTATTCAAAACAACTACATATCTCTACTTCGGTAGATACGAGTTCTCTAGTGTATTTTCTAAGACAAACAAACTCGCGCTCATATTCTGCTACTATCATGTCTCTCTTTCTTAGCTCCATGAATTCCCTTTTCTTCTTTTCCCAATACAACCGATTGATGCACTTCTTTTTAAACTCATCTTGGAGGAATTTCTAATTTACCCGATCTCTTAGGGTTATGGATGTCAGACTTATCCACCATTGATATGTTTCATCTTTGAACAAAGATACTGTGCATCTCATACAGTCCTCTAAAAAACATGTCGCGTGTGACTATGATATGTGAATTGTGCAAGTATACACGTCGGATCAAGTAATAAATTGATGAGTGAGTATTGTTCCCACGAGGATCGGCTTGAGGCACTAAACTGGTCAAGTTATTATAAGAAAATGCGATTAATGCTATGGTAAAGCTATGGTAAGTATGTAGTGGCAATTAAAATAAATAATAGTGTATGCAATATGTTGAATTAATGAATACTTGAAAATGTTAAGGCAAAAAGAGAGTAGAAATGTAATGGCAATTATGAAAATGATTATATGAATAATATGTAACTAAAAAATAAACAACTAAGGATGCAATGGCAAAGATACTACGGCAAAAGATAAGGGTTACGCGATATTGAGTGGCAAGGTCAGGATTACTAAGAATCTACTTTTTCTGTCAGCAATGCCTCAGCAAAATCACACTTAACCTATTACTCAGAAAATTTCTAAAGTGGCATGTTTCTTTCGTAGGCAGAAAAGTTACCTTGTTGTGTTATAGGCCTTTAATATGGTACCCTGTACTCTTTCCTTCTGTATGAATGCTACTCTATGTTTAGAGTCTACTACAAGTATCTACCAAATACTAACTCATATCATTCAACCATGATCTAACTAATCTAACCTTTTCAGGCTTTAGATTAATTTAAGGGTATGATGCAAAATCGACTATGTCTAAGGATTGCTCACATACATTTTAAAGAAATAAACAATTGAATGAAACAGTAAAAATAATTTAGATTTATACTGCAGCCATTAATGATAATTAAAGTTTCATCAAAGTAATCTCAACCCTATGAGATTTAACTCATAGGTTGGCAAATAACATTCAAATCAAACATCATTTTCATCTCTATAATTCAAGAAAGAACATATTAGAAATAACGGAAAAACATCGGGAAGATAGTGTTCACTAGTCCAATCCACACTCCAGCTGCGCAGTGTCCTGAGATGGCTGAGAAGGGTTGCATGCATCTTTCCTCTTCATGTCTCTATTCAACCGCTACCTTCTAATTTCCCTAAGGATCTCTACCCGTAGTTCCCGCCCTAGCGTTTCCTCCTTTGCTTCTTTTTAAATTGCTTTTTTTTTTCTTTTTAGGATAATTCCAATAGCCCCAAGATTTATCTTCTCCTTATTTCTAGGATCATTTATTTGGTACAAGTAGAGTTGGGTTGAAACTGATATGTGTTGAATGCTGATTGGACACCTTCCCGACATTGCCACGGCATACGAATTTGAAATTTAACCACACTTTTGCCCCAACAAAACTTCACTCCTTTATTTCTTGCTCGTCATCCTACACCTACCAATATCACAAAACACAGCCCTTCCACAAGCAATTAATAACACCTAATATTTGAAAGCAGCCCAAGTTTTAATGTAATGCTAAAAATACTAATAAAATGTCCCAAATGCAACTAGCTCTACTTAATTAAGGCAATTAACTAGGTTTAAAGGCAAAAAATATTACTCTTTTCAAGAGTTATCAGTACACATCAATTCGTCGAGGATTCTCAAGGTGCATTCTAACCAATATTCGGCTTTTGTTGGGTTATCGTCTTTTTTGCCTTTAAACTCCTCCACCTTACATTTGCAAATTTTATCAATCAAAGGGAGAATTACACGCACTAGATTGGGAGATTGAGGTCGATGTGGTGTCATTAGGGGCATTACTAGGGGAAGAGGGGGCATTTGTTGTTGATGAGCTAAAGTGGTTGCTCCTATATATTGTGTGAACCACTAGTTCATCATTTACAAAAAAAAATATTATGTTGCCTTATTTCCTAGCTCTTGCGGGACGACCAAACTTTGAGAAACTCCCTGATCAAAAGTGGGAGCATTACTTTCAACTTCATCAGATACGGCTCGATTAGAATTAGCCGACATGGTTTATATATATTGAAAAACAAAGTCAATTTGGATCAAAAAGCATAACACAATCACATATTATTGTGGCATATATTTCTAGACCGACATGCACTCTGATTCAGTCCTAGAATTGACTAAACTATAGTTTTGATACCACTAAATGTAACACCCTTACCCAACCCGATTGTTGAGTCCAAGTTACGAGATGTTACAACCATTGTCAGAGCAACTATTATCACACATTCATCATACAACCATCCACATTTTCTAATTAATGTAATTCACAATTATTATATGCTAAACAATCAATTCTAGGTCCCATATGAGCTTACAAAAGCTCTTTTGCTAACCCAAGCGTGAATTAGGACCAAATTGTAAAATTTTCAAGCTCGTTTGCTCGTGATGAAGTCAGTATCTAATATGATGACGCTGCGACATTCAGAATCCATGGTCGCAATGTCACTTTTTTTTTTGGTAAAATGCACATTTTGTACTTATTTCAAGCCTTCAACAAATACCTTATTGCTTACATGACATCTTCTCAATTTAAAACAATCACAATTCATGCCAAAACACACCAAATCAAATACATGAATATTTGAAGTCAACCTTTAACATAGTACATTTCACATGAACATCAACTAAACCTATCCAACTTATATGCTCACTTTTTTATACCAAAATACTTCTTGCAAAATTCCAATTCATTTCTAACAAAGCTCTTTTTACACTAGGAGATATATGTCCACCAATTGATCTAAACTATACACCACCTAATACATAATCAATTTGACTTATTCAACTACTCTATTTATATAACATTTAGCATCTCAATTTCTTACAAGTACATAATCAAATATAAACTAACATTAAACAAGTTCAAACCATGCATTATTAAATGGCATACCAAGTACAATACTTAAGTTCAAACATACTTAAATATACCACATAGTTAGCCACTCAAAGATGACCATACGCATATCAAGTGCCCTTATATACATGCCAACACATTATTCTCAAAATGAATGTAATTCTGTCCTCTTTTATAGTGTGAGCTTCACGTTAATCCGGGTTCACAAGTTTCGCAAGGCACAATCCACAAGGAAAGGAAACAACAAGAGTAAATATTTAAAATGCTTAGTAAGTTCAAACGGAAAGATACTATACTTACCTTATTTTTACAACATGCATCAAAGCTACCTTGGTTTGACATAACTTTGGCTAGGACATAGCACTCAAAACATCAACAGGTGAGCATAAGTATCCATGTATATTTGATAACAAAAGTAGTTCAAACTTACCATTTCATGTCACCAACACATAGTTTTATAAAAGGCATGTTCCATCACTAATGCTTAAGAACATAATAATTTTACATAGTTTATATTCAATGCCACCATACATTTTAATTCATACATTGTACAAAACATTTCCATAATTCAATTCAATGGCATATTTCACTATCTATCTTCAGAACTATACCAAATACATATGATTCATTAACTAATCAATCCAATTAATGCAAATTCAAATTGAATATCAAGTCCATTTCCAATT
>CM025245.1:22000321-22026363 GCA_013677275.1 Gossypium schwendimanii
TTAACGAGGATGATGTGGAATATTTTTACTGAGATCTAATTTATAACTTAAGTAACCCAATAAGATCATTACATGTGAAAAATAATAAAATAAATAGATAAATAATACATGAAATTAAAAAAATAACTCTTAATTTAAAGAAAACAAACTCAATTATCTAAAAAAAGTTTCAAACTGAATACATATGTTTCTTTACTGAGAGGTTTATAAAAGATAATTAATAAATCAAACTGAAAATACTAAATGTGTGCATTCATTTTGAAACTTTTTTAGATAATTACGTGTATTTTCTTTAAATTAAGAATTATTTTTTTAACATCATGAATTTTTTATTTTATTATTTTCCACATGTAATTATCTTATTGGATTATCTAAGTAATAAATTACATCTCATTAAAAATATTTCACGTATGAAATTCCACATCATCCAATTAACTTTTTTAACAGTACTTTATCAAATCTTTAAATAAAAATAATTTGAAAAAAAAAATAAAGGTTGATGGCCAAAAAAAGCTAAAAAATAAAATTAGGACCATTTTGACAAAACATGTAAATGTTAGTGGCTAAATTTGTCATTAATCTTTAAAACAATATTAACTTTGGAAAAGTTAATTTAAAATCAAGTTAACCGGTAGAGCCACACTAGGAGTCTAATTTTTCCACTTCTCTACCACCGGCCATCAGATCATCGCCGTTGCAATCGTCGTTCCTGGCGAAGCCATCCTCAGGGTGACTCCCCCGACACCCTGAACCATCGCCGTTTTGCCCGAATCGATCTAGTCGGTTCAGTTGCTGCAACTTCAATTCAGCCATGGTTGGACGATCAGCCTAGTTTTATACACAAGCCCCGTTTCAAGCAGTTTTTGGATTTCGGTATTGAGTTTTGGTTCTCTAGTTCAATTTTCGATCTCGAGTCCAATTTTCAAGTTCAATTACTAATCGGGTCAATTGTCTAACTTGAAATTCAATTTCCAAAAATATTATATTTATTTTAATTAATTTGATTAATTTAATTTTACTTTATCAAAATTAATTTTCCCCAAAATCTCTTAGAGTTTTCAAATTAATTTTTCAAGAAAATTATTTAATCAAATTCTCTAATTAAACAATTCACACCACCACCTAATTTAATTCCACATCGAATAAATTGACTCAACTAAATTATTTCCGCAGTCATAAAATATTTTTCTGATTCAAATGTAGTCTGATCGAGCTTTTGTTGAGCTAGCAGTGGGACGAATTGGACATATACAATTAGGCTCGAGCAATTGGAATTATGTATAAAAGCACGTTCCAATAATTCGTAATTTACTTAATCATGGAGTCAGTCTACAAGAAGTATCATTATTGAGAACTATTTATTGTATACTCTTTACGAAAGCAATTCATCCAATTGCTTTGTCCAATGACCTCGTCATCTGTGTGTTACCCTCATATGATATCCTTGATTCATTTGAGTTAAATATGTTCACTCAATACAATCCTATTTTATCTCATTGTCACTATTGTGTGTTCTTGATTATTAATATGACCACTGTTGACTAATGACTATGATAAATTGCTTGTTCGAGAACAAGCAACTCGTAGTCACGTTCCATATTTATCAATCCACACAATGAAAATGAGAGGATATTGTTAACTCTTTAATCGAGCTACGAATTCCATTTTTGCTAGTAAAGTCATGCTATACACAAGTCATGTACCCAACATACCGGCTATCAGTTCGATCATCTCTAAAGCATCAGCCTCCACTTATATCAAAACACATGAGTTGCATACGTATGGTCAGTGACTAACTCAGGATTTAGGTAAGTTACACCATAAACGTCATAGGTAAATTTATTAACAAACGATTCAGAATTAATTCAACTTGGGTCAAGTCCAATGTATCATTCTTCCAATGAGTACATTTATGTCCCTATCCGTGAAGTCAACTGCTTCGATATCCAAGACTAGCCATCTCCCTAATTAGAATTTTAGACGACATAATAAACCTTCAATGTATTTGAATCAAATGCTCACTTTGATTCTTTTAAGGGATTACGGATTCGTTTAGATTATCGACTGAAGGTAGTTATCTTTCTCATAACGTAAACATTCTTACAATGCCACTTATCATCAGCTTGAGCTTAGACAACCAATGAGTTAATATTTGCTTGTCAAAATTTTAATATGTATGCAAAACATTAAAGATAAAAACAGAAAATATATAATAGTGAATTGTGAAATTAACTTTATTTATTTATCCATCGTTCAAATATATAAAAGAACATTTACATGTTTACTACAATATGGGCTCATTTCCCAACAATTACATGCCTCAGGTTCAAGTTCCAGTGGAATGTTAGTTTGTGTTCATTGAACTTTTCAAGTTCTAATTTACCCCCACTGACCTCTTCTAGTATAAACTCTTTTTCTAGAAAAGTCGTGTGTTTCAAAGCAAACACTTTTTGTTCTGTAGCGTTATAGAAGTAACACCCAATAGTTTCATTTAGGTATCCCGCAAACATACATTTATCTAATCTAACTCTAAGCTTATTAGACTCTCCACGCTTTACATAAGCATTGCATCCCCAAATCTTAAGATAGGATAAATTCGGTGTCTTTCCATACCAAAACTCATAAGATGTTATCCTTTTTAATATAATTCCATTGTAACATAATTCCATTTTTTATCAAATGATTCAGAAATTCTCGGATAAGATATTATCCTCTTTAATTTAATCAAAGTGCAAGAATATTTTTACCAGTTTGTTTCTCTATTTTAGCCTTGAATTCTTTGAACTTTTCAAAAGCTTTACACTTATACATTCTAATGTATATATAACCATATCTAGAATTATTGCTAAAAAAGGTTATGAAATAGGAATACCTATTTCTAGCCATTGTGTTCATTGCTTCATATACATATAAATGTATTAGGTGATAGGGTTAAGAGCGGATGAGTGCGAAAGAGGATCATAAAGTTTGTCCAAGTCGCAAATTTGACTTAGGGCTCTAGAAGTTCGGAAAGAAACTTGGATTTTGACATAAACTGAAACACAATTGAATCTAAGTCAAGTAAAACAATTAAAATAAATAACTAAGACAAATAAAATAGAATAATAAATCAAATATTAAAACAACAAGGAAGAAAATAAAGAAGACAGATGGAAAATACAGAACATGGCTTGTAAAAGTCCTAAGAAGCCTTGGAAATAATAAGAACCCACAACCCCTTTCAAGCGGCTCTAATTTTCCCTCCAAGGAAGAAAACTTGGCAAGAAGAAGTTTGAAAATGATCCCTACAATCTGAAAAGATTATTAAAACTCTTCTAAAAGAAAACTCAAGAAAAATTCTTAAAAAGAAAAACTCAAAGAGAACTTACTAACTCAAAAGAGAAGTTGTTGAATAATAATGAAATTGGTTTTTGTGTACAATATAAAGGACTTTATATAGGCTAGCTAAATAAATCTTAATAAAAATATACTAGAACTCTAATTAACCGAAACAAGAAGTAATTTTAAACTAAACTTTCTTTTTGACATAAAACTTCTAAATAACTTAAAATACTTAAAAATTATAAAAAAATCTGGAATAAAAAAAATAATACAATAATAAGAAATGATAAATACAATATTGGACTCATATATAATACATATTAAGCCTAAAACTCAAACTTAATATGATTTAAACTCGAATTAAATGCCAAAACTTGTAATTCCTGTCATAATCCCGTCCAAAAATTCTACTTGCGCAATCTTCACTAAAATGGTCAGAACTTGAGAAACCGAACTCAAAATCGAGTAATTCATAGTGTGTTTCGAAGCTAAGAGATAGATCTTAGAATGTCATGCCTGGATCCCATCCAAAAAGTCATTTCAAGTCTGCTGATTCCTTCAACATAAAAACTAGCACCTTCAGTAAATGGAATTTAATAAATTTTACCCATTTCGTACATGTATAATTCCTTGTTTCCTCAAAAAGATTCATCCTTACATATTGCCTTTGGTTGAATCTTGATTTGATTTGCTTGGTCTTTAATCTTATTGTTGGGCCTTGACGTAGAGTAATCCATGGGTCTAAAATTGGGTCTTGAGGCTCACATTATTCCCCCTTCCTTAAGAAGATTTGTCCTCGAATCTTTAGCTGCATAAAAAGAAAAGATATTAGAATTAATAACAATAAAATGAAAAAAATACTTACTTAAGCTTTCTTGCACACCAACTATCTAGAAGATCAAACACATTATTTCGATCCTTCAAATTAGCTTCGATCATGGATGTCTCCTTTAAAAACAAGGTATTAACATAAACAAAGAAATATTGGGCACATGAGTGTCAATAACTTGTTAACTTTCTTTGAATATGCGTAGTCATCCATAAGATCTTCTAACGATGGGTCAAGAATTTCACATAATTATAAAAATCAATAAGTTTAACATAATTATGTAAAAATTCATATTTAAAGTCTAAGGTAGAAAATTTTGTTGCAAGAACAAATGCATTGTAACACCCCTAACCCGTATTTGTCATCGAAATAGGGTTACGAGCATTACCGGAGTTTTCAAATCATTCAAGCACATATTATAAACATTTCATATCATATCAATAAACATATTAAAACAATGTCAAAACATACATATTGTCCCTTATATGAGCCTTCGAGGCCCTAAATAAGTGTTAGAAACAAGTCGGGACTAAATTAGAAACTCAGTGGATTTTTCAGAAAACATTAAAAATTTTCAACACTGTCGGGGTCATACAGCCGTGTGGCCAAGCTGTGTGACTCAATCAGTCATGTCTCAGCCCGTATCCAAGCCTATGTAACTCATTGACTTGGGTCACACGGCCAAGCCACACGCCCATGTGTCAGGCCGTGTACCCTTCGAAATAACCACACACGCCTATGAGCCAAGCCGTGTGCTAGGCCGTGTAACAGCCTGACTTCTAACCCTTTAAAAGCTATAGGGGACACATGGCCGTGTCAGCTAACCGTATGTCACACATGTCTAAGACACACACTTGTGTGGACGCCAATAGGCCATTTTACAAGTCATTTTTCTCACCCAACTTGGCATATACCTACAATCAAAATTGCACATATAAACAAGCCATAAAAAGGAATCAAAATCATGCATAAACAAGTCATATACATATGGTATAATATCATACAACCAATATGCCCTTAGGCACCTCAAATGGCAATATGTAAACATGTCTAACTATGTACTCAATTCGGTCAAAATGATTAACTAACTTCCAACTAGATTTGCATCAATTCATACCATTGAATTCACTTACCAACACATACCAAATGGTATTAAATATATTATTCAACTTCTAGTATCAATATTCATATATGTCATTCATAACCAAGTACCAATTCACCACATTCCCAACAAGTCACATAACTTATATAATATGCATATTCACTACTATCATTTCATCATTTATTATTCAAATATATCAAACCAAACATCAACCATTTTAAGGCTACTTTTATACATGCCAAACCATGCCATTCAACCAACAAATTTCCAATACACAAGCCAAGCCAAATGGTCATTTCAACAACAAAAACACACATAGGCCAACATTAGCCATAATACCTATACATGTCATTATAACCAAAATTAATCAACCGAAAGTACCAAAACAGCCGATGGATAGTGTGATATAACTCCGACAAGCTTCAAACCTAAACAAGCTTCCAATTCACTATAAAATACGAAAAATAACACAAAGTAAGCATTTAAGCTTAGTAAGTTCGTATAACTTAAAACATAACTTACCATTTAGTCATAAAACAGGTAAGTAAACATAGCATATCCCAACATAATTTAGCCAAATGCCTAAGCACATATACACCAACCATGTTAGCTATGTAAATACATATATAAACCAATAACCATGGCTGAGCACAACAATTGGTTAAGTTTTATATACATGTACCATCCAATTAAAATTTTCATATATCATGTAACAACATTTCCATATAATTAATATGTATCCCTGTAATAGTCCGTATCGAACTCTTACCATTTCATATCAGAATATTGCCCGTTGAACCATTTAGAATACCATTGGATACGTGGGATAGCTCACTATAGTGTGCTAAATCATAAAACTATAATCCGTCAAATCTTGTACATGTATGCTCACGCGAGCTATGAATCGGTATACTCACATGAGTTGTGAAAATAGGCTTGCTCACACGAGTTATGGGTCGGAACATTGCTACATGATACTGCTCACACAAGCTATGAAGTATCAGTAACACATGTTGGACCTCAGCCATCGTTATGACGTTCAGGACCAGCACCCAAATCATGTAAACCCTAATGACATTTCATTTGTATCCTACGAATTCCTAAGGTTTAAAGGGAGCTTGGTAGTAGTCGTAGGTCTTTAGATATGCAACCGGTATATACGTATAGCAATTCACAACACAAGAATATCTTAATCAAAAGCATATGTACACAATTTAATTACATGAACTTACCTTGATGAGTATACGTAGATACAAATGCGACTAGACCGAGACTTTATCTTTCCCTCTATCTAAAGCCGTACGAGGTTTATCTTAACCTATACGGATAAATTCATCTCAATTCAATATGAATTTTATTCAATTTAACCCAAAATCATATTTTGGCAACATTATCATTTTGCCCTTATATTTTAATTTTTTTACAATTTATCCCCCAACTCATAAAAATGGAAATTTATACAATTTCACCACAACCCACTATAGTCGAATATCAACTAGGTCCCTAGCAAGTCCTATATTTCATTTTTTCACAATTTCACCATGTAAAATTTTCAATTTTTCAATTTAATCCCTATTTGACATTTTCATTAAAAATCTTTTTACAAAATTTGTTAATCTAACAACAACTATCAATTTTCTTCCATAACTCATCAAAACTCATGCATATTCAACAATGGAAAAACCCTAATAGTTTAATAGTTTCACAAATTAGTCCTCGGCTAGCTAGATTAAGCTACAACGACCCCGAAAACACAGAAATCATTAAAAACGAGACAAAAATACATACCAATGCAAGCTATTTAGGGTTGCTGAAACTTCAAGCTTCCATGGCTACTATTTTCTTTTCATATTCGGTTGAAAATAGTAAAAGATGAAAGCTTTGTCATTTTGTTTTATTTAATATTAACTTTATTTACTAATTACAAAAATAACCTTAAAACAATTCAAAACTTACACAAATGCCAAGCCATCACATTCCACTATCTTCATTAGTGGTCTAATTACCATATAAGGACTCTAACTTTAGGGTTCTATAGCTATTTAGTACTTTTAGCTACCAGAACTCAACTTTTACACTTTACATGATTTAGTCCTTTTTATCAAATAAAGCATATAAACGGTAAAATTTCTTGACGAAATTTTTATACGGTACTACTATCATGTTGTAGGCAATAAAATAATAATAATATAAACTTTTTGACTTCGAATTTGTGGTCCCAAAACCACTGTTCCAATTTCACTGAAAACAGGTTGTTATAACTCTCCCCCTAAATGGATTGTCATCCCCGAAAATCTTACTAGAAAATAGATCCAGATATTGCTTTCACATAGCTTCTTCGGGCTTCTTATTTCTCAATTCTTTCACATCTCTGCCAGAATTCTAATCAGTTCCTCACTGTAAAACATATCAAGCTCGATTTCAACATCCGTCAGGGAGAGATAACATGTGAAAGGTTAGATCAGTACCGTCGTAACATAGACACGTGAAAGAAGTTATGAATCTTTTCTAATTCTGACAGTAAATTTAATCGATACGCAACAAGTCTGATTCTTTCAATAATCTCATACGGCTCGATAAATTGCGGACTTAGTTTTCCTTCATGATCGAACCGAAGAACTTTCTTCCAGGACGATACTTTTAAGAATACTATGTCGCCAACTTGGAATTCTCTATCTTTATGTTTAAGATCCGCATATGATTTCTGAAGATCTGATGCTGCTTTTAAACTATCTCGAATTACTTTTACTTTTTCTTTAATCTCACAAATCAAATCAACCCTATGTATCTTTTTCTCATTGAGCTCGGTCCAATATAACAGAGTTTGGCATTTACGACCATATAAAGCTTCATACGGTGCCATCTCTATGCTCGACTGAAAATTGTTATTATATGCAAATTCAACCAATGGTAAATATTTTTCCTAGTTGCTTTCAAACTCTAATACGCAACAACAAAGCATATCCTCAAGTATCTAAATTACTCACTCCGACTGATCGTTTGTCTGAGGATGAAATATTGTTCTAAAATTCAATCACGTACCTAGAGCTTCTTGTAACTTTCTCCAGAATTGTGATGTAAACCTCAGATCTATTGATGAAAATTGGCACCCTGTACAATCTGACAATCTCATAAACGTATAATTCAGCTAATCCTCAAGGGAGAAATTTGTACATACCAGAATAAAATGTGTTGACTTCGTTAAACAATCAACGATAACCCAAATAATATCTTTCTTTCTTGATGATAGGGGTAAACCTGATACAAAATCCATAGTAACACGATCCCATTTCCACTCCGGTATCATCATTGGCTATAATAATCCAAAAGGTACCTAATATTCAGCTTTAACTTGCTGACATACAAAACATCTCGATACAAAGTCAAAAATCTCACGTTTCATTCCTGGCAACCAATACATCTATTTCAAATCACTGTACATTTTATTACTTCTCGGATGAACAGATAGGCTACCACTATAAGCTTCATGCAAGATTCTTTAAATAAGCTCTAGATTTTTTCGGTACACAAATTTTACCTCTAAACAATAAAAAATCATCAGGTCCAATATGATATTCTGAATCAGAAATCGACTCACTCTGTGCCTGCTTTACTAAAAACTTGCCATTGCATTTCTAAGCTTTACAGATCTATTGTAAAAACATCAGTTTAACTTTCAACTAGGCTAGGATTGAACCATCATCAAATAATGTCTGTCACGTGTTCATCGCTCGCAAAGAAAATAAATACTTTCTACTCAAAGCGTTAGCAACAACATTCATTTTTCCGAGATGATACTCAATAATCAACTCATAATCTTTCAATAGTTCGAGCCATCTACGCTGCCTTAGATTCAAATCTTTCTGCGACATTACATACTTCAAACTCTTGTGATCAGTAAATATGTGACATTTTTTGCCAAACAAAAAGTGTCGCAAATTTCAACGCAAACACAATAGTTGCTAACTCTAAATCATGTGTCGAATAATTCTTTTCGTGCGGCTTTAACTATCTGAAAGCATAAGATATCACTTTGACTTCCTGCATCAAAATACAGCCTAAACCATATAAAGATGCATCGCTAAAAATCACAAACTCTTTACCAAATTTAGGTTGAACCAGAACTGGTGCCTCGATCAACAGTACTTTCAATTGATTAAAACTTAGTTGACATTTCTCAAATCATTCAAATTTCACATCTTTCTATAATAGTCTCATCATCAGTGTAGTTATCATCGAGAACACTTTAACGAATATTCGGTAATAACCAGCTAATCCTAGAAAACTTCTAACTTTGGATATGTTTCTTAGTGGTTTCCAGCCAACAATTGCTAAAATGTATGCTAAGATAACTAAATGGGAAACATTTAACCAATAAGTAAGGGGGAAAACCTATGTTCTTTCTAGTGCTATCAGTAACTCCTCTGGAAATACATCAGGATACTCAGAAATGACAGGCACTGATTCAAGCTTCAATTCAGATACTTTAGAATCCAGTACATATGCATGGTAACTATTGCAACCTTTTCTTACATATTTCTACACTGACATAACTGATATAACAATAGGCATCCCAGTCGGACTATCAGATTCAATACGAAGCGTCTCACCGATCTGACATTTCAATACAATAAGCTTTCGTCTACAGTTCACAACAGTGTCGTGTAGAGTTAGCCAATCCATTCCCAAAATCATATTAAATTCATCAAACTATAACAGCATAAAATCAGCCAGAAAATTGTAACCCCGAGTCATCAAAGGACAATTCTTGCAAACTTTATTAACTAACACATACTGACCTAGGGGGCTCGATACTTTAACCATGAATTCAATGGACTCAAAATGTAAATTCTTACTAGATACTAAATTCGTGCAAACATACGAATGGGTTGATCCTGGATCAATCAAAGTAGTAACATCAGTATCAACAATAGAGAAAGTACCAGTAATAACATCTAGCGTACACGAATAGCATAGGCCCTAGTAGGTGCTCATGCCTCGGATCTCACAACAGAGTCTTTTTTTACACAACGGCTACCACTCAAATTTTCGGGATTACGAAGTGGTCTACCTATCTTAGCTGTGTTGCTCGGCCTCATAGTCTGAACTTTCTCTTTCTCGGATTTCTCTAGGCAATCTCTAAGATAGTGATCGAAGGAACCACACCTGAAGCATGCCCCATTTTTCAGTCAACAATTACCATAATGTGGTCTTTTACAACGCTTGCACTCGGGTCTGACATCTCTGACACTACCCACACTTACTACAGATGGAACCTGAGCATTAATACTCAAACATCGGTTGCATCTGTCTCTACTAGAGGACCCCACTGAAGTTGTAGAGTGGTTGTAATGTTCTTTTGATCTCTTTGACGCCGACTGATATGACTTCCCAGTCGATATTTTTCTTGAGTCTCTAGCTTCAAAATCAGCATGTCTTTTCTCTTTACTCAACTCTTTGACTTTGTGCGCTCGATCAACTAAGACAAAAAAAAAATTTCAACTCAAGAATTTCAACTAGAAGCTTTATGTCTTCGTCCAACCCTTCTTCAAACCTATTACACATGGAAATCTTGGTTGGAATACACTCCTGTAATTATTTGCTCAGTCTAACAAATTCCCACTCATACTCTAACACAGTCATACAACCCTATTTAAGCTCGAGAAATTCTTTACGTTTCTGATCTAGAAACCTCTAACTAATGTATTTCTTTCAAAACTCAGTTTGAAAGAATTCCTAAGTGATCCGCTCTTTCGGAACAACAGAAATCAATGTGTTCAACCACTAGTAAGCTGAATCTTTCAGTAACAATAGCGCAACACACTCGGTTGATGAACAAGATAGTTCGTTAAAAACCCTGATTGTATTCTCTAACCAGAATTCTACTCTTTCAGGATTATCTTCAGTAGTAGCTCTGAATTCCTCAGCCCTGTACTTATGAATTATATCAACAGGTGGCTTACTAACTCGTATAAGTTTCAAACTTTGAGGAATAACAGGAACCGATTGAGCGGTAAGAGGGGGTGGAGGTTGTTAAGAAGCCGGGTTCGTCCATACGAACTTAGTGAACCAATCACTCATCATTTGGAAGAAGGCTTCCATAGCCTCTCCTCCCTGGCCCTCAAATATAGGCCTTGTACCGCTTGATGCTACTCCATAAACGAAGGCTTTAGTGTTCCTTTCTACTTCATTGGAGTCAGCTCAGTTGGATGTTATTGCTATATGAAAACATGTTTTAAAATGGTTATAAGATATCATACTATCATAGGTTATATAATGGCATTTATAGCTAGACTCTTATAGGCCATGTTCAGTCCGAGATTCGTCTAAATCATAGCTCTAATACCAATAAATGTGACACCTGAATAAGGTTACAGAGCTTTACTAGAGCTTTCAAATCATTTGAACACATATTATAAACATTTCATATCATATCAATAAACATATTAAAACCAAGTCAAAACATACATATTGTCCCTTATACAAGCCCTCGAGGCCCTAAATACTCATTAGAAACAAGTTAGGACTAAATCAAAAACTCAGAGAATTTTTCAGAAAACATTTAAATTTTTTAACACTACAGGGGTCACACGGCCAAGAGACACGCCCGTGTCTTACGCTGTGTGGGCATTTGAAGTAAGGGCACACGGTCATCTCTCAGTCCATGTCCGTACCCGTGTAACTCACTGACTTAGGTCACATAGCCAAGCCACGCCCGTGTCCCAGGCCATGTACCATTCGAAATAACCTCACATGCCCGTGTGTCAGGCTGTGTGCTACACTGTGTAACTATCTGATTTGGAACCTTTGAAAGCTATAGGGGACACACGGCCGTGTCACCTGGTCATTTGTCACACACGGTTGAGACACATACCCGTGTGGACGAAAATAGGCCATTTTACAAGCCATTTTTCTCACCCAACTTGGCATATACCTACAACCAAAATTGCACATATACACAAGCCATAACAAGGCATCAAAATCATACATAAACAAGTCATATACATATGGTATAATATCATACAACCAATATGCCCTTAGGCACCTCAAATGGCAATATGTAAACATGTCTAACTATGTACTCATTTTGGTCAAAATGATTAACTAACTTCCAACTAGATTTGCATCAATTCATACAATTGAATTCACTTACCAACACATATCAAATGGAACTAAATATATTATTCAACTACTAGCATTAATATCCATATATGTCATTCATAACCAAGTACCAATTCACCATATTCCCAACAAGTCACATGACATATATAATATGTATATTCACTACTATCATTTCATCATCCATTATTGAAATATATCAAACCAAACATTAAACTCGGATGCATTGACAATATCTTCAACAAATTCTTTCTCAACATGTTCTATCTTAGTATTTTCCTCATTGGCCTTCTCGTTCACAACTCCAACACAAACAATTTCCTCTTCCGTAATAACTTCCTCCTCAACAGCAGACGCCTCTTGACCAGCAATAAAGTCACCCTTGACCAGGTTATCAATCCATCGCATGCACTCCTCAACATCCCTTGAGTCTTCTTCGTTCTCAACATCAGAGACGTGCACCATGGGAGGGGATTCCACTGATCTTTTTCGGTCCCCTAGGTCATTTTCCTCGGAGGAGGGCTCATACTCTCAAAAAATCGATGGGAACACTAGAAATTCTAGGAGTGGGGTTAGGCTTAACTGATGTGATGTGCGACAATAGAGTTGTTATAGGCCCTAGTATAAGCATAGAACACATTTTGTGATCTGTCCATATCCTCTATTGTAGCGACAAGCCTGATCTACTTATTGTTGATGAAATTGGCCAACTTTTCGATATCCTTCATTTTACACAGCAATGATGTCTCTGCAGTCAAGTTTGTTCCCTTGCTTTCTGCTGTGGTTTTGCCCTTCCTTGTCTTGCTAGTCTCTACCTCCTTCATTGTCGGCGTATCTTTGCCATGAGTCATTCTTTCAATCGAGACTTCATTGATCGAGCCCTTATTTTCCAAAATCTCTTCATCATCACGGGACATGATCCCTTTTTACTGGCTTAGTAACATCACCAACAACGGGAAAACCAAAATTCTATTTTGCTTTGCGGCGTAGTCAGCAATTTCTGGGTGGAGTATTGCGTCGACATCAATCTTTCTACACTTGACAATAGAATATATGAGGCACATTCTATCAAGGTTGACTGTGGTGCTGTGAGTGGAGGGCAGTAACCTGCAGTTGACAAAATGAAACTAGATTTTGCTTTGTAGTGTCAAGAAGCGACGGTGCATTGTATAATTCTTTTGATGTGAACCTATCCACAATGCTCCTTCGACATATAAATCCCTCACCAACAAGTCCATTTTGTCGTTTGTGATATCCTTAATAAACTTGGACTGTTCGTCAATATCCACCTTAGTGTTGTACAGCTCATTGATTTTTGTAGCATCCCATGGGATTAAACCTTCTCAAACAAAAATAAACTCCAACTCATAGTCATAAAAGTTAGCATAAAATTCACGTACCAATGAAGGAGAATAGCTTCTAGGATGCGTGTAGAAAGTTTCCCACTTGAACTTAGAGATGGTTCTGGAAACTTGTTTCCCGTCTTGCTGTTATAAAAGGAGAATACCCTGTTCTGGGTGAAAGTTTCACCTTGTTTTGAAATTGGTATTTGGCTGCTTTCATTAAAAAGATGACAGGCTCCTTTTTCTCTGTTAGCCTAGAGGATTCTGACTTACGAACTGTAGTTGCAGAGGATAAGTGTTCTTCAATAGACTTGGTGGCTTTCTTGACTGATCCTCTTGTTCTTGCCATATTTTGCTTGTTTTTTGGAGTGAAGATGATTTAAAAGTGTAAAGTTACGAACTTGGGAAAGAGAAAGTGAATAAAAATGATTGATTGGGTGTTTCACAATCGGCACAGTGAAGAGGGGTTTATAGGGAGTGAAAGAAAAAGATAGAAAGACGTGATTTTCTAAAAGGAAATAAAGCTGGCCGGAATAATTATGTACAATGAGAATTGTGCCCTCTTAGACATATTAGATGGCTAGGTGACTTTAAATCAAACGGTGGGATCTGAATTTACTGAGTTGTCCTCATTCTTGCTGAATCAAAAGCGATAGTACAATAGTACGAACTAAGTTGACAATAAAGTCCAAGTGCGTCGACAATGGTACCTAATTATTCTGCAAAATTAAAAATAATAATAATAATAAAATCTTGAGTAGAAGCAAAAATAAAATAAAATTACCTATAACTAAATTGTAGAGAAAAAAATTCAAATTAAAATTGGCCGACCAATTTAATGGTCTATACCTTCTTTTGATCAATATTTCCAAGATAATGTTTCAATCGTTGGCTATTCACATTGCATTGGTGTCCATCATTTAAATCTCTAATTGTGACTGTACCATGAGGAAATACTTCGACAACTTCGAAAGGTCCAAACCAACGTAAGCGCAATTTACCTGGGTACAGTTTTAGTCTAGAATTGTATAATAAAACTTGCTGACCCGCTATAAATTATCGCTGCAAAATAATTTTGTCATGCTATCGTTTGGCCTTTTCCATGTAAATTGCAGCGTTTTCATAGGCATTTCGCCTAATCTCCTCTAGTTCAATGATATCCAACACCCTTTTCTTTCCAGCAGCTTCATAGTCCATGTTCACTTGCTTAATTGCCCACGTTGCTTTGTTTTTCATTTCAACTGGCAAGTGACATGCTTTCCCAACAACCAATTCATACGACGATATCCCTAATAGAGTTTTGTATGCTATCCACAATGCTCATAAAGTGTCATTCAAACTGGAAGACCAATCTTTCCTCAAAGGGTTCACAACCTTCTCAAGTATGGTTTTAATTTGTCGATTTGACACTTCAGCTTGCCCATTAGTTTGCGAATGATAAGTAGTAGCCATTCTATGCTTGACTCCATATCTTTTCAGTGCGGATGCCACTTGGTTGCAATGAAAGTGTGTACCCTAATCACTAATCAGTGCCTTTGGTGTGCCAAAGTGAGTGAGTATATGCTTGTGAAAAAATTTAAGCATTGTCTTTACATCATCCTTTGGGAATGCAACAGCTTTAACCCACTTCAAGACATACTCAACAGCTACTAATATATAAAGATTTCCAAATGAACTTGGAAATGGTCCCATAAAATTTATACCCCAAACATCAAACAATTCACCCTCCATAATTGGCTACTGCAACATTTCATTGCGTCGGGATATAGAACTTGTGCGCTAACACCTGTCGCATTGATTCACAAAATTGTGGGTGTCTTTTAATAATGAAAGCCAGTAGAATCCTGATTGGAGAACCTTAGCAGCAATTCATACACCACCAAAAAGACCTTCACAAGGAGCGTCATAAAAGTGCTTCAGGATTGAAAGCATCTCCCTTTTAGGAACACAACGTCGAATAATGTTATCATTATGTACCTTTGCACTCATTCCAATAATTAACCAAATTCGCATTCCGAAGGGTTGCATCTATAGCAAATAACTTCTCATCTAGGAATGCATCAACAATTTGAAGCATGTTTCCATCTCCGCTGCCAACTTCCAATGGAGATAGATGATCTACAACTTGATTCTCTGAACCCTTGTGGTCATTTCTCTCGATGTCAAATTCTTGTAACAGTAAGATCCAGTATATCAATCTTGGTTTTACATCCTTCTTCGCAAAAATATATCTCAACACTGAGTGATCAGTAAAAACGGTAACCTTTGCGCCAACAAGATAATAATGAAACTTGTCGAAAGCAAAGACTACAGCCAACAATTCTTTCTTTATAGTGGTATAGTTTATTTGAGTCTCTGTAAGAGTTTTACTAGCATAATAGATGGCAAGAAATATTTTTCCCTTGTGTTGTCCTAGAACAGCACCCATAGCAAAGTCGCTTGCATCGCACATAACTTCAAAAGGTTAGGACCAATCAGGTGCTACAACAATGGGTGTTTTTACTAGTTGCGTCTTCAATTGAATGAATGCCTCCAAACATGAATCATAAAAGAGGAATTTTTTATTTTGTTCTAGCAATGAGCATAAGGCCTTTACAATTTTCGAGAAACCTCTAATAAATCTTCAGTAAACCCCGCATGTCCAAGAAAATTGCAAATACCTTTCACATTTGTCGGTGGAGGTAATTTCTCAATGATTTCCACTTTAGTTTTGTCGACTTCCATTCCTTGACAAGAGATACAGTGGCCGAACACAATACATTCAGTTTCTATGAAATTGCATTTTTCCCAATTTAGAACAAGATGTGTCTTCACATCACTATAATACTTCATCCAAATTTTCAGTACAATAATTAAAATTATTCCCATGGACTGAGAAATCATCCATAAACACCTATAAAGAGTCTTCAATCATATCCGAGAATATTACCATCATGCACCTTTGAAATGTGGCTAGTGCGTTGCAAAGACTGAAAGGCATTCGGCGAAAAGCGAAAGTACCAAGGGACAAGTGAAAGTAGTTTTTTTCTTGGTCCTCCAATGCTATAGCAATCTGATTGTAACCAGAATAGCTGTCTAAGAAGCAGTAATAGGCTTTTCTAGCAAGCCTATCCAACATTTGGTCAATGAAAGGAACTAGGAAGTGGTCTTTCCTTGTGGTAGCATTAAGTTTGCGATAATCTATATAGACTCACCATCCAGTAAGAATACGTGTAGGAATTAATTCATCTTTGTCGTTCCTAACCACAATGGCGCCACTTTTTTGAGGAACGCATTGCACTGGACTTACCCAATTACTATCAAAAATAGGGTAAATAATTCCAGCATCAAGCCATTTTATAATTTCTTTCTTAACAACTTCCTTCATCTTCTCATTTAATCTTCTTTGTTGCTCAATCGATTGCCTGCCTTCATCTTCCAACTTGATCTTGTACATGCAAAAAGATGGACAGATGCCTCAAATAGCAGCAATACTCCAAGCAATAACTCGTTTATGTTACTTTAAAATATGGATCAATTTCTTTTCTTGAGTTATATCCAACGTTGCGGAGACAATAACGGGGAGAGCATTGTTATCACCAAGAAAGACGTATTTAAGATGAGTAGGTAACGGTTTCAACTCCAGAGTAGGAGCTTTGTCAATAGATGGTTTGAAAATTGGACTTGTTCTATTGGCTAAGTCTAAGGGTTCGATATGCAATCCATGCCTAAGTTTAATATTATTAGCTTCAACCATGTTGTCACAATCATCTACAAATTCACCATCAGATGTCACTGCAAACTCCTCAGAAAGTACTATGCTTTGGTCATTAAATTCTTCCGCAATTAAATCATTTTGCACATCGACAGTATGGCATTCTTCTTTTTCCTTGCATTGAATAGACTTGAAAACATTAAAGGTAACGTGTTTATCGTTAAGTTGCATGGTCAGTTCACCTTTGTAAACATCAATAAGAGTTCGTCCTGTGGCTAAAAATGGTCAGCCCAAGATTATGGGAACCTCCTTGTCTGTCTCGCAGTCAAGTATGATAAAATCAGTCGAAAAAATGAATTTATCCATATGAACTAAGATATCTTTGATTTGCAATTCAAGTTGAGCCAAAGATCGATTAGCTAGTTGTAATGTCACTACAGTAGGTTTTATGTGATCAATTCCCAACTTTCTGAAAGTATATAGTGGCATTAAGTTGATGCTAGCTCCCAAGTCGCATAAGTCCTTACCTAAATAATAGTTGGCAATGGAACATAGGATAGTAAAACTCCCAAGATCTTTCATTTTTGGGGGCAACTTATTTGTCAAAAAAACACTACAGCCTCTATGAGTGCAATAGTTTCCATTTCATTGAGCTTCTTTTTTTTTTTGGACAAGAACTCATTCATAAATTTCCCATAATTTAGAATTTGCACAAGAGCGTCTACTAAAGGAATATTGACCTAAAGTTGCTTCAATGTGTTCAGGAACTGTTGGTACTGCTTGTCATGTTCATTCTCCTTGAATCTTTGTGGGAAAGGTAAAGGAGATACATCTGATTGCACCAACACCCTTGATTGCGTCAACAGTTTCGAGGGTCAAATATGAGGCATATGAGTGGCAGTTGGTGGAACTTCTTTCTTTGGTACATCGACAGGCTCTTCATATTGAACCTTCTTACCAGGGATCACTTCACCAGTATCTTGAGGTGCTACAACAGAGTCTGTAGTTGGCTCACCAGTTTGTTTACCACTCCTAAGAGTGATAGCCTTACAGTACTCTTTCCCTTTCGGACTGCGACTTTTCGTGTCACTAAGTAGTCTGCCCGATGGTCGAGTATTCAGATTCAAAGCAAGTTGTCCTAATTGTGCCTCCAATGCCCTAATAGAAGATGAATTCCCTTGCACAATAGCTTCTATGTGAGTCATATGCTCCTGCATTAAAGCCTCAAGAGCAGCTAATGGGTCAAAAGGAGAAGCTTGCGTATACTGTTGTCATCGATGTTCTAGACCATCTGATTCGGTATTAAAGAATGTTGCGGCTGCGTCTGGGTCTAGTATGGATGCATCTGGCCTTGTTATAGATCAATCTGAATGTGCTGATTGTAGTTCTGTTGTTGTTGATTATAATTCCCTTGTCATGAATTATAATTACCTTGAGCAAATATATTCCCATATCGGAATGGCACAGCATTTTGTCCAGTATTCTTAGTTCCCCAGGACTGTTGATTACGTGCAGAATTATTATAAGAGGTGCCATAAGAATTGTTGTGAATGTTACTGACATAAAATGCATTTTCTGCATGTTGTGGAGAATCTTTATAGCTGTGGTTGTCACTGCAAATCTCACA
This sequence comes from Gossypium schwendimanii, assembly GCA_013677275.1. Lineage (NCBI taxonomy): Eukaryota > Viridiplantae > Streptophyta > Magnoliopsida > Malvales > Malvaceae > Gossypium > Gossypium schwendimanii. Next base: position 22,019,357 of record CM025245.1, read on the forward strand.
ACAAAAAGTAAGAACATCAACTTGTTGAGCAACTTGTATAGGTGTAACGTCACTAGTCCCTTGCATATTTGTTATTATATTTGTAAGAGAAGAAACTTGAGTTCTAAGTGTAGATATTGCATCCAATTCAATAACTCTCAGACTAACTTTTGCTTGTGCAACTCTAGAGATAGGATATTGATAATCATTCTGAGCAATTCTCTCCAGAATTCTAATAGCATCAGTATAAGTACAATCCAGCAAAGGACAATTGGCTTATGCATCAACAAGATTCCTCATGTGTGAATTTAGCCCATTATAGAAAATCTCAGTTTGTGTTTCCTATTGAATATCGTGTATAGGACAACGTCAAAGTAAAGATTTATAACATTCCCATGTGGTGTGAAGATTTTCATCATCCAGTTCATGATAAGCTGTAATATCATTTCGGAGACGAGCATTCATTGTTGGCAGGTTAAATCGCAAAACAAATTGTGTTACTAGTGCATTCCAAGAAGTAATTGATCCAGTAGGTAACCCAAAGAACCATGAACGAGCTCTTCCATGTAAGGAATAAGGAAATAATTGCATATTTAAAGCATCATCAGGAACGCCTTATTGGATGAAGGAAGCACAAATCCATAAAAATGATTTTAGATGCTCTCGTGCATGTTTATGTGGCATCCCAGCATATTCCCATTAGAATTCAGTATTTGGAACATTACTGGCTTAAGTTCAAAATTTCTAGCTTGGATTGTTGGCCTAACAACTCCCAGTTGTAAGCCATCCAAGACAGGTACTACAAAATCTCATATAGTCATGTTTTGTATTTGATCATCTTGTTGCAATAGTGGGTCATTAGCACTTTGGTTTTGCATCTGGGGTATAACTGCATGTTTTGTGGCAAAGCCATATTCCTTTGCTCTCAAAGTCTTCTCAAAACGGTTGTTTCAATTTCTGGATCAAAATTAGTAACAAACTCTGAATTGCTTCGGGTCATACAACACCTAAAATAAAATGTGAAAATAATAGCAAAAAGAAAACAAGTTAGTAATAACTAAATATTATAAAATAAAAATAAACAAAATAAATATCAAACAAATGCCATCCCTAGCAATGGCGCCAAAACTTGGTCAACTGTTTAACATCACAGCACTAATGTGCAAGTGTCTACTTTCGATGCAAGTATAGTAGACAGATGAGTCTGTCGGATATCGATCCCACGAGGATGGTGTCTTTTGTCTATCAATGTTAGTGTAATAAATAGATAAAATGAGATAAATTGTGAGAGTAGGTGTCGAAGCAATAACTTGAAAACAACAAGATAAAATATGATAATGATAAATTGGGATCCCCAACGTGAATATTCAATAGAATACTAAGTGCTCACAAGGTATAAAAGGATAGGTGATTTGTCGGTGCATTAAATTGCAATGAATATCTTACCAAAATTAACTTCTATATTTAATCAAAAACTTAAACATTCACATTAACCCCACCTTCCGATGTTGGTAATGGAACACTATTAAGAACAAGTGGATTAAATTCCTCTAATTCTTATGCAACTTCCATTGTCATGCTTGTCAGCTTGAACTGTCACTGCACCTTCTAGTGCCAATGACCACAATAACACTTCCGTGCTAAAAATATTCAAAACCAAATATTAAATAGTAGAAGCAAGATTGAATACAATAACATTTAATCCAGAAATCATGTGTACTTTCATACTAACATGAAATAGAAAGTAATCACCAGCATTTAGAAAAGAAAAATAAAAGAAACAAATAGAGAATACTATTCCTAGACAACTCGACTTGAATCTCTCTCTTCCCTCTTGTGTCTCACTCAGGGCTGCTCGTTAGAAGCTGGTCTGCATCCCTTTCACGTCGTTTCACCCGTCGGAGCTTAAGCTGCCATGCTGAAAGCTTCAAAGGATAGTTTGAAGAAGATGATAATCTAAAAGCTCCCCCATTTTTTCTTTTTATGTGAATATTTATATTTTTTCCCAAATAGCTCAGGTGTCCTTTCATCAAAATCATGCTGCCTCTGTACGTACAAGTTAGCTGTACCAAACTGGATAGCTTACGCATTTTTGTTCCTATCCAGATAGCTGTTAGGTGCAGCGACAATTCTAGGTGCAATCTGAAATTACTCATGCAACGACATCAGTACCAAAATATGATCAAATTAAGGGTAGATAAGCTAAGATCCACTGAGTCGTAAAATGTAAATTACTGAACTGAAAATACTAAAATATGTGCTAAAGATAACTAAATGGGAATAAATTAACCATTAAGTAGGAAGAAAACATATATTCTTTCTAGTACTATCAGCTATTTCAACAACCAAAACACACATAGGTCAACATTAGCCATAATACCTATACATGCCATTATAACCAAAATTAAACAATTGAAAGTACCAAAATAGCTGATAGATAGTGTGATATAGCTCCGACAAGCTTCCAACCTGAACGAGCTTTCGATTCACTATAAAACACGAAAAATAACACAAAGTAAGCATTTAAGCTTAGTAAGTTCGTATAACTTAAAACATAACTTACCATTTAGTCATATAATAGGTAAGTAAACATAGCATACCCCAACATAATTTGGCCAAATGCCTAAGCACATATACACCAACCATGTTAGTCATGTAAATACATATATAAACCAATAACTATGGATGAGCACAACAATTGATTAAGTTTCATATACATGTATCATCCAATTAATTTTTCCATATATCATGTAACAACATTTCCATATAATTCATATCTATCCTTGTAATAATCCGTATCGAACTCTTACCATTTCATATGCTCACGTGAGCTGTGAATCAGTATGCTCACACAAGCTGTGTAAATGGGTAACGAGCTATGGGTTAAAATGTAGCTACACAATGCTGCTCACACGAGCTGTAGTGTATTCGCAACACATGCTGGACCTCAGCCATCGGTAGGGCATTCAGGACTAGCACCCAAATCATGTAAACTTTAATGACATGTCATTTGTATCCTATGAATTCTTAAGGTTCAAACGGGGCTCGGTAGTAGTCGTATGTCGTTGGATATGCAACTGGTATATACGTATAGCAATTCACAACACAAGTATATTTCAATCAAAAGCATATATACACAATTTAATTACATGAACTAACCTCGATGAGTATACGTAGATTCAGAGGCGACTAGTCTGAGACTTTATCATTGCCCCGATCTAAAGCCGTACGAGGTCTATCTTGATCTATACGGATAAATTTAGCTCAATTCAATATGTATTTTATTCAATATAACCCAAAATCATATTTTGGAAAAATTACCATTTTGCTCCTATATTTTTTTTTTTTGCAATTTAGTCTCTAGCTCATAAAATGCAAATTTACTCAATTTCACCACAACTCACTATATTCAAATATCAATTAGGTTCCTAGAAAACCCTATATTTCATTTTTTCACAATTTCACCATGTACAATTTTTTATTTTTCAATTTAATCCCTATTTGACATTTTTATCAAAAATCTCTTTACAAAAGTTGTTTATCTAACAACAACTATCTATTTTATTTCATAATTCATCAAAAATCATGCATACTCAACAATGGAAAAACCCTAATAGTTTAATAGTTTCACAAATTAGTCCCAAGGCTAGCTAGATTAAGCTACAATGATCCCGAAAATACAAAAATCATTAAAAACGAGACAAAAATACATACCAATGCAAGGTATTTAGGGTTGCCAAAACTTCAAGCTTCCATGGCTACTATTTTCTTTTCATGTTCGATTGAAAATAGTAAAAGATGAAATATTTGTCATTTTTTATTTAATATTAACTTTATTTACTAATTACAAAAATAACCTTTAAAACATTCAAAATTTACACAAATGCCAAGCCATCACATTCCACTATCTTCATTAGTGGTCTAATTACCATATAAGGACTCTTACTTTAGGGTTCTATAGCTATTTAATACTTTTAGCTACTAGAACTCAACTTTTGCATTTTACGCGATTTAGTCTTTTTTATCAAATAGAGCATATAAACGGTAATTCTTAACAAAATTTTTATACGGTACTACAATCATGCTGTAGGAAATAAAATAATAATAAAATAAATATTTTGACTTCAGATTTGTGGTCTCGAAACCATTGTTCCAATTTCACTGAAAACGAGCTATTACATACATAAGGTTCTGTAATAAACCTGTCGAATGCAACAAAAGTAAGCTTTACATACCTAGATAAACTTATAAAATCAATTGAACTTTCAAACCATTATTTATTAAAACTTGACCAATGAGAAATCATGTCGTAAGAAAAAATAAAACCAGTAGCATACTTATCAAAAACATTCAAGATATGCCTACATATTTCAATTTCCGATGGATCATTACTTTTCTTACCTTCTATCACTTGTGGAGAATGATCAATGTTCAACTTACCTCTGTATCACAAATAAAATCATCTATCAATGGTAAAGTAATATAATTTATATTCCATCAATGGATCCTTTAAATCTTGTAACAAATAAACACCACTAAACAAATTTGAGTTAGAGTTAGTTAAAACATAATCATTCTTCACTTTTGTATGGGTATTTTCTTGCTTTTCTTTTTCTTTTTCCACTTGTGAACTTTCTAATTGTTCCTCATTTAGATTTTTACTCACCAAATTTGGACCATCAAGTAGACTTTTATCACTCAATGCCTTTTTTTCTCTCAATCTTTTCACATAATTCTTCTTCATTTCCCACATCCCCCTCACAAGTATTATGAATATTCAATTCAATACAATACATCTCAATAGGAGAACATGATGTTTCTATCTCATTTAACTTCATAGATTTAAGGAAAGAATTCTTATTATCATCTTTTTCCGGTTCACAAAGTTCGGCATCACAAATCTCTTTTCCACTAGAGTAAAAGTCAACAAAAGGGGTAAACTCATACTTATTTTCTTCTCTAGTTGGATATTTAATTGGCCATCGGAAACCCTCATGATCTTTTGAACTACACCAATAACAACAGATGAGAGATCAGTTGTACTCCTCCTTTCATTTGGCAATCTCTTCTTGAAGTACTCATCAACTGATCGGTTACCTTGAACATGGCATCGAAGTTTCGTTTTGAGCTCTTTGTAGTAATAAGAAAGAAACACTTTCACATATTTGCTTCAACTTGTCCCATGTTTCAATTTCCCTTTTATAGTTTCTTTGACGACTAATTCCAAGTTGAGTCCACCAACTCAAAACATAAGTTAAATTTTTTATTTCCACTCACAATATGTCTCAAGATCATTCTTTCCACAAAATTATGGAATAGAGAACTTTGGTTTAGCTACAGAAGGTTGGCCACGATCATGAGTACCCAAAGTTTCATCAGTGTGACAATATCCTCGTCTACTAGTATTAGAAAGAGTACGAGGTTGTTCATTGTCTCCATCATCATCATTCTCATAAGCACAATACCGTCAGTTCAAATAAGTCTCCAAACGAGCAACAGCTTGAATTAGCATTTGAATTTGATTGGCAAGCTGATTACTGCTCTTTTTTTGTTTCGTTCAACACTTAGCCACATTGACCTCAAATGTATCACATACCTCGTTCAGTTGTTGATGTTGATAATTTACCATCCCCACAATATTCTCAAATGTAAAATCTTGCTCTTTGTCATCGGATGGTGTCTCATCATGGTTCTTACGATTACAAGTGTCAAAAGTCATTGTGAAAGCCTGAAAAAACACAACACTCAAAAGAAAAATTAAGCAAACCTCACCTTATGCACTTGGAAATAAAATTAAATTCTCAATAATGTAAGAATTAATCTTGTTAGTCTTTTAAAAGTGTTTATATCAATTAATTAGAATGTACTAGAATCAAACTAACAAAGCAAACTTAGTAGCACTAGGAGTCCAAAATCGGCTAGACACCAAAGAATTGTGTTGCACAGATGAAGGAATGTGCAACGTGTTTAAACCTACTAACATAAGAAACAATAAAGTGTTAGAATGTGTAAAAGAACAATAAAAGCAAAAACAAATGAAAACCTAAGGCTAAGAGTCAATGAAAATCCCTGAAACCTGAAAACTTAAAAAATTACAAAGCAACTTGACAAACTTCGTTCTAGGTGTTCTCGATTTCCAAAAATCACGAAATTTAAATTGGAGCCTCCTCAAATAATATAGATCTGATATGGGAAGTTTTGGCACAAAATTCAACCGTCGAACTATTTTTTAACTTTTTTTGTATTTTTCTATTTTTGCACTTTTTCGATCATTTTTTTGTGGAAAATATTTTTTTAATATTATAAAATAGATCCAATAATCAATATGCAACATTTCAAATTAATTGAAAAACATTTACCTACTAAAAAAATTCTAAAATTTGTCTAGGTAAAAAAATTTATTTCAAGGTTGTTTGTTGGAAATCAGTTTATAAGAACACAAAAAACACCTAAAACACCCAAAAAATTGATACCAAATGATAGGGATCAAAGTAGATGAGTGTGGAAGAGGATCGTAAAGTTTGTCCAAGTCGCAGATTTAACTTAGGACTCTAGACGTTTGTAAAGAAATGTGGATTTTGACACAACCTGAAACTCAATTGAATCCAAGTTAGGTAAAAAAATTAAAATAAATAAAATAGAACAATAAATCAAAGATTAAAACAATAAGGAATAAAATAAAGAAAATGGATGGAAAAGATAGAACTTGGCATGTAGTGTAATACCCAAAAATTTTTACAGTAAAATATTATCTTTGCTATAATAAAATAAGGAAATAAAGTGACAAAAAGGGGAAATTTTGGAGTTATGTCAACATTGGGATGTATATTATGACATATTAGTTCAATAAAGGATTAAATCGCAAAAGTGAGAAAAGTTTTGTTGCCCAAGAGTGAATACTGAAAAATAGAGGGGTTAAAGTGTAAATATGAAAAAGCTAAAGGACCAGTGGTGTAAATATTTTAAGGGTGGAATGATCTAAAAACTAAGGAAAATGGATGGATTAGGACCAAATTGAAAAAGGTGAA
>CM025245.1:22035988-22048360 GCA_013677275.1 Gossypium schwendimanii
AATAATATTAAAAGAATATAAATTTAACATTAGTTTACAAATAGTTTTAATTTAGTTTTTTTATTGATTGAATTAGTTTGAATTTATTGTAATAGAGATAATGGTTAAATTTTAAAAAATATTTTTTTAATAATTGCAATGAATAAAAAAGATTTATAAAGAAAAGAAGAAAGTAGATGTAAATTGAAAACAGGAGTGGAGTCTGAAACACTGAAGTCTGAGCTATATAAGCTATGTGGCGTGGCTTCTATGGGGAAATGGGAAAAGCCATATTTAGCCTTCAAGTGTCTGACTTTCTGACTCCCTTTGATACTGTATCTGAATCCGTACATCTGAGCTGAGCCGAGCTGCACAACAACAGCAAAGCAAACAAAATACCCCTATCATCTTTAAACACTGAAATGGTGCAGTCTCTTTCAACTCACCAAAAAGCAAAAGAGAGTCTCTAATAAGCACACAAAAAATAATAAATAGTACAGAAAAGTGAATATAAAAATGGTGAAAAAAAGTTGGAAACCTTGATGTGATATTAAGTAATAAAGAAATGGGTAATAAATATGGGGTGGGAAGAAGAATACTTTCTTAATTAATTAATTATGTTGTTGGAAGGGTGGTTTTCTGATGTAGGAGTTTGTTTGCTTTTGAGCCTGAAAACCTTCCCCACTAGATGATGAGATAATCATGTACCCCAAAACCTCAGTTTCAAATGCTGGACTCCAAACTGAGTATAGGGAGAAAGGGGGGCCAGTGAGTGTTAAAAAAGGGAAAAAAAAGTTTCGAATGCTGGACTCCAAACTGAGTATAGGGAGAAAGGGGGGCCAGTGAGTGTTAAAAAAGGGGGGAAAAAAAAAAAAGAAACAAGTTAATATCTTCTCTCTCTCTCTATCCAAAGTCTGATGATTGATTCCAGTTGGGTTACCGCACAAACCAACTGGGTTAAAGTCCAAAATTTTGGTTTCAAGATTACATTATTTTTTTAAAAAAATAAAAAAAGTTGCAGTCTTGATTCCTTCTTTTGATCTAAAGCCTTTGAGAGTAGGTTGAGTAAGCTTGGTATAGAAAGAAAAATAAAGAGAGAGGCTATTTTTTACTTCATTTAATGATTCCCTCACTGTTTGCCCAAAACAAGCGCTGGGTTGGGTTCTGGTTGTTTTGTTTTGGCATGGTTGCTGATCCTGTCTTGGGTTCTGGTTTGTTTTTGATGGGAGAATGAAAAGAAAAGGAAAATATTTTAAGTGTTTGAACTATAAAGTGGATGGTAAAGAGAGAAAGCAAAGAGTTTTGGAGTTTGGACCACTTTGCTTTCTTGGTATGGTAGATAGATGGAGCTTTTTTTTTGTCAAGAAGTGAGGTGGTGAGCTATGGTACTTGGTTAGGTGAAGAATTATTCAGGGTTTCGTTTTGGGAAAGTTTAAATCTGCAGTGGAATTTGTGATCTTTGGGGGTCACCTTGGAGGTTTTACTTTCATGAGTTGTTCTTCTGGAACTGGGAATTATGTGAAGCTCTCAGGGCTCCTCGGGGAAATACATAGATGTGCTTTAGTCAAGATGTCTATGAACGGCAAATTTCCCGCTTCTACTTGTAGATTGCCAGCAAATTCCAGGCTAAAAAAGGCTAAGGAGATTATGCATCGATCCAATTCTTTCAAGAAATGGAACAGATACCTTATCTTCCTCTGGCTTTTAGGCTTCTTTTCTGTTGGGTTTATTTGGTTCTTGACAAGTTTCAATGGCGTACCCTCGGAGGGGACTGAGAAAATTCCCCCTTCTTGTGAAGACAACGCAAGAATCTTGCTCCAACATTTCAATGTTAGCAAGAACCAGCTTCATGCTTTAGCTTCTTTCTTCTACGAATCAGATCAGGTAAATTTGCACCTTTTTTGGCTTAAGTTGTTTGGGTTGTAGATGGAATTAGTATATATTGACAAAACTGTTTCTTTTAGAAGACTCTTGTTTTGGTTTATGAACCATTAAGGCTGATTTGGCCAACATAAACGAGATAAAGACAAATTTGGTCTTGTTCTATTGGAATTTCCGTTTGCAGAAGATGATGCAGATTCAAAATATTGTTGATTGGTTTTTCCCAATTTCAATTGTAGTTGCACTAGAAATAATTGCAAACATGAATCTGATTATGGTATTATGATATATGATATGATAACCTATTTTCTTGTCTTGTTATCCTTTCCTTTGGTTCCTTGTGTAATTGCATTAATGGTTCTGAAAACGAGTGCAGTCATCCTCAACCTGAAACATATTGAATGGAGTAAGCTTTGCATTGTTCACTTTTTTTCCATTTCATTTACAATTACATTAATCTGATTTTTGAAACCTGTCCTTTTATGTAATAGTGGCTGCAAGCATTGGAGAAAACATGCGTTTTTATCTTTTCTCCATAGGCAATGCTTATAATTGAGTCTGCATGAAGATTTGTCCTGCCATTGACAGCCAAATGAAGCTTATTTCGTTGCGGATATCAAATCTAATAGAGGGTTATGAACTTATGATGCTTTTGTTGCTGCATGGATTGAGCTTTCAGTATCATATTTTCTCGAATGATGGGATGCCCATTAGAAGAGTTGTTTGTTCTGCATGAACAGTCTTTCTCACTAAAAGCATGGTTGTGAAGATACATATGTTTTAGAATTTTTACATGAAAGTTCTATCATTTTCGTATCACTTTGTGTATTACAGGTAGCATTCCTTGAATGTTCCAGACATTCAGGTCCTGAAAAGCTATCAAGTGATGATATTACCTGTGCTCTTAATGTTCTGTGTTCAAAGAAGCCAGACTTTGAAAAGCAGATGTGGGTTGCAAAAAGTTCAGAACTTAAGGATCAATGCCCAGTTCGGGTTGAGAATACTCCCAGTGTACACGACTTGTCATTTCCAGAGCACGATTCTTATGTTGTACTGAATGCTGTTTCATCATTACCATGGGAGCATCACACCAGCAGAAAGGTAACAACCATTTGCTAGGAAAACTTTGTAGTGAATATTTAATTTTTTAACTTTCTTGAGCTAAGTAGTGAATGCTGTACAATGAATACTTTCAATTGATGAGTAAAACTTTTTGCAAAATTATTGTTTTCCTTCCCATTCCTAGGAAAAAAATGTAAACAGACTGACTCTCCATGCTTGCTAAGTATTTGCACGTGAAAAAAGTTGTTTTTCTACGACTGTGGAGCATGGATCAGCCCATAATAATTTTGGCTGCCAAAGATTTCTAAAAGAAGCTAATGAGGTTATTCTGCTTATGTTATGTATGTCGTTAACATAAAATGTTAAAGACAATTCTGTTAGTAAGAGAATCTAATGAATTTTGATAGTTTTTGGTTAATAAATCCTGGTATTCTTTACTAGTGATATAATTAAATTTATGGTCTCAGTTTTGAACTGAAATGTTAGGATTATACCATACATCATAAGTTCAGCTTGTGCATGTGACCATGAAGTTAAAAGACATTCATCCAAAAGAAAATTGAAGTTTAGCATTTTATGCCACTACTATGAGTATACATAGTCTAACTGATATTGCTTGCAAGAAAGTGCTAGAATTATAGCAATTTTCAAACATCTATAAGTAATTCTATTAAAAGAATTGGCTTTCCCTGTTGGCTTTGGCCTTGGCATAAGCAGAACATCTCGCGAAGAACTGCACCAGGAGTCCAGTCAAAAGACCATTGTGAGAACTTGTCTTTTTGTATGGTGAAAGGATGTTGGTTGCTTCTTGTTGGACTGTTGCTGAGCTGCCAGATTCCAGGAGTCCGTTTGAAGCTGTGGAGGAGCGGAGAGAGTGAGCCAGCTCCGTTGCAGCCTGTACCTCAGAAACTACAGCTGCTACTGCAACAGAGGCATCAGCAGCAAGCTCAGGGCCCTCCCAAGGGTGCAGGGAAGTGGAGAAAGAAACTCCTAATAATATTTGTACTAATGGGGATCCTTACATCCATCTGGTTATTTTGGCATTTAAACCAGAAGATCAATTTGAGGAGAGAAGAGACTCTTACCAACATGTGCGATGAAAGAGCACGGATGTTGCAAGATCAGTTTAATGTTAGCATGAATCATGTTCATGCTCTGGCTCTTCTTGTATCAACTTTTCACCACGGGAAGCATCCATCTGCTATTGATCAGGTCATATTCAATGTTTTTGTATCTGAGTATCAAATGCCTTTTTCCCCACCTTTTTAAAACAATTACTCGTGCAGTTACAATGATGCTAATGAATAATGATAGCAAGTTTCTTTTATGCTGTATTGCTCACATCACTTTATTTAACTGATTGACGTGGTTAATCACTGTGGAAACCGTAATTATTTGTTAGTTCAGCTAATATGTCAACCTGAACTACTGATTCATATTTTGCAGAAAACATTTGGTGAATATACCGAGAGAACAGCTTTTGAGAGGCCACTTACCAGTGGAGTTGCTTATGCATTGAAAGTTCTTCACTCAGAGAGGGAGCAATTTGAGAAACAGCATGGATGGACAATAAAGAAAATGGAAACTGAGGACCAGACTTTAGTCCAAGATTGCCTAACTGAAAATTTGGATCCTGCACCCGTTAAAGATGAATATGCACCAGTGATATTTTCACAAGAAACCGTTTCTCATATTGTCTCAATTGACATGATGTCTGGAAAGGTATGTTTCGTTTTAGCTTAGGTGTGCTATATATATATATTACCCTTTGATGAATAACTGAAAGGAGGAAATTGATAGGGGTATGATGTTTATGATGTTGAATACAAATTCTGTGATGACTTTTACATAAAAAGAATACACCTCAAAAGCATGTCTACTTAAAACATCCTGTCTAGCCTTCACTTAGCCAACAATGTTATGGTAATTTGCTCTTTCCATTGTTAACAGGAAGACCGTGAGAACATTTTGCGGGCAAGGGCAACTGGAAAGGGAGTATTGACATCACCTTTTAAGCTGTTAAAATCCAATCACGTTGGTGTTGTGCTCACATTTGCTGTTTATAACAAGGATTTGCCTCCAGATGCTACTCCAGAGTTACGTATTGAAGCAACAATGGGGTAATCATTCTTAAATTGTTCTTGATTTTTTGTACCATTAGTTTGGACAAGTGTTATTGTTGTTGTCAATGAGCATTTTTTTACATTTGTAAGAAAATATTCCCAATAGTTAATACCAATTACAGGTACCTAGGTGCATCATATGATGTCCCCTCCCTGGTGGAGAAGCTTCTGCACCAACTTGCTAGCAATCAAACAATTGTTGTCAATGTTTACGATACAACCAATTCGTCTGCTTCCATAAGCATGTATGGTACTGATGTAACTGATACTGGCCTACTGCATGTAAGCAGCCTCGATTTTGGGGATCCATTAAGGAAGCATGAGATGCACTGCAGGTTAGTTTTCTCAAAAATTAAAATGATAATAATGGCAAAAAGATGTGGGATGGTAGATTTCCTTAAAACCACGATGTGTCTCTCGTATAGGTTCAAGCAAAAACCTCCATTACCTTGGACGGCAATCAATGCATCACTAGGAGTCCTAGTTATCACTTTACTTGTTGGTCATATCTTCCATGCAGCTATAAGTCGAATTGCAAAAGTTGAGAATGACTACCGTGAGATGATGGAGCTCAAAGCTCGTGCTGAAGCTGCGGATATAGCAAAATCTCAGGTACATTTGCTACCATTAGCAAACAAGTTCTATGGAAAAGTTTCCCTTAGAAGAATGGCTATAATCGATTAATTCCAGTGGTTACTAACATAATGGTTTTTTTTATTGTAGTTTCTAGCTACTGTTTCCCATGAGATCCGGACTCCAATGAATGGTGTTCTAGGTGATTAGAAAGCTTTCATTTGTATAAATATCATTTCTCTATTTTGTCACAATTAGTTAACAGAATGTACTTGTATTAACAGGTATGCTGAAGATGCTGATGGACACGGACCTTGATGCGGTCCAAAGGGACTATGCTGAGACTGCTCATGCTAGTGGGAAAGATCTTATCTCGCTGATAAATGAGGTCCTTGATCAGGCTAAGATAGAATCAGGCAGGCTTGAACTTGAGGATGTGCCCTTCGATCTACGTTCTCTTCTTGATAATGTTCTCTCACTCTCCTCGGACAAATCTAATGATAAAGGGATTGAGGTAAAAAGAAAGTAATTCCTTTTCTATTATTGTTATTATTGAAAACAAATTTAGTCCTTACATAATCTTATTTGTTTGTCTTTGGACATGAGAAGTTGGCGGTTTATGTTTCTGATCGGGTTCCCGAAGTTGTTGTTGGTGATCCTGGGCGGTTTCGGCAAATAATTATCAATCTTGTTGGAAATTCAATTAAGGTTTGTTATGGTTGAATTTCCATGTTTCTTCACTTTCTATAGCATCATATAATCTAAACTTAAATTGCCAAAAGACTCGGAAAACAATATATTTCTTCTGAACTGGATGCATTTTTCTTGGGGAGAATTGAGTGGCTATCATCTCATCTTTCTATTCACATTGTCAGTCCTCTGAAGTTCACTCCAGCTTTGACCTTGCTTCGCTTACTTGATTAGTTGATAGTTGTAGGGTGAATACTTTCAGGGACAACGCATGCCCTAAAGTTGAATATTCTGTGGACAAGAGAAGAACAAACTCTCTGTTCATAAAAATTTACAATTTGAAAATTTTTAAACCATGCATGCAGCCTTACAGTAAATGTATCCAAGTGTTTTGAACTCATAAATGCACGGGATGGTATGCACAATTCTATGATTGTCTCGTGTTTAACTGCACTAGAAATAACCAGATGAATATGTACGACTGTTACAGTTTCAGATCATTTAAGTTTGAATTTATTCCCTTATCTCTTCTTGAAATTGCAGTTCACGCAGGATAAGGGACATATTTTTGTCTCAGTGCATCTGGTAGATGAAGTGAAAGGTGCATGTGATGTGGGAGACAAAGTGTTACAACAAGGCTTTAACTTGGTTCAAGATATGTCAAGCAAGACATACAACACGTTAAGTGGCTTTCCGGTGGTAGACAGATGGAGAAGCTGGGAGAATTTTAAAACATTAAATAGCAAAGATGCAGTGGAGGACCCTGAAAAGATTAAATTACTGGTGACAGTTGAGGATACAGGTGTGGGAATTCATTTGGGTGCTCAAGATCGGATTTTCACTCCTTTTGTGCAAGCTGACAGTTCAACTTCACGACATTATGGTGGGACTGGAATAGGATTGAGCATCAGCAAACATCTGGTGGAACTCATGCATGGGGAGATAGGGTTTGTCAGTGAACCTGGCATTGGCAGTACTTTCTCATTTACTGGATCTTTTGCAAAAGGTGAAGTGAGTTCTTTGGATTCAAGGTGGAAGCAATATGATCCAGTGGTTTCAGAGTTTCAAGGTTTGAGAGCACTGGTTGTTGATAATAGAAGCATACGAGCTGAGGTCACTAGATACCATCTACAGAGATTGGGAATATCTGTGGATATAACATTGAGTATGGAGTCAACATGCACATATCTGTCAAACGCTTGTGGCACAAGGTAGCTAGAATAGTTTTGGTGTTGCTTATAGGCAGAAGATTGAAGGCTCTTAATATTAGACACAAAAAGAACCATCTTTATGAACTAGAGAACTTTTATTTAAATAGATTTCAATATTAATTCTCACACAATGGAACCTAGGGAAAGATACATCAGTATTACAATATATTTCTCTACCATACTTTGTGTAACATGCATCACCATGATTACTCTAGGTATTGTACCCAACTTAAACAGCTGCTAGCTTGATACGGATCTAGAGAGCCAAGATGTGCACATTAATCAGGGTTATTCTTTGCAGTTTTGGAAGGCATTTTAAGCTGAAGTTTATGAGAGTCACCTGTTGCTATCAAGATACTATACATATTAGTAATGATATATCTTTTTCAAACCTGTGTCAATATTTGTAAAGATACTAATAATAATGAGCATGCTGTCTTACAAAAAGCAAGAAATAGTTAGACAATTAGTTTTTGATTACTAGAAAGCTTACTATCAAACACTTAACTTACCTTGGTTTAGCTGATCCTTTTTTTATTGGTATCTTCTGCAGTGACTTTGCTCATTTGGCCATGATTCTTATAGACAAAGATGCTTGGAACCAGGAAAGAGTTCTTCAGTTCCGTTCCTTGCTCAAAGAACATAGGCAGAAAGGCAGGCTAAATGTTTCAACGAACTTCCCTAAGATTTTTCTCTTGGCTACCGCCATGACTCCTCTTGAACAATCCAAGCTTAAGACTGCTGGTTTTGTAGATAATGTACTGATGAAGCCTCTTCGGTTGAGCGTCATCGTTGTCTGTTTCCAGGAACTCCTAGGAAATGGTAGAAAGGACCAGGTACATAGAAAGAAAACTACACTCGGGACCCTACTTAGAGAAAAACGAATTTTAGTGGTTGATGATAACAAGGTTAACAGAAGAGTGGCAGAAGGTGCTTTAAAGAAATATGGAGCAATTGTTTCCTGTGTGGAAAAAGGCCAGGATGCGCTGGACAAGCTTAGACCACCCCATAATTTTGATGCCTGCTTCATGGATCTTCAGATGCCGGAAATGGACGGGTAATCAATCTAACTGGCCTTTATTTGTTCTTCCAAGTTTGTGTGTGCTTCATTTCAGCAAAAACCTGAAAATATGAAAGAGGCCTCTATGGCAAGCAACGGTGCCTATTGTGTACTGATTGTCTAGTTAGGGAAGTAATTAATACATTGCTAATCAAAATGTTATAACCTAAATGACTGACGAGGCAATATTAGGTATAAGTTTATCAAGAACTAGTTATTTGGGTTTAGATATGGAGTAAAAAGAATGCTGATTTGTTTGATAGATTCTTGGTCAATTTAGGTAAATGGGTAAACTGAACGTTATTATTATATTTATTTGTTACTTTTTACCTATGGATCAAAACATCTTCAAGATCCTACTCTTAAGAGTACATCACCATCCTGATACTCCAAATATTTATGCAGGTTTGAAGCAACTAGGCAAATCCGCAGTGTGGAGACTCAGGTCAATGAAAAAATTGCTTCTGGAGAAGCATCAATTGATATGTATGTAAATGTGTCTTACTGGCACATTCCAATATTGGCAATGACAGCTGATGTCATCCAGGCTACAAACGAAGAGTGCATGAATTGTGGGATGGATGGCTATGTGTCGAAGCCTTTTGAGGAAGAGCAACTTTATTCAGCTGTTGCAAGTTTTTTCGAGTCTGGTTGATATAGTGGGTGTTGGTTGAACTAACTTTCTTCAGGTTGACCCCTTGTGACTCTCGGTTGTCTGACAAGTGACTAGTCCTTGCCTCATACTGGTGGACATCCGAATTATGGTAACTTGGCCATCCTTCTTTCTCCTTTAAATTGAATTTGTAGTTATTAAATATTTCATGTCTGCTTCATATATTCTTCCTCCATGACCAAAGAAGATATCATGAATTCTTTTTTCAGCCAAAGAATGGTATCATGCAGCCAAACCATTTGATATTACCCAAAACAGGTTTCGGATGTTTATGGTGTGTTCTTTGTCTTCAGGTATGCTGAGGTTGCATCCATGATTTTGCTTTTGACTGTGTTGAATGAAAAACCATGGAAGAATTCGAATCCTTGGGACCTGTTGTTTGTCATCCATTTTCTTGCCAAGTACGAGGGAGACTGGCCCTTTTCCTGTAGTATCCAATTTATATTTAACTGTAATTAAGTGACATCCATTCTTTTTCCCCTCGTTATATGGTCTCAGCCAAAAAATAAAATTTTTTTTTTTTTATCATTTTATGTAGATTTTCCTTGTTTCAAGCACTTTGTGTTGGAAAATCTTCACTAAAAGTACATGGTTCGAGGTTAGAACTATTCATTTATTCGAGTTGAATGTAGGCATTTTGAAATCTTACTGTTTTTATTTTTAGTTTTTTTATTTTTAGTTTTTCAAATTGGCTTGAAAGGGTGATCCAATTGATGGTTGGAAGTTGGGAATGCATTACTGTCATCTCTGCTGAAAGATTGGGTTCTTAGTCAGTGCTTCCTGTAACCATGAGTTTTCGTTGTATATTATTCCTTTATTTTATTAGTACACAACCAGTGTAAATTATTTTTGACATGTGCTTGTAAGTAATAAATTGCTTGCTTTTAATTCGATTTGTGGTTTCTTAGGATTGCCAAGCACCTGTGGGTAGTCTTGTTGCTCCAAGTTCCTTTAAATGGATCATAGATTTGCTTATTTTTAATCTGATACACATACAGGGAATATATTCTTCTAAGGCACATGGCAGGGGTGACTGGATTTTGAAATAAAAAAATTGTTAGTAGTTCATGTACTCATATTTTAATTGATATTCAAATAGTAACAGTTAAATTCAATGTTATGTGTACAATTATAGGTTTAGTCTATTTTTTCCTGTTTAATGATTCTAAGTTTTTATATTCTTTTGAATTTTGAAATTTTGGTCTTTTTAACTCGAATGATAATCAATATTCCATTAACTGGAAGCGAGTAATATGTGAAAATAATGAGCTACTATAATACTATACATATAATATGTTTTGTTTTTGTTTGGTGAGGATTAAAATTTTAAAATTTAGAAAATGGAGGGATTGAAGTTTGATCAACTAGAAATATAAGGATAAAATTTATAACTTTTGTTAAGTATAAGAACTAATAGCAGAAAAAACTAAAAACCTAAAAGGATAACCAACGGTATACATACATTACCCATTCACATGGCCCCTAGCGTATGTAATGCTTTCCACACTATAAAAGGGATATTGATTTATGAGTATTATCAGTGGATAGATACTATAAGACCATTTCCCCACTTCCACTCTCTCTCCCTCCTCAATGTCACCCTTGTTGGTAAAGATAACGCTTGTGCTGCTGTTTTTGTCAATTATTATTCCTCAAAAATCAGGTACATTCTTAAAAACCTCCTTGCCATGGTTTCTTATGTATGTTGTAAAATGGTGTTCTCATATGAATGTTAATATCAGTTGGGGAATACGAGCAATGGTGCATAGCAGATGAACAAACCCCAGATGAAGAGTTGAAGGTAGCCCTGGATTGGGCATGTGGGGAAGGTGGTGCAGATTGCAGTAAGATTCAGGTAAACCAGGCTTGTTATTTTCCAAACACTATGACAAACCATGCTTCCTATGCCTTCAATGATTACTTCCAAAGGTTCAAGCACAAAGGAGGATCTTGCAACTTCAAAGGAGCTGCCATGATTACAGAACTAGATCCAAGTAGGCGTTATCCATTCACAGTTTTTTTAAAAAATGAGCAAATGCCATGTGCTTAGAAAGTAGAAAGTGGGAAATTCATGTGGTTGGTCTTTGGTCATCATGTGCTGCTTCCTTTTAATGTAATGCGTAAGAAGCAACTTGCATCTTAGATATACTAAAGCAAGAAAAAGGAAACAAATCAGATATTTAATATATTAATCTCTAATATTTAGAATGTAATTTCATTTATTGAAATAGAATTTATTTTACTTAGAAATGATTAAAATTGAAAATATTATAGAGAAGTAAACATAAAAAAATGGGTTCTACAACAAAATTACTCAACTTATTTATTGTTGTATTTGGTTGCAGGTTATAATTCTTGCAAATACGAGTTTATTCCCTGATTCAGAGGCAAACCAATTCATGTCATTTCTATTTTGCCGACTTCTTCTTTTTAGGAAATATAAACATTCTCATTTGCTGAGTTAGTTAAATGTAAGAATTTTAATTTATTTTCCTCTTAACATTTACTTTTGGATTTTTATAGTAGGAGATTTACTTTCTAATTGAATAAAAATATAATTAATACTTTAATTCGTAATTACACAAGAATATATTTATTTTTTATAAAAATTATCTCCAAAATATTCTTCATAAAAATATCCTAAAATTATATCATTATATGTATTGCGTATTTGAGAATGCAATAATTAATAGAATTAATAAAAAAAAAAAGACATAATATGTAATTTTATCTAATTATTTTAGCATTTTGTATTGCTGAGTTATGAAATATCATTGATCGGTCCTTAATCGAATATAAATATATATATAATGAGAAAAAATTGCAAATTATACATCTTCATAATTTTGAGTTCATATGCAAGTTGTTTTTTCAAATGTATTCGTGTAATGGATTTGATTAAAATGAGAGAAAATTATACATTATGGGTTAATTCGAATATTTGTTAATAATAAACATCATTGAAAAATATTATTATTAAATATTCATTAATAATAAAAAGGCATAAATTTATTTGGGCTTCCAACTTTACAAAAAAAAAAGTATTTTAACTCTTCATTTAATTCTTCGTCTCTTTTAACCTTTCAATTTGTGATGTTTGTTAAATCATTCCAAAATGAA
>CM025245.1:22060422-22076624 GCA_013677275.1 Gossypium schwendimanii
AATACTAATTTAGAAAAATATTAAAAGGAAATAATTAATTAAAGAGAGCGTTGAGAAATTTAAGGGGAAATTTGAGAGCTTTGAGAAATTAAGGAGAAATTTAAGAGTTTTTTGCCAAAATTTGAAGAAATATTGTGTGAAATAATAGGATGGGGTTTTATACTTTTTTTTACTGTCGAACCCCCCAGCGGTCAAAAAATAAAATAGCCGTTGGGGAAAAAAAATGGAGCAAAACGCGTCCTTGGGGAAGCAATTTTTTTGCGTCAACAAAGCGCTTCCACGTTAGCACGTTTTGTGCTGACATGGCAAAATTGCTGCCCCAGAGGCGTTTTTTGTTGAAATTTCACCTTAAAACGCTCCTACGTGGATGAGTTTTGCCAAAATCGGCCTTTTTCGGTAAATAATGTAGAAATTGGCCCATTTCCGTAAATATACTTGGAAATGGGCCTTTATAGGTAAATTAGTCTTAATTATGGTAAAAAGTTAATTGCATATATTTTTTTTCAACAAAAATTTTTCTTCATTTTGCATGCATTAAAAGATATAATATCAAAATTGTTGACGAAAATCATAATTTTTTTTCTAAAAATTGACATAATATTAGCGGTTAGAAAATTGATCGCAATATTGATAATATATTACGGTAATGATTATATTATTAAGTATATTTTGCTTCTATTTTATTTTTTCTGCAAAAATCACATGAGGACATTATATAAAGTATATTAATGAAATATATGAATTATTTTATTAACCAATCTATTTGAAAAAATTACAAGTGTATATAAATGAAAATATTACACTTAGGGCACTAGATCCAACATTAATTTGTGAGTTTTCATTTTGGTATCTTGAATGGAAAATGTTAACTTGAATATGATCCTATAAATTGAAAGTATATATGTGTAACACCTTAAACATGACCCGGTCGTTAGGTCTGAGCTACAAGATGCCATATTTGTTATCAGAGCAACTACAATCAATTACCATTCAAATAAACCATTTAAATATGCTATTAAGAATGATACACATTCACCATATTTTTTTATATTCATAATCGAGTCTTATATGAGCTTACAGAAGCTCTTTTGATGACTTGAAGTCGAATAAGGACTAACATCCAAAATTTTCAAAAGTTAATGAGTTGGCATCGTGACCATGGTGGACCCACATTGCAACATCATCGACAGAGGCTGACGTCGAGACTTCAAATGCACAATGTCGCGACTTGGAAAGCACTAGGTTTACGTTTTAATAGATGACATGTACCTAAGTTTGAACCGTTTTAAGATTGTAAATGGTCAATTGAGTGTTTTGGTTAGGGAATGATAAATGGAGGTTGACATACTAATTGTTATAACTTATATATATATGGTTTCAAGCTTTTAAAGGATGGAAATGTGTAAATGAACACCATCATGGGATGAAATGGTTTACATGTTGGGCCTTTAAACCATTGTGTTGCATAGTTAGACAGGTTGAACCATAGGATATAAGAGTTGAAGGAATCTGCCTTCAATGTCGCAACATTAGCCTTCAACGCGCAACGTCCCCTGATTGAAGTCGCGATCTCAACCTACTACTTTCGAAGTTATGACACTACGCATCTAAAGTCACAATGCTGAGCCTTTGTCAATGATGTTGCGATGTGGGTCTACTATGGTCGTGATGCCAACTCATTAAATTTTTGAAAATTTTGTATTTTAGTCCTTATTCAACCTCAGGTCATCAAAAGAGCTTTCGTAAGCTCGTATAAGACCCAACTAGGATTATAAAACATATAGTGAATGCGTATTATACCTAATAGCATATTTAAATGGTTGAATTGAATGATAATTAGTCGTAGGTTCTTTGGCAATAAATGTGGCATTACGTAGCTCGGACCCGGTGATTAGGTCAGGCATGGAGTGTTACAATATATATGTAGTATAAGACTCAAATAGATGAAGATATGTATAAGATCATATGTATAAAGTTCTTGTGAATATCAATGAAGTAATTGGGCATTTGAATTAATGCCTAAGATGAGTTAAATTAAATTTTTGGGTCACTTAGACCAATGGAATTGTATGTTTGGCACATTTAAATTGAAAGAAAAAAAGGTAAGGGATATTTCTTTTGAAGTTGCGACACTACCCTTTTGAAGTTGCGACATCGAGCTTTGTCTCGAAATGATTCAATTGATATACAAGTATACACAATCATTGACAAGTAATAAAATAATAAGTATATTGAGTATCATCTCCACAGGGACTATCTGTGGGAATCAAATATTGCAAAATTAATTACTAGCAAATTGGTCGGTGATGAAAATAAATTTAAGTGATGAGTTTGATTAAATTAAACTAATCTAAATATGCTTAAAATTAAATTAAATAAATAAAGGAATGGGTATGCAAGTCTTTAAGAGAAATCACAATATCATGCATCTGATAGAATAATTCTTTTTCCTAACTTAGAAATATTTAAATAATGCGAATGATATCACGAAAAATTCCATGGCAACTCAATTTTATTAATCCTATTTTAATTATGAGTACTTTGTCTTCTCTCAAAGTTTCAAGTTTAACCTCTTGTTTGCACATGTCTATGTCTGTTACGACTTCAAGGTTACCTTTTAATGTATCGTCTAAGAAGTCAACCTATTAAATTATTAAGTATAACATATGTTTGTGTCAACAACTTAGTAAAATTAATAAGTAGAAAAACAGATTAATGTGAGGTAACAATACTATTTCTATACTGAAACAATTTAATATCATGAATCCTAGGATTATGCAAGGTAATAAGGTTCTCTCGAATTATTACAAACTTTAACCTAATTGTCTGGAATATAGATTAAACATGCACCATTCAAATAGTGTGTCAATTAATTATAGTTTTATTAGGATTTAATGATTAATTCAATTGCATTCCCCATATTTATAATGCATGAATAACATAGTCATAATTTTATCTAAATGCATAAACAGTCGAGGCACATAACATCAACAATAGCATATATAATCTAAGCTATGGAAATTAAATTATTCTAACACCGAAGGAATTAAACAACCATAATTATATTAAGAACATAAAATTTAGTTGCAAAAATGTTTCTTAAATTGAACAACAAGAAATTAAAAGAGTAAAGCGAAAGAAATGCAAAGCTATTTCCGGTGGTTCTCCGTGACACAGGTTCCTTACTCCTCATTTGTGCTTCACTCCTTGCTGTAGCAATCAAGCCAAAAAGCTCCTCCAATGGCCGAATGGGTTGCTCTTAAATCTTTGCACAACTCACTTGAAAAATGAGAAAATTGGAAAGGAAAGCACAACAAAGAGAGAAAAGAGAGAAAGATGAATGGATGATGGATGATGAAATGAGGGTGTAATAGCCCGTTTTTCAGTGGTGTTGGAAACAGCGGTTTCGGGGCCACAAATTCAACGAGTGAGTTCATAAATATTATTATTTAATATTTAAGATTCAAAAATAGTATTTTAATAAATTTAGATTTGATAATTTATTTTATTTGAATGAATAATCAAGTTTAAATGGTAAATCATTGAAGTCAAGTGGTTTTATAAAATGAGGTATCGAGACCTCGTTTCTATGAACCAATACCGTAAATATTTTATTAAATATTTATGGAGTGTTATTAGGGTTATATTAAAATTTGGTTAGGAAATTTTAATGTTTAGATAGTTAATTAATTGAAAAAGACTAAATTTAAAAAGATATGAAACTTAATCACTATAGCTTTAATTGTAGTAAATGGTTATGAAACCATGAATTGATGGTTTTATATCGTAAATATACCTATTTAGATGGTGGTGGACGGTTGGTGGGTTTTAATTAGGAAAATTTTGGATGTTTTTAAGGTTAAACATGTAAATTCATAAATAAAACAAAAATTAAAAGAAATTAAAATAGGTTATCATCTTCAAAAAGACTATCACCACCAAAACTAGGAAGAAAACTCAATTTTTGAGAAGAAAGCATTCGGCCAAGCTGATTCTTGATGCATGGTATGTGATTTTGATCCCATTTTTAATGATATTTATGTTTTTGAGCTCGTAATAGCTTAATCTATCTAGCCCGAGGGTTAAATTGTAAAACTATTAAATGTTATAAATTATGCCATGGATGAATTTAATATGTTTTACAAGTTTTGTGGTAGATTGTTAAGCTTGGTTGTTAAATAGACATATTTTGTTAAGTAATTTTTGATGATTTTAAGGTTTATGGACTTATTTATAAAAATGGCAAAATTTAAGGAAAATATTGTGAATTAATGATAAATATGGGCTGTTATAATATTAGGTAAAAATTGGCTAACATGATTTATGGTTAAAAATGGTGAAATTGCAAGTTTCGGGTTTAAGGACTAAATTGCATAAAAGGTACACTTTTAGGACAATTTTGTAAATTTTCATCATTAAGGGTTATAAGCTAAATTGATTATTTTAAATTCTGGAAAGAGATTAATTGAATAAAAATATTTATCTAGATTAAGAAAGGACTCAAATGGATACAGATCACGAGAAAAAAAAAACCAAAATAACAGATTAGTCATTGGGTCAAGTTAAGGATTTGTTTTGGTACAGGTAAGTTCATATAAGGATTAACTTGTTAATTTCTATTTGTGATGAATGATGAATGATGTTATATTTTATGTAATTACAATTGAGTAAAAATTTACAATTGGCAAATTGGGTTGAATGGAAATGTTTAAATAGTTTATAGCAAATTGTGAAAATGTGAATTTTATGGATTCAAATGTTTGTAATGGTGTAATGGAAAGAAATTAAAAAATTCAAAATGGAATATGTCTCGTTTGAACCTAACGAATACTTAGGATACAAATGACTTGTCATTAGGGATTATATGGTTTCAGGTGCTAGTCCTAGACGTCCTATCGATGGTTGAGGTCCTGCATTTGTTGCGGATTCTCCACAGCTTGTGTGAGCAGCATCTTGTAGCTAACATCCCAACCCATAGCTTGTGTGAGCAGGCCCATTTCATAGCTCATATGAGCAGTATTGGAAAGGTTACGATTACATGAAAAGGCACACTTTGTATGAGTATTCCTGAGTATCCAATGTTAGTATAAATGGTTCAACGAGTAAGTAAAGGTTAATGGAAAGACATGTATAAAGAAAATTATTTTTGCTAATGATGATATGAAATGGAAAGATGGGTATGTGTAAATGAAATAAAAAGGAAGAGAATTTATCATGTGATGAAGGATAGATGTATGGAATTCTTTTTATAATATATGCTATGTTTCATAGATGTTTTATTTTCAAGTTATCTACTAACTATGTGGATTGTGATGAATAAAAAATATAATGTCTAAATGACTTAATGAGCATGATTGAAAAGGTATGTATATGAAATGAGTTATGTCATAGGGTTTATGAAATGGAAGTTGTGATATATATATATAAATGGTTTGAAAAGGTAATTAATTGATTGTGTGTTGGATGATTTACAGAATGAAATTCAATTCATGTTATGTTCCATTTTCATGTATAGATGTGTTCTTAATTATATCTACTAACCTTATGAGGTGTTGTGGATAGGGAGGAAAAGTATCCTTATGATCTCATGAGAATGAATGAGTTAATTGTTTTATGTTCGGTAAGTTTAAGTTTCCTGTATATGAGCTTACTAAGCACTAGTTGCTTACGTAATTACTTTGTCTATTTTATAGATCATCGAAAGCTCGAACGATTGGAATCAATATCGGAGCACGATCACAGTATCCATCAATCCATTTTGGTGACTTTTGAATATATTAAAATGGTTATAAATGACATGTATAGGGTTGTATGTTAAATTGGTATGTTTTGGGTTGTGCCAAGTTTTGGTATGCCTTAATACCTTTTGTTAATGGTTGAGCATGATCTTTTGATATTAGGAAAGAAATGGTTGATTGATTTGTGTATGGATGATTGAAGTGTGAACAAAATGTTCAAATGATATATGTGAGTCTAGTATGTATAAGGCTTAAATATAATAGATGTTGTGAATGTGTTATTTGGCCAACTTGGTATGGTTATGTCTTTTGAGTATTTGTTTGGTTGGACTTGTAATGGTTAGTAAGTACGTGTCTTTTGGTCACTTTTGAATGATAAGAAAATATATGACATGAGATATGTTTATATGTGGTTGAAAGGTTATGGTTGTAATGATGTATGTTTGAGTTATATTGCAATATTGAGTTGGTTTGAATTGAGATGCCTCTGAATGACATATTGGTTAGAATTTATAGGTTGTTTGATTTGGTATATTTTAAATGTGTTTAGAGAGTGTTATGGTCAATTGAATGTATATGTAAGTTGTGTATTTTGGTGTGCAATGATAGGTATTGAAATGGCTTGTTTTAGGGGCTAAATTTGGAGCACACGGCCTGGGACACGTGCTGGCACACGGCGTGTGCCACACACAGTCACCTCACACGGTCATGTGTCATTAAAATTTTAGGTGCAAGTTTCATACGGTTTGACGCAGAGTCTACAACAACACCATGTGTCTCAAAATAGTTTGTTACACGGTCTAGCATACGGCCCGTTACACAACCGTGTGACTCTATATTGAATACACACACGGGCGGTCACATGGGCTGGGACACGGCCATGTGTCCTTACTTCGAATGTTCACACGGTCTGGACTATGTCACGCAGCCTAGCCACACGGCTGTGTGATCCCTGTTTATCAATTTTTTAATTTTTTCTCAAAATTTTTTGATTTGTTTCAAATTGGTCCATCGTTGTTCCCAAGTTGCTTTTAGGGCTCCGAAGGCTCGTTTAAAGCCCAAATGTGTATTTTTTCCATGATTATAGTGAGTTATTAGAAATTAATTGGAAGATGAATTATTGTTTTGTTTTGAAGTTAAACGTTTTATTTTGTACAGTAATGCTCCATAACCCTAATTCGGCGAAGGAGATGGGTTAGGGGTGTTACAGAGGTAATGGGCGGGGTGGTACTTATACTAGTAGGGTGAAGCTTGTATTTGCTAAAAATAGAAAGCCAATCCCCCTACCTATGGTTGGCTACCTTGAGAAAAGGAATGAGAAGGATGACTTTGCTAAAAATAGCTAGTCCGAGGCATTTTTCAAGGGGGAGTTGAACGGTCACTTAGCAAAGTTTTTGGGGCTATTTTGTAATTTTTTTAACAAGTCTAAGGACCATAAATTAAATATGAAATGGACGGATGGGCTGCTTGCAGCTGAATTTGGGCTCTTTCCTCATTAATTGGATGGTTTGTCTTCAAAATTAAACAGCAGACTTGACTACTTCACTGATCCAATTTACGAGTTGGGTCAAGTTTGTCCATTATCCATAATTCTAATTAATTTTGAACGTCCATAGATGATTAGTTATCAGCCATCCTTTGCATGGCTTTTGCTACAAAAGACTTCTATAACATCAAGCATTTAGTAGTTGAGCTTCAAGGCTAATTTTTCTCCTATTGCACAAAATTGTGTCAATAGGCAAAAATATGTCAAATTAGCATGTAAATAACAAAAAATGTAAATTTGTACTTAATTTTGTCCATCTAAGTAATTTTGTAATAAAATTAAAAATTTTTTTATTAAAATACTTAGAACTTGCATGAATTACTAGTAAAAAGGTGTTGAAAAAGTCAATAATTTAGAGTTATCAAACTTTTGTCTTCATGGTCGTGATTCTCCCTTGTTGAAGTTGTGACATTGAAACCCCTTATCTTTAAAGTTGCAACATCCCCTAAGAAGTCATGACGTTAGCCTCCTATATTTAAAGTCACGACTCACCTCTATTGAAATCGCGAGATCAAGTTGTTGCCATCAATGCGGCGAAATGATTCTATCATGCCCTGCATTTTATTTATTATTTTACGTTAGTTCATAACACAAGGAATTTAATAGCCTAGTGGTTAAGTGTGTGAATTAATTCCAAGTGGTCCCAAGTTTAAGCCCTCACATGTTCACCTTTTTAATTAAATTTTTGACAAATTTAGCTACGTGTGAAAAACCTTGCCGTCGAACTCATGTTACCATATTAGGGAAGATTCTTTCCTTGATTACAAGGTCAAAATTCCCCTTTTTCTCCCCTTTTCACTCCCATGATACCCTTTCCATGCCTTTGTCCCCTAAACATGCCCAAATTTTCCCCTTACCTTACCTTAGCCGGCCATGCACCTAGACATATCCATTTTCACTTTTTTTTTCATTTTTCTCTCCTCCTCTCTCTTTGCCATCCACCACCTTACTCCTCCCTCTTTCTCTCATTTTTTTCCATTTCACCGCCTAAATCACCCTTTTCTTCTGCTTTCTCCTCCACTCCACCACCACTCAAGGCCATCGCACCTCCATAGTAGTACCACCTCTCCTCCATCACCACCTCTATCTTTGTGCCGCCGTTGTTGGCCACCGCCAAAATTCTCCATTTTTCCTTCTTTTCTCCTCTTTAATTGTAATCAATTTTTCTAAACAATCAAATCAGATTTTTTTATTAAAGGGTTACTTCCCATATTATTTTCTAACTTTTATTTCTACGTCATATTATTTTCTGATAGTGTCAAATATTCCTCTCTAATAGACATATTGAGGGAAGTTGTTGAGCCCTTTTTCCTCCGGTCCTACGTAAGTATATTCGATCCTATGTTCTTGATTGACTCTTGTATATTTTATACACACATATCCGATTAAGACAACACATATTAATTTGGTTTAAAATTTTGCTATTCAAATATCAGAATCCATACACTACTTGTATTATAGTGCGATTAGGCGATCGATTACGTAAGTACTTTATTGAATTATATAATTGAAAGATTATTTATTTATTTATTTATTTAGTAACCCATTCTAATACGTGTGAATGGTTTTAACCATAGAGGCTTAAGAATCAAACTCTTTTGTTAGAAGTTGGAATCGAGATCCTTGTGATAGGATTTACGAAGGTATGGGGACCTATTTAATTTAAATAAATAATATTATAATTAATCAATATAAAATGTTTATATTTGAGAAATGTTTAATTGATGTTTAAATAAGTTTATGAAATGTGATATTGGGCAAATACTTTAAGTATTCATAAGGATTGATAAAATCCGATAAAAGAGGATTTCGAGTAAGTGTTTCTAAAACTTCAAATCTATGTTGTTGATATGTGATCTAGTGATTTTTCGGTTAAATGTGATAATATGTGATTCCTAATACTCATGATTTGTGATATATGGGGATTTGAATATGTATGTACGATAAATGTGATATAGAGTTATTGATGTTCTAATTTACATGTTAAACATGTTAATATTCTGATGTTCCAATTCGCGTGTTAAGCATGCTACTGTGATAAATTTTACTAAGATCTGAGTCACATGTAAAGCATGCCTACTGTAAAGTTTGTTCTGTATGGCATATCACATGTATGGGATTGAGAAAAAGTGTATAGAGGAAGTATCTGGTAGTCTATCTGCAAATTTCTAGTGGCTTGTCCATCATATTCTGTATTTGTCAGTAAATTTGCATTATCTGGTGGCTCAACCACAACATTCTGTTTCTGGCAGCATGATTGCACTATTTGGTGGCTTGTCCACAATATTGGTGTGTTATTGGATGGACGAGTTCTAGGAAACTCATTATGGTGTGTAGTAGAGATGGGTAGGATCTGTTTTCTAAAAATCTGCATTGATTTCTAAAAATGTGTTGCATTGACATCATCACTATGCATTATGATAAATGTGATTCTGTGATTGAAAATTTAGTATGTCTATGATCTGGTTAAACTAATGTTGTTATGTGTTAAATTATGTTATTGTGATTTGTAACCCATACTGGGATTTTAAGCTCACCCCTTTAAATTCTGATTTTCCAGATAATAATCGAGGTTAGGATGGGCTCAACTTACGGAGGTGCTCTCGGTCGTTTTTAGAAAAAATTATTTATTTGGTATTTGATATACTTTGGGTGTGTTATTATTTCTATGGACTTTGGTTTGAGACTTTCTTTTGGACTTCGGATTTATCGTGGCTTTTGGATGGTTTTGCATGATGTACGTTTTAAACTAGTAATTAAGAGGTTTTATAAAATAATAATTAAATGATGGATTTTTTTCACAATAAGGTTTATCCAGCTCAACGATAGTGTTTTCAAACTCAATACACTATTTTCAAAACGCAACATTCTTTCTTACGAAACTGATGGTATACAAGTTATATTAAATCTACATTTTCAAAATGACGAACAAGTTTTAAATATATAAAATGTTTGTTGCAATGTGTTAACTGAAAAATGACATTTTATGAAAACTAATACTTGAATTTTTCTAAAAGAAAGACGATTTCGACGAATTCTTTCAAAAGAAAATTTATAGACAATATTTGGCCTTTCTTAAAGCAACTCAAGATGACGTTTTTAAATTAAGGACGATTATTGAGAGAAAATAGTAAATGGTTTTCTGCGCCATTAACATGGCCAATGTGATCTTCAAGATTTAGCCATAATGTCTAGGCTGGGTTTAGGGGATTATAGATTCCCTCATGGTTGTGACATCATCCTTTTATTGTGAAAATTTTACATTTTAATCCTTCAATTAACATCGATTTTTCTCAAGAGCTATCGTAAGCTTGATTATAACCTGGGTTTGATTAAATAACATATTGTAAATAAGTATTAAACCTAATGATTTTCGTAAGCTCATTTATTTTGAAATTGTAGTTGCTCCGGTAATATATATGATATCTCATTATCTTGGATTTGGCGATCGGGTCAGGTGAGGGGTGTTACATGCTCCTTGAGCAATCTTGTCTATTATTACTTCAATTTCACACACTCTCTAGGTAACCATGTCATCATATTATATGCTTTATTAGTCAATATATCACATATAATTCTCAATACTAAAGAATTTGATCACATTTAAATGTTTCTTAAGGAATCCATTATCTTTTGATTTCCATAGTACATGTTTGCCTATTTTCATAATTCATTCTTATCATTTTATACCATATTTTCTCTTAACCATGTTTCAATGTCATATTGACCATTTCACTTTCAAGAACAGTTTAACATATATGTTCATTCCAACAATAAAAATCATACCATGACATCTAAATATTCAAATTATAAAATAAATCTCATTTTATAAGATTCAAGGCAAAAATCGCCTACATTATAAATCCTTTCAAATTTTTCAACACATCAACATTGCATAATCACATATTAATACAAAATTTCCTTTTAATCGTTTATTTCACAATTTATCCCAAACACATAATTATGTTATTAAAGGTAATGTAAGCAAATACATTGGTACTTACATTTTGGATGCGCCAAAAATCAAACAAAGGCTTTTCTATGCTATCACACACTTGGATTCAATTAACCTTATACTACTAGTCCTCTTTTCCACCAACTCCTTATTTTTTCAACACAACCAAGTAAAAATAATGTAAATTTATGCATCCAAGTAACATTCTTACACTAAATATCTCAAATAATTAAGGTGTAGATGAAGAAAACAATATTTTTTTTACCTTGATTAAAACTTTCTCTCTCCAACTTTAACTTTATCTCCCTGATTCCAAGAACCTTAGTTTGAAAATGGAGAGATTGATGGTGAAAATAGGTTTAGAAGATGGTTAGCTACTTGATTTTGGCGAGAAATCAAAGTGGGTCGAAGAATTTTGGGGTTGATTTGAGAAAATGCAAGAAAATCAAGCAGAAAGAGAACTATCCATAGCCGAGAAGGGAGCTGATTGGTAGGGTTGAAAGGGGATGAAATCTTTGTCACATTATCCCTTTTTAACAAATTTTAAATTAAAACCAAGTCAAAGTCAAACTATGTAAAATGTGTAACACCCTTTACTTAGTCCAGTTGCCAGACCTGAGCTACAGGATGCTACTACATTTACTAAAGCAAACATATACAGATCATATCAATTAATTCTATTTAAACACCAATTTATGTTTTAATTCTAAGCATAATAGAATACATAATTAAAACTGAGTCTTAATTGAGCTTATGAAAGCTCTTAAGTTGACCCGAACATGAAGAAGGACCAAATTAAAAACTTTTCAAAATATGGGTATAGGTATTGATACCTAATCTGCTACAAATCGTAGTAGCAGATTAAGTACTTTTCAAAACTTAAAGAGCTTGTTTACTAGGCATTTTAATATAATTTATTGCATTTTTGCATTTGTTAGTTTAGATTTAAAATATTGCAAAACAAACATTTTTATGCATTATTTCGAGTTAGTTGACCTATTGGGCCAGTATCGTCCTCAATGTGGTTTTAATGATTTATTTTGAGTGGGCAGAATATCCCTTTGAAGGCCCAAAAGCATTAAGAATGATAGCTGAGGCGACGATGGGCAAAAATTAAGTGAGGGTGTTTTCATCTGCACAACTCATATTTTATATCATTAAGGCTTGTATTTGATCTAATTAGGGCTGCTAAAATCAATCTATAAATAATTAAGTAGAGGTAAGGCTTAGGGAGCTTTTGCTAAGCTATTTTAGGGTTTTAGTTAGTATTTTAGGTTTTTATTTTATTTTAGTTTATTTTAAAAGACAACTTAGTTTCTTGTTCCTTGACTTCATTATTAAGTATTTTTATATTTTTATATCGTTTCTTGTTTGCAATCGACAATATCTCAATCCCTGTCAAAGGATTTTGCGATTCCGAGCCTATCAAATTCATCAAACGGAGTAATTTCTATCATTTTCTTGTTTTAATTTATTTGTGTGTTTGTGCATGATTAAATTGGTTTTAGAAAATATGGAACTTGTGTTTATTAGTGGCTAGATAGGTGGGGATATTAATAAGTAGATGTGGGAGTGATTAATGAAAGAATTAGGTTTCCAATAAAGTTAATTGGTACCAATTCATGTTCGTTTAAACCCTAGGATTGACAAACCTAGGAAGTAATATAGGATAAAAGAGATGAGAGATAAGTTTACAGAGTAAACTGTGGATTTATCCCGGTCAGAAAGTAAGGTCAAGAGATAAGCATGTACTGGTCGATTAGTTAAGCAGTAGAGGTCGAGAGGTAATATTGTTTAATTATTAACTAATTCCCTAATAAAACCCGAATTTTGGAGTTAATTGCAACCACTGAAGTGAGTTAATCTTCTGTCTGTTAATTGAGAGATTTTCGGTTGTTAACTTTGTTTTTAGTAGTTAGTTTTTATTTTACAATCTTAATTCTTGCTTTTATTTATCGTAATATGAATTTTGGTGATTACTATTTAGACCTGCTAGTATAAAAAATATTGTTAGATTTAATTTAACCTCCCTTGGGTACGATCCTCAGAATACATCCCTGTGTTCTGTTGTAACACTAAAACTATACTACAATTTGACTTGTTTGCTTGTTGATACCGCATTGATTTTATATCTTTTTATTTGCACGATTTTTACTCTAAATGGTCGTACGTTTTAAGGCGGTCAAGTTATTGGCGCCGTTGCTGGGGAAGATTCGGCATTAAATTCTATTTTATTTTCTACACTTAGTTGGATAAAAAGTAAAATAAAAAAAATTATAGATAAGTTCTTAATTTAATTTAATTTTGTTTATTAAGGTTTACGTTTAGTTACTAATTTTCACTTTTCTATCTCTGATTTCAGTTTATAACCCGATGTAGAAGCGTTCCAATCACGCCATAGCCTGATCCAGAGCGAATTTTGAGATGCAATCGCAAATTGATGGAAAATGATCCACCCGTGGTACCTGATTTGCCTCGGGAAAATCTACTCTTTGACGATCCACCTGAATCGCAAGAACAGATCTATGGAGAGCTACTGATGGCTCACAGGATGTTACGTGAGTACACATTACGAACGCTAGATGATGTGTGAGGTAGTATTGAAAGACCGACGATCAACGCTAATTATTTTGAGATCGAGACGGTTACAATCCAAATGGTCCAAAATTCATTGCAATTTTGAGGGAACATGATAGAGGATCCAAATCAACACTTAAACCGGTTCCTCTAGTAACTGATGATGTTGTTCGCCTTCGGTTATTTCCCTTTTCCTTATGTGAACATGTTGCTGATTGGTTGGATTCATTAAAACCTGGTTCCATAACCACATGGGACAAATTAGCGAAAAAATTTCTACACAAATTTTTCCTGGTAAGCAAATCCATTCAGCTTCGCCGTGAGATCGCCAAATTCAAGCAATATGAAAGTGAAAATTTGTACGAAGCATGGGATCGATTTAAGTCACTATTGAGAAAGTGTCCCCATCATAAAATGCAAGAGTGGCTCTAGATGCAAATATTTTACAATGGTTTTGATAACAATTTAAGGTCTACACTAGATGGCGTATCCAGAGGAGAATTGATAAACCACACATACGAGCGAGCATATCAAATAATTGATGATATGGCTATGAACTCATATATGTGGTTGAACAAAAGGTTCATTTACAATCGAAAACAAATGCTGATGAAATCAACACAAAAGGTGGATGCTTATTAGTTAATTTTGGAGAAGTTAAACAGTTTGAAATCAACCTTTAAACCAAACATAATGGAGTCGACGCAAAATTGTGGACAAAACTTGGAGCACCAATCGGACGAGGTGAGTTAAGTAGGTAATATGGGTGGCAATCCCTATTCGAACACGTATAACCCTAGTTGGAAGAATTACCCAAATCTAAGGTGGGGAGGTAATCAAGGAAGTGGAAACACATTGCAAAACCGTCCAAACCTTCTGTACCAACCCCCACATGTGCATAGATATTAAGACAGATCAATGGGGAATGACCATACTGTATGTGGTGAATGACTTGACCAGATAGAGGGAGAGATCTAGTCAATGAAGATGTATATACAACAAGTACAATTTGAATGTGCTTTAACTCAAAACATTGATAAACTTCAAAGACAATCTCCAAAACCAAATGAGCCAAATGATGGAGATGATGAGCAACATGCAAAGGCAACTTGGTACCATAATCTCTAGTAGTATGGAAAATAATCCACATAAGGATGGAAAAGAGCATGTAATGCAATTTCTCTACGGTCAAGTAAAACCCTTGATAACACTAGTGGTCTCATACATGTAGACGAGGATTCACCAAAATTTTTCGAGGAATTTGTGGACAACAATAAGCTCGAAGAGCCTAGTGAAGAAGTAGCCGAATTGGTAGCTGAGCCAATAATCTCAAATCTTGTGACCACGAAAATACCATTCCTATCAAGGATCGAGGACAAACAAAAGAGGGAAGAGCGAATTTTGTAAGTTTTTTGAGGCTAAATAAGGCCTATAGGCCGATTTTGAAATTTATTTAGGCCTTTAGGCTGGTTTTAAAATTATTTAGGAAAATAGGCCAATTTTAAGGGAAAGCTCGTCTAGCTGGGTGAGCTTTCCATACATGTGTCAGGAAAGCTCGCTCAGCTGGATGCACTTTCCCTTTAAGTTGCAAATTTTGAAGTTTTTAATACAATTAGTTTCTTTGGTTAGATGGTTAAATGTTGGTGGTTTTGTCCTTGAGTCCTAGGTTTGATTCCTCTCCCACTCAAGTTTATGTTTTTTTGTTTCATGTTGTTTTAAGCTTCTTCTTTTTTTAATGAATGTTTTTAACATATTAGCTTCCTTAGTTAAATGGTTAAATAATAATTTTATCCTTAAGACCTAAGTTCAATCCCCATTTTCTAAACACATTTGTAATTTTCTTTTCATACTATTTCAAGTTTTTTTAATTAACAAATATATTGTTTTCCATTTTTTATTTTAATTCATCTTTTTAATTAATAATTCTTTTATTTTTAAAATCAAATAATTATACAAATATGATTATTTTCAGTAAATTAGTAAATATTTTTGTATGTGTATTTAAAATATTTTACGTATAAACATAACGATATTTCAGATAATTAATTGAAATATTTCACATATAAAAATATTTGAATATCATACTCATAATGTAGATAAAAAAAAAGATACTTGAAATATTTTACATATAAAAACAATTATTATATTTGAAATAATTATTTCATTTTATAATTTTAGAAATCATCATACCCACAATATACGCGGAGAAAATAAATTTTGACATATAAATATTATATATAAAGAAAAATATATTAAAAAAATTAGTTGATGTTTATATTATATATAAAAGATTTTGTCGAAACCATTTTTTGAAAAGAAAAATTTTAGGTTGTCGACTTTAAAAAATGAAAATTGGGAGTCGCCACCAATCTTTTATTGAGGTGTG
>CM025245.1:22076724-22091469 GCA_013677275.1 Gossypium schwendimanii
TTTTGAAACAGTATGAAATAAAAATTACAAATGTGTTTAGAAAAAGGGAATTAAAATTGGGTCTCAAGGATGAAATAATTGTTATTTAATCATTTAACTAAGGAAGCTAAAAAGAAGAAGCTTAAAACAACATGAAATAAAAAATATAAATGTGAGTGGGAAAAGAATCGAACTTGAGACTTAAGGACAAAACTACCAGCATTTAACGATCTGACCAAAGAAATTAATTAAATTAAAAAAGTAAAAAATTGCAACTTAAGGGGAAAACACGTCTAGCTAGGCAAGCTTTCCTAACAAGTTTACGGAAAGCTCTCCCAGTTGGACGAGCTTTCCCTCAAAATCGATTTATTTCCCTGAATAATTTTAAAACCGGCTTAAAGGCCTAAAAAAATTCAAAATCGGCCTAAAGGCCTTATTTAACCATTTTTTGAATCTATTCAAATCCCTGAATGTTAATTTACCCCTTTTAGAATTAATTGATAAAATATCGAAATATGCCAAGTACGTAAAGGAAATTATGTCAAAACATAAAAAGTTGAAAAAGTGTGAATAAATTAACAAAGATGCTTCGTGTAGTATTATCATTGCTAGGAAAATACCCTCAAAATTGAAAGATCCAAGTAGTTTTACAATCCTAATATAGATAGGGAACATATATTTTAGTAAGGCCCTTTTGTGATTTAAGGGCTGACATTAATTTATTGCCTTTATCGATTTATAGAAAACTCAGATTAGGGGAGTTGAAAAAAACCTCGATAATACTGTAATTAGCTAATAGGTCATTAGTACGCCTAAAAGGTCTACTGGAGGACGTGTTGGTTAAAGTGAGAAATTTAATAGTCCATGTCGACTTTGTAGTCCTATTTTATGAAGAAGATCAAAAGATCCCCATACTATTGGGTAGACCATTTTTAGCCACGTCTAGATCAACCATTGGTCTTAGAAAAACGAGTTAACCATGAAAATTAATGGTGAGATAGAGGTGTTTAAATACAACTATGATTCCCAAGATGCGAGATTAGAAAAATAAGTACGGAATGATTGTTTTGCATTATTTCACGAAACTTTTAACAACCTTGATCAAAGGTATTTTTCGAGTGTGATGTGTGCAGGAAAAAATGGCCCAAAGGAATGAGACAAATGGAAAGATCTGGAGTTGATAGACCTTCAATGGACGAGTTGCGATGATCGAAAGAGGCAAAAAAAATACGATGATAGACAGTAGCAGGTTACCGGATGAGTCTGGTAGCCGTACTATATTTTTAATCACCACATTTTATTATGCTTGTAAATATTGTAATTTCATTTATTTGGATTTTGAGGATTGTAATTTGGATTTCTATTTTTTATTAGGGTAGGAATTAGATTAATATAGAGCTTAGATGACCATAGAAGTGTTTTAATGTGATTAGGCACAGCCATTGAGTCTGACATGTCCAAAAAACATTGATTTACATCGTTCAGTACGTGTCTCAACACAGGCACCCTTGTGTTGAGACACGCTAATTCAGACCTAAATAATTTTCAAATCACAGTACGTGTTATGACATAGGTACCCTTGTGTTGCGACACTCCACTTCAAAGCCTCAAAATTTGAAAATACCAGGTCGTGTCGCGACACAGGTTCTTCTGTGTTGTGACACGTTACTTTGAACCAAATTTTTTTTAAAAATTTTAAGCCTGTGTCACGACACGCCTAGACCCGTGACACGACATAGCACTTCAACACAAATTTATGGGAAATTATGACGGTGTGTCGTGACACGTGTACTTTTTTGTTGCAACACGACATATTTTTCTTCAATTTCCACCCTATTTTTGTGAGTGGCCTGTTAGATTTTCTATAGAAACTATATGGTTTTAGACCTAAAATATCACTTTCAAAACACCAAATAGAGCATCCAAGAGCAATAGGAGTCGTTACACCTCTTTTCCACTACAATTGCTTCAATTTCGAGCTTTCCACTGCCAATTTTGCTGGTAACTTCTTCTTTTCTCATTTGTTCATTACTTTTCTGGCATTGTTCTCTTTTATTTGACAGTAGATCTCATCAAAAATAAACAAAATGCGATCGAATCGAGGTTTGACTTTCTAATCTCTTCATCTGTTACATGTTTTGTTTTATAGTTATTTATGTTTAATTAAAAACTGTACATGGCACCTCGTAAAGCACGACGCATTCAAGAGGCAATGTCAAATTTTGATGCTGTCTATTTTCGTAACCTAAAAGTGGAAAAGTATTATTTACAGATGAATAAATGTACGTTCTTTCAAGAACGGGGGTTCAATCCCTTGTTAATCAAGTATAACACTATTTAGAAGTTAATGGATTTCCACCACAGGCATAATTTTTGTTCGACCCCAAATGAACTGGTGATCGACGCAATTGTTTATGAATTTTATGCTTCCTTGAAGAATAGGGAAATCCATAATGTTCCGGGTGACATATATATACATGTAACAGTTCAGGGAAAACAAGTATTGGTCACACCCGAGAATTTTTTTTTGTATTATAACGCACCATATTATGCCTATGATTTCTTAGAATTAGTTTATTTAAAGGTGTATAGAGACAAAGATATAGACATGGTCTTGAGATATCTCACCCAGTGGTGTGGCAAGTGGACTCACCAAACCAGTTCTAATATACTTTTTAAGTTTAATCAGGCCATTATGTTTCGGATGGCTAAGATGTGGATGCCATTTATTTGCACCCTTGTCTTTCCGACTTAAAACGTCTATCACGGTACCACCTTTCGAGCGGTTTTGCTTCACTCTATTTTGCAGCGACAACTGGTCTGTATCGGTTAGTGGATATATTAGGCGATGTTATAATGCACTAGTGGCTAAAAGTGAGATATGTTGTCACACCCCCAAAATGCTAAGTTCAAACTGAAATAGTGAATTTGGGTACTAAATTAGAAATTTACAAATTGAGTGGGCTTTAGTGCAAATAAGAACAACTGGTGGACTGGTTGATAAAAGACTAGATTTCAACGGCAATCTGATTACATTGGAACTAGAAAGTTTCT
Source organism: Gossypium schwendimanii (assembly GCA_013677275.1). Classification (NCBI taxonomy): domain Eukaryota; kingdom Viridiplantae; phylum Streptophyta; class Magnoliopsida; order Malvales; family Malvaceae; genus Gossypium; species Gossypium schwendimanii. The sequence continues at coordinate 22,079,758 of CM025245.1, forward strand.
TAGTGGAAGACGTGATGATTATGGACATGTGCACTTGGTTATTGAATTTGAGATCAGTGAAGGAAATGCCTGAGTAGTATATAAGGGAGAGACTTTATTCTTTGGGGTGGTTATCTCATCTTTCTGTTCTTTCTTCATCTTCTCCATTAGTCTGGTTGAAAGAGAGAAAGATTAAGGAGCGGTCTGCATGGAAGAAGGTAGCTAAAGTTTTTGCATGAATAACTGATGGTTTCTCAAGCTAGTAAGCTTCCTAACCTTTTTGTGTTATGAATTTAAGTGAAGGAAAGAAAGTTAAGGATTTCAACTATCCATCAATTTTGTTCTGTTTTGGATAAAGTTGTGGATAACCATTTTAATGGTCTCTACATGCAGAAAAATTCTGGTTTTTATGATGATGAAATATCTTTGTTGGAGATTCTGAAATGGTTATTATGTTTTGTAAGCTGGAGGCTCAAGTAGCCAAGGGATAAAGCTAAATAGAAGGTTTTGGCGTTACCTTCTAGGTGACTTCTAGAACTCAGGCCTTCAATAGATGTTTATGTTTTAATATTGTTTATGGGGTCTATAACATCTATTCTAATATGATGAATTTTATGGTCGAATGATGATATATCGTGATGCATGCTATGTGTAAATATGAGAATATGTGATTGGTTGTAAGTTTATCTAAGAGGTATGAATGGGATGTTTGGCATAATATGTGTCATGTGAACAATAGTATTGGTTGAATGTTTATGTATGAAATGCATGTGTATGAATGCGGAGTTGTGGAGGGTTGTCGAAATGTGATTGAGATTGAAGACAGAGAAGGGAAAATGATATGTGATTTGCCTCCAATATGACATGTAAATGGAAATTGTGAATGGTGAATGCCCCGACCTTGTAGGGGAACACGTAAGTGTTCAAATTAACAAGGAAGATTTGCAGAGGTTTGGACAGACTATATAAAAAATGTATATATATGATATGTGGTTTTGCAGAGGTTCGGGCGGATTGTATGAAGAAAGCTGCACACTAGTATATGACAACCCTTTATGGGACGTAAAGGACTCTATTAAGTCAAAGGCTTTAAGCCACATGAATGAATTCAAATCCATGGCTATAGAAAGATCCAAAGAGGTCTGCAAAGTAGTTCACATTACGAATTTTCCTTACTTGTCGAGGTGGTAGGTTCGTAAGATGAAATCGCGTATGAAAATCTGTGTATATGTGTTAACATTGATGTCACAACACATATGAGATCTGCTTGATAAATCCGCTAAGAATGAGCTATCTGTTTATGCAAGTTCATATGTGTAAGATATTATAAACCGTTAGGACTATATTACATATAGGATTCTGCAACAGGTGATTCGCTCTTAAGATTCCACCCACATGCTATCTATTTCTAAAAGTGTACAACTATGAATAAGTTCTATTATTGCAAGACAGAAGCAGGATACGATGAACCACCAGAATTGCCAGCTTGATTGAGATGAGTTGATCTTTTTATTAATCCGTAATGGGTGTCTTCCTTATGAATCCGTCGATATGTTTCGTAAAGTATGAATACGCAAACTTAGGTCTGAATTAGGAATCCATGAGGATCGTAACATGAATCTGAGTCTATTAGGACAAGCTGCTAATAGCAATCTACAATAAGAACTATTCACCAAGATTTGGCTTATTGAATTATCTGTAACCATTGATGCAAGGTGTGCTATGGGAATTATCCATGAGTTGTCTTTCACAAGTTCGTAAGTAAGAATCTGCAAAGGTTTCCTATCAAAGAAGTAGTTGCATATGGATCCGCATAGGTAACTAATGAAGATAGAGTTCACAAGAATAATTCGACAATAGGTCAAACGTTTATCTGCATTTTGATATTACATCTGTAAAGTCTCGTAAGTGATAGATTTTTATGTGCAAGGCTTTGATAGCTGAATATGAAATCTTCTATTTTCAAGTCATCCGTAATTAAGGGTGATCAAAATCCAATTCGATTCCAAAAGCTCAATAAAAAATTCATTTTGAATTAAATAGTTTGAGTTATTTGCGTTAATTCAAATTTTGAATTAAATAGTTTGAGTTATTTGAGTTAATCAAGTTATTCATATCAACTTGAATAAAAACTTAAGTTTTTTGGTTTAACTTGAATATGAATTACGCAATTCGAGTTACTCGAAAATCCAAATAAGAAAAGGAAAAACTACGTCGTTTTGATAAATGTTTACCTTTTCTAAAGTTCAAATCAAAACCATTAAGTTAAAAGGCAAAACTACGTCATTTTGATAAATGTTTACTCATTAAGTTAAAAGACGAAACCATTATATTGTTTATGTAGTTAAATAATCTTGCACTTCGTTACTAGCTAAATAATCGGTCTATGTAAACACAACATTGAGTATAAATAATAGGATTCGTGAACTTGACTCGAAATTTTTTGACTTGATTTGGTTCGATTTGAAAAAAATTCAAATTGAATTCAGTTACTAAAATAAGATTCATCAGCTTGACTAACTCAAAATTTATTGACTCGATCGAATACTAACCCTTATTCATAACAGATCAAAGGTAGTTAGTAAGATGAATTGTTCTCCAAGATGTGCAAGTAAATAAGTGATGGTGTTTTGAGGATAATGTAGCATATACAAGTAAGTCAGCCCGTGTGACGTGGATACTACGCCAATGAGATTGGCGAACCATCCTAGTCCAGATAATCAGACCTTAATTCTAAATCATGAATCGCTAGCTTATTAGCATTTTGTTGATGCAAGGTATGGATAACTCACTAAGTTCTTTTGAACTTACGTATGTGTCATTATGTATTGCAGGCATCAAGGGAAATTCAAGAGTTCGTGAAAGGACCAAGCCAGAAAACGTCGAGCTTAGGCAGAATGGCTTTTTGTTGTAATATGCATACAGTGGGGTGACCCAGAGGCAGAGTATCAGGGTTAAGCATTAGTTAGAATAATATAGGTTTGTAGGATACATTTCTAAGATTAAATAAAACTGTCTTTATATGAAAGCCACTTTGTAAAATATAATTGTATTAATTTCATATAGTTGGCAAGGTTAATTATTGATTCATAATTTAAATATTATTGGAAATTAATTAATATGTTAGGCAGAATGTATTAAGTGAATGTGATGGTTAAAACTTGAAATTTTGGAGCGTAGAACTTTCTATCCTGGATTCGACGATCGGGTCAGGTATAGGGTGTTACATATGTACTTCCCCAATCTCGTGACAACCCTCTGCAAAAAGGCGAAGGTTCCTACGTCACGCACCGAGCAGTTTGTGATGCCGATAAAAAGCATTCTCGGGTATGACATGTATAGTTAATTAGTTGACTTGTAGCGGAAACAGGTGAAGGAGTGGAACCAACGCCGAAAGGAGAGGATAAGCGTCCCGTCATCGTCCAAGTGGAAGAGCAAAAACTAGCCCCAATTAACCGATTTGACATTCATGTCAAATTTTGAATAGGCTATACAATGGATGCAAGAGATGTCCAAAATGGGAATAGATTACGCATAGAGGCATGTCATTTGGGTGACTAGCCCTCCACCGAATAAGTATGCACTCGTTCAATATTCCGATGACACCGAGGGGAGATAAAGATGATAAAGAGCCTTTCTGAGCCTCATATGACAAAACAGTGTTTCAACTAGAACACCCATCTACAAAAGGGATCAAATTTCGTAGCTCGAGCCTACAAATCCTAGCCCAATCTTTTGGTAGTAGGGCTACGAAGACAGCTGCAGGAAGAGGCAGTGGGAAGACTGTTGGCAAAACAGGTTTGGAAAACACAGCAGAAAATAAGTTTAAGGGAAAAATTAGGGTTTTAATTTTTTTTCCAAAAACAAGAACTTGGTTGTGATATCTAAAGTAATAAATACTTATCAAAATTGTACCTCTTCGATTTGTCTAGGACGAAAGTTTCAACCAAGTAGTCTTCTCCACTATCCTCAAACTCACGTCTATCAAGTGTGGGCTCGCTTCGAATAATAAAATTTTCCACAAAATTACCAGTGGGGAAATTTCGCAATATCTAAAATTCTAGGTCAAGTTATAAAAATGAAAAATATCTCTAGAAATCTTCTGAAATAATTTCTTCAGAGAATTTTCTCTCTACAACATTCTCTTGAATTCAAGTGTGTGAAAAATAATGATTCGATGCTCTCTTTATGTAGAGAGAGTTTAGAGAGTTCAATTAAGATTAAACTTAATCACTTTAATATTAAATTAATATAATACTTATCAATGTAAATATTAGATTAAATTTAATATTAAATCTATTAAATTAATAGAATATTTATTTATAAGATAAATAATAAACCAAATTTAATATTAAGATAATCACTTTAAAATTAAATTAATAAAATACTATCAAGATAAATATTAAATTAAATCTATTAAAATAATATTATTTTTGGAATAGTTAATCTGAAATCAAATTATCCTGTAGGGTCCATTCCTCCACTGGTCAACTAACGAAGGACTACCCATCGGCCATCAGAATGTCGTTGTTGTCGTCGCTGGCATCATCATGTCTGGTGGTGCCATAGTAGGTGCGACACCCTCACAACACCCTGAGCTGGTTCGTTCTGGGCCTACTGACGACTTGATCAGTCCGGTTCAGCCACCGGTTGGACTATTGGCCCAGTTTCAGATACAGGTCTGGTTAGACTAGTTTTGGGTCTCGGTCTTGGTTTTGGGTTCATGGGCCCAATGTTCAAGTTTAATTACTCATTGAACCAATTTTTTAACTTGAAAACTAATTTCCAAAAATATCATATTAATTTTAATTAATTTGATTAATTTAATTTTACTTGATCAAAATTAATTTTCCCAAAAATCACTGAGATTTTTCAAAATTAATGTTTTAAGAAAATTCTTTAATCAAAATCTCTAATTGAACATTTCTTACGATTGCCTAATTTAATTCCACATTGAATAAATCGATTCAATTAAATTATTTCCAAAGTCATAGAATTTTCTTCTGATTCAAATGCAGTCCGATTGAGCTTTTTTTGAGCGAGCGTAAGGACCAATCGAACATATAGAATTAGGCTCTAATAATTGCAATCATATCCAAAGGCATCGTTCCAATAATTCACAATTTAATTAATCATGGAGTTAGTCCACAAGAAATAGAATTATGAAAAAAAATTATTTTATACTCTTTACGAAAGTAATTCAAACAACTACTTTGTCCAATGACCTCGTCATGTGTGTGTTACCCTTATATGAAATCATTGATTCCTTTAAGTTAAATCTGTTCACTCAATAAAATCCTATTTTATATCATTGTCACCATTGTGTCTTCTTAATGATTAATATGATCATTATCACCAAATGAATGATAAATTGCTCATTTGAGAACAAACAACCCGTGACCACATTCCATATTTATCAATCCACACAATGCCAATGAGAGGATATTGTTAACTCTTTAATCGACCTATTAAGTTCATTGTTGCTAGTAAAACCATGTCATACACAAGTCATGTGCCCAACATACCGGATATGGGCGCGATCAACTTTAGAGCATAAGCCTCCACTTATATCAAAGAACATGAGTTACATACACATGGTCAATGCTTAACTCAAAATTTAGGTAAATCACACCATTAACATCACAAGTGAATTAATTCACAAACGGATTCAAAATTAATTCATCTTGGGTCCAGTCTAATGTATTATTCTTCCAATGAATACATCTATGTCTCTACCCATGGAGTCAACTACTCCGATAGCAAGACTAGCCATCTGCTCAATTGGAATTGTAGACGACATAATAATCCTTCTAAGTATTTGAATCAAATGCTCACTTTGATTATTTTACAGGATTACTAACTCGTTTAGATTATCTATTGAAGTTAGTTGTCTTTTTCGTAATGTAAATGTTCTTATAGTGTCACTTATAATTAGTTTGAACTTAGACAATCAATGTACTAATATTTGCTTGTCACAAATTTTTTATGCATGCAAGACATGAAAGAAAGAAACACAAAAGACATAATAGTAAAATGTGAAGTTAACTTTATTTATTCATTCATCGTTCAAATACATAAAAAACAATTACATGTTTACTACAATATGGGTACATTTCCCAACATAGGCAGCGAAGGATGCGAAGTCGACGCATAATTATAATTACTCCAATTATAATTCGAACAATTTTTAATCCGACCAATTTTCTTGATGAACCATGAATGAAACCCTGAGCTGACCAGATGCATTTTTTGGTAGATACATTAGAGCTAAAAGGCCAACCCGATGCATGAATTCCCTAGTACCTTATTTTGAGCCAAAATCGGTTTTCTTGATGAACCATGAATGAAACTCTGAGTCGAAGATATACTCACTTGATCCTTTTTTCTTGGTCCCTGCATGAACTTAGATGTCATGCCATTGGTAATAATGGTTAGGTAGATATACATTCTTTAATTTGTTTGCCTTGTAATTTATTGAACTAATCTATCTGACATTAAAAATAGGGAGTTAATTATGTATCGCATTAGTATTACAGGATTATGCATAACATTTTGTTTACATTGCTCAAATCCAGTCTCTTGTATGAAGCATTCTGGAGTACACTATCTTCGCGTTTTTCTTTTTGTTTTCTTTAATTTTTATTTTTCTTTTTCATTTGCTTGAGGACAAGCAACAACTTAAATATAAGGGTATTTGATCTGCCATAAATTGTAGTGATAGATTAAGTACTTTTCGACACTTAACGAGCTTGTTTTCTAGGCATTTTAATTTATTTTATTGCATTTTTGCATTTCTTAGTTTAGATTAAAAATATTGAAAAATAAGCATTTTTAAGCATTATTTCGAGTTAGTTGGCCTATTGGGCTAATATCAGCCTTAAGGTTGTTTTAATTATTTAATTGAGTGTGCAAAATATCTCTTTGAAGGCCCAAAAGCATAAGGAATTATAACTGGACCGTAACACAAGCTTTTGAAGTTGCAACACAATGAACCAATGCAAAATTTCATATTCGACGTTGTGTGTCGCGAAACAGGGGTGATATGTGCAGAAATTAAGCGAGGGTGTTTCCGTCAACACAAATTATATTTTATGTCATTAAGGCTTATATTTGACCTAATTAGGGCTGCTAAACTCAGTCTATAATTAGTTAAGTTGAGACAAGGCTTAGTGAGCTTTTGCCAAGCCATTTTAGGGTTTTACTTAGTAGTGTAGGTTTTATTTTAGTTTAGTTTATTTTAAAACACGACTTATTTTCTTACTCTTTGTTGTTAAGTATTTCTCGTATTTTAATTTCGTTTCTTGTTTGCAATCAATGATATCTCAATCACTGTCAAAGGATTTTGTCATTCCGAGCGTATCAAGTTCATCGAATGAAGCAATTTCTATCATTTTCTTGTTTTAATTTATTTGTGTGTTTGTGCATGATTAATTGGTTTTAGAAAATATGGAGCTTGTGTTTCTGAGTGGCTAGATCGATAGGGAGATTAACAAGTGGATGTGGGAGTGATTAACGAAAGAATTACGGTTTCCAATAAAGTTAGTTGGTATAAATTCATGTTTGTTTAAACCCTAAGATTTATGAACCTAAGAAGTAATATAGGATAAAAGAGGTCGAGAGATAAGTTTATCGAGTAAATTGTTGATTTATCCCAGTCAGGAAAGTAAGGTCAAGAGATAAGCGTGTACTGGTCGATTAGTTAAGCAGTAGAGGTCGAGAGGTAATATTGTTTAATTATTAACTGATTCCCTAATAAAACCCAAATTCTGGAGTTAATTGCAACAATCGAAGCAAGTTAATCTTATGTCTGTTAATTGAGAGATTTTCGATTGTTAACTTTGTTTTTAGTAGTTAGTTTTTATTTTACAATCTTAATCCTTTCTTTTATTTATCGTAATATGAATTTTGGTGATTACTATTTAGACCTGCTAGTGTAGAAAATATAGTTAGATTCAATTCAACCTCCCTTGGGTACGATCTTCAGAATACATCCATGTGTTCTGTTGTAACACTAAAACTATACTACAATTTGACTTGTTCGCTTGCAGATACCGCATTGATTTTATATATTTTTATTTGCACTATTTTTACTCTAAACGTTCGTACATTTGGAGACGGTCAATACCAAAATTGCATTCTGTTTGTTTTATAAAACAATTACATAATCACTAGTATTGATAGCTGAGATTGTGTACTGGCACTTATTTAAAATTATCGGTACTCCAATTTGATATCAATACCATTTTAACATTCTATACATTTAAAAATATTGTTCATTTGGTAAAGTACTAATACTTTAACAAAAGGGATCGATTCTTCTTGTCAAATAACCAAAAAAGAAGTATTTCAAATACTTTTTCACGCACAAACCAAATACCAATTCAAGTGGTGCCTTGGACACACCTAAATATGCATAAACTTAATAGAAAACATACCATCTTACTATATTTCAAACACATTCAATCATTTATACCAATATGCCTCAAATGACACCTATTTATTCGACATTTACCTAAACACTTTATTTGATAAAAGATTTTGATATAACAAATTGAAATTGTTTCTAAATAAAAGTTAAAATTGAACAAATTTGAAAAAATGATTTTTTTTTTCAATTTGAAATCTAAGAGATAAAATTTTGAAAATATATTTTGAATTCTTAGAAAATTTTTATAACAATTTTAAAATCAAGTTAAAATGATTTTGAATAAGTAAGAAAGTTCTTTATCATTTTATCAAGTCAAAATACCTTTCAAACAAGTCATAATTGCTCCAGGCCAAAAAGTATCGACACCTTTTTGGCCAAGCATTGATAATTTTATTTTCTCTAAAACTTACAAAGTCTTAATACGATATCGATACCTTTTCATAAAGTATCAATAAAATTGTTTTGGTATTGATATTTAAACTCCAATGGTCACTAAATTTAGCATTTATTACAAAAATATATCAATACATTTTTATCTGGTTTTGATACTCGCTATTGCAGGTGTATTAAATGCTCTGGTTTGCATATGCGCAACGACTCTATTAACGACCACAACAACCTCAACAATTGGAAATAAATTAGGGGGTATAAATACCATCTACTAAAGTTCTTACGACAACAAGAAAACATTTTCAAGCAAAAATCATCAATCAATTAACCTTTGTACTCAATACTTCCAAAATTCTCTTGTACACACTTGTGATCTCTTATTGTCTTTCTTTTGCTCAAGTGTATTCTTGTCTATTTTTGCTTAATTTGGAAACATTCTAATCTTGTTAGGATTATTTCTTAGTGTGCTTCTTTGTAATTCTTTGAGTGGGTTTATCTTATGATTTGGGGTAGAAATTTTAAAAGAGTTGTAATATTAAACCTTGTCCTCAAAGATTGAACAAATTAATGAATTTGGGAAAATCCTTAGTTGTGAAAGCTAAGGTAGTGGAGTAGGAATTGGGGTTGAACCGCTTTAAATCTTTGTGTTCATTGTTTCATATTCTTTCCTTGCTTCCACCAAATATTTTAAAGCCAATTCACCCCTTATTGGTAGTTTAATTTGATTAATCGGCTAACAATTGGTATCAAAGCTTGTCTCTAAAAGACGATCTAACAAGCCAAAAAAGATCTTTGAGGTAGCTCAACTTTCTTCTATTCAAACTGCACAAGATGACATCTTCTTCCAACTCTATTATGGTTGGTAAGTCTCAATTCGTTAATAAACCTACTTACTTCAATGGTGCAAATTATTCATATTGAAATACTAGAATGATGTCATTCATACAAGCCAACGAACTTGTTGTGTGGGATGTCATCATGGATGGTCCATCAATTCCTCAAAAGCAAGAAGGAGAGAAGTTAGTTCTAAAGAACAAGAAGGAATGAAATGAGGGAGATATGAGAAACATACAAATCAATGCCAAGGCCATACACACTGTCTTTTGTGCACTTGGTCGAGATGAATATAGTAGAGTTTCTTCATGTTCCAATGCCAAGCAAATTTGGGACAAATTGGAGGTCACTCATGAGGGTACCGATCAAGTTAAGAAATCAAATGTGGGAATTCTCACTCTCAATTATGAGACTTTCACGATGAAGCCTGGGGAGGACATCAAAGCTATGTTCGATAGATTCACCATCATCATCAATGAGCTCAAATCCTATAAAAGAACCCCAATGAAGAAGTAGTCCGGAAGATGCTTAAAAGCTTGCCTTTGTCTTGGAATGCCAAAGTTACAACCATAGGGGAAACAGAAAATTTGGAGACTCTTTCATTAGGTGAGCTAATTGGTTTTTTACTCACTCATGAAATGAGACTTAAGGAAGTGAAATGAAACTTAAGCATAATCTACTTAGTATTAGTCAATTGTGTGATAGTGGTCTCAATGTCATTTTTGAATATAATGGTTGTAAAATAGTTGACATTGTGTCTAGTAAGATTACGCTTGTAGGACATAGGATAAGAAATGTTTATATGGTGCATTTTGAAGATTTGCATGATTCACTCATATGCCTTGTTAAAAATGAGAATAATTATTTATTATGGTATAGAAAACTAGGACATGCTTGCACGAGCATATTGCATAAACTATTTAAAATTGACTTAGTGAGAGTATTGCCTAAAATTGATTTTGAATTAGATAAATTTTGTGATGCATGAGTTAAGGGTAAACATAAAAGAGTTTCCTTTAAACCTATTAATGATATATCAACTAGTAAAGTTATTCAACTAATTCACATAGACTTGTTTGGTCCAATTAGAACAACTAGCTTGAGTGGAAAACAATATTCTTTTCTAATTGTTGATGACTATTCTAGGTTTACTTGAGTTCTTTTCTTAAGTACTAAAGATGAAGCTTTAAAAAAATTCATCACATTTTCAAAAATGAATAATGAATCAAAATGGCAAAGGTTACTCTATCACTAGTGTTAGAAGTGACCGTGGAACCGAATTTCAAAATCTTGGGTTTGAAAATTTTTGCAACTCAAATGGAATTAGCCTTAATTTTTTACACCTAAAACCCCTAAAAAAATGGACTTGTTGAGAGAAAAAATAGAACTTTAGAAGAAATGGCTAGAACCATGCCTTGTGAAAATAATTTATCAAAATATTTTTGGACGGTAGCCATAAAACCACTTGTTATGTCATTAATAGAGTAATGATTAGGTCTATTTTAAAGAAAACTCCATATAAACTTTTCAAAAATAAAAAGTCTAACATTAGTTATTTTCATCCCTTTGGATGCAAGTGTTTTGTTTTAAAAAATGGCAAAGATAATCTTGGTAAATTTGATGCAAAGAGTGATGAAGGAATTTTTCTTGGTTATTCTTTAAATTCTAAAGCTTTTTGAATGTTTAACAAAAGAACTTTAGTAGTAGAGGAGTATACATGTTTTTGATGACTCTAACCCTCCTTCTAGAAAAGATTCTTGTGTTGACGATGATTATGCATAAATTTTTAACAATAATGAAAAAGAGGATCAATCATCAAGTGAGAAGATCCAAGAAAAAACACAATATACTCTAGAAGAGCTTACAATAGAAGAAAAGGAAGTCACTCTTCCAAGAGAATTCAACTATATGAAGGATGGTAAGATATTGGGAGATCCATTGAAAGGGGTAACTACTAGATCTTCTCTTAAAAATACTTGTAATTTTGTTGCATTTATCTCATGCATTGAGCTTAAAAATATCAAAGAAGCATTAAATGATGAATATTGGATATTGGCTATGCAAGAAGAGTTAAATCAATT
>CM025245.1:22136835-22155763 GCA_013677275.1 Gossypium schwendimanii
ATTACTATATTAACCTTTTAATAATAATTATGTATAACATATATATTAAGGTTAATTTTGTCAAATGCCGCCCACTATCTAAAATTTGCTCTTATTACATCATAAATCCTCCCATTTAAAAATACAACAACATTTAGGTGCTTTAGATTTAACCCTTAAATTTTTATTTTACGCGACTAAGCCATTTTTATTAAATTGGACACTTAAACGACGGAATTAAAACACGAAAATTTCACACAATCAAATTCACACATAATAAACTCACAAAATAATATTAAGATATTTTTTTGACTCAAATTTGTGGTCCCGAAACCACTATGTCTGATTAGGGTCAATATTGGGCTGTTACAGGTGCTATGTTGTACTAGTAGGATCTCTAGCAGGCTTGAGTTCTTCCACTTTGCCAGAAGTGTTTTAAACACTGAGTCTACAAATAGGAAGATAATTACCCACTCATATATGATTAAGCGATGCAAAGTGTTGACTCCAAGCTCTAGGAAATAACTATGAAAGCTGAGATGGTTTTTATGGATTCCAACTCAGTGTGGGAACTTGTAGACTTACCGAAAGGGATAAAAAACTCATAGGGTGTAAGTGGATCTACAAGAAGAAAAGAAATGTGGATGGCAAAGTGAAAACTTACAAGGTCAAACTTGTAGCAAAATGTTATACTCAGAAAGAATGTATCAATTATGATGAAACCTTTTCTCCAGTTGTCATGCTCAAGTTAATTTGCATTGTAACATCTCACCCGATGTAGCCTAGGGTATTTCAGTACTCTTTATAGAAACATGTTTATAGAATAAACTCTAAGCAAATAAAATGGTAAGAACTCGCTAAGTGCTTAAGGGCTATGAGTACGCCCTCGAGTGAAATCCATGTTAAGGTGAGCCTAATGGTTGACAAAACTACTTTACAGAGTACATGCCATCCCATCTGATAGACGATTAGTGCTTATTTCTTCATATGGTTAGTCTTATTATTTTGGTTGAACTAGATAATTTGGCCTGGAGAGGCTTAGTTAGAATGAGACGAGATATCTAATATTGAGGGGATAAACATTTAAAAAGAGAGAGAAAATTACTAGTCACAATTATTGAAGGAGGTATAGTGGGGAGAGTGAACTTGCCCACTAAGTTTTTTTCCCCATGTATGCCTATATAAAGCCAGTATTGGCTTCCTGACCAAGCTTTGTGCTTTCTTTGGCAAACTTTATTTTCTCTATAATTCTCTCTGCAACACCTAGCAAAGCTCTAGAAATAAGGATAACTTAAAGGTTTTGGGTTTGTTGTATTCGACAAACTCTATTAACATTTGATACATGCTCAGGAGACTTCTGAAAGCTCTCGAGACAAAGGCAAGGGACCTACAGTCTAAGCCTTGTTGTATTTTTTGGTGAGTTCATTTATACCCCATGTGTGTATCGTGCTTTTGTTCATGTCTGGTTCAAGGTAAGTTCACCTGTTCGGTAAAAAGTCCAGTCTTGCATGTTTCTGAAAGCGATGAAGAACCTTACTCTATGTTGAGTCATTATGCCTTTCACTATGAAAAAGGAACCATATGGTCAAAATAAAGAAATTGATTCATGGCATTGCCTTCAATGGAATATCCATTGAATTGGTAGATCGAGGTACATGAAATATGACTTTGTAATGAATTCATGGTGTTGCCTTCGATGAAATATCCATTGAACTGGTAGATTGTGGTACATAAAACATGACTCTATAATGAATTCATGATGTTACCTTCGATGCAAAGTGCGTTGAACTGGCAGATCGTGGTACATGAATAATGGTTATGTAACCTTTGGTAAGATAGGTATATTGCGAACCAGATTGGATAGTATGACAAAGGAAATGAAAAGAATGATTGATCTATGAAAATGGACCCGGGTTTGGCTAACACAAAGAAGGTTGTTTGCATGGATGTATGGACATAGTGTATGTGCCAAAAAGCTTAGTTTGTTATGAATCTGTGCAAGTTTGGTTTTTGTCAATGGGTGAATTGTGTTTACCACTGAAGAGGAAGGGTCTATTTGTTTGTCTGACAGATAGTTATCCAAGTGTCCATCCTGGAATTCACTAAGTTTTATGATTCCTCCAAGGAGTAGGAAGACTTAAATGATTCTATTAGAGGATACTTTTTGCTGTGAGAATTTTGATGTTTAGTACTACGCATGACAAAAATAAAGGGGGACTAATTCACCGATTTAATTTTTTTTAAGAACTGTTATTTTGTAACTAAACTCTCATATATGCCTAATCGTAGTGTTATCTAGTTGTTTTTGGTAAAACTTTCATAATTCGAAATATTTTGGCCCACTAATTGTAAATGTTTAATGTTATTACCTTACGCATATCTAGTTGAACAAATGGAACTTGAGTATTCACCCAATGTATTTCTAAAAAGAAGAGATTTTCTTTTGGTTGTAACGCGCCAATCATGTAGCCTCTATCGGGGGTGGGAAGGAGGCGGGGGTACAGGTTTGAGGGCGCTGCAAGCTTTTGGTATCAGAGCCTCAATTTAATCAATTCTTGGATAAATCGAAGGCAGTGTCATACCCCTATCATGCATAGTACTCCTTTGGATTAGTCTCCAATGATTTGTGCTAAGATAGTTTTTTTTTGTAGCTAAAGGGGTTCGAGATAAGCGACTAGTGAGGATATAGAGAGCCATGTCCCCACCCAAGAACAGACTAGTACAACCAATAACAATAATGTTGAGAATGTTGGGAATGCATTTAGGAGCATGTTCTGCGCCATGATGACTCAATTGTTTGAGCAATTCATGGGAAGTGAGTCTGAACAACAGCAATAACTGCAACCACAACCTCAGCCGCAACTTTGTGCATCCCACACCACCTACACTCGTACCTACTTCTACACCAACTATAGCTCCCCTAAGTCTAATCTAGTCCAAGAGATTCAGAATAGGGGAAAAGGAATTTTCGGGAGGCAAGTGAGACGATCCCACTATGGCCAAATAATGGTTATATCGATTAGCAAGGGTTATGAAAGAGTTAAAGTGTGGCCAAGAGGATAGCCTCAGATGCGTCATATCCTTATTAGAAGAAGAAGTGTATCAATGGTAGGAAAATGTGACTAGCGTTACCCCTGAACATCTGATTGATTGAGAATTCTTTTTAAAGAAGTTTTGTGAGAAGTACGTTAACTCAATGTTCGTTAAGCAGATGAATAAGGACTTCCTATATATAAAGCAAGGAAAAATGTCCATCTTGGAATATGAACACAAATTTTTGCTGCTCAATAGGTATGCCAAGAATATGTTCCCAACGAATAAAATCATGTGCAAAAAATTTGAGTATGGATTTAGAGATGAACTTCACGCCCTGGTGGAGGCCTCTCAATGTAAGACATTGTTTGAAATAATGACCACAACTTATAAGATGGAGTCGATTCTCAAAGAGAAGAGCAAGAATTATGAGAAAGAAAATGAAGAGAGGAAGATGTAGTCCTCCACCTCCCTTGGACTTTAAGAAACAAAGGATCGCCCTATCCAACTTCGAGAAAAGAGTCACACTCTACTGGTTATAGACAAGAGAGATCCTATAGGCTGACTGCATCTATGGCCAGCTCTAGCAATTTCTGAATAAGGAAAAAGGAATGTGAATTCTGTAGAAGAAGTCATGTAGGAAAGTGTGAAAGAAGATAGGAGGATGTTATAGTTGTGGATCTAGGGACCACATGATAAAGAATTGCCCCACCAAATTTGAGTATACTACAAAGCAATCAGTTAGAAGCCTTTCGAAGTGGCAAATTAAGAATAGAATGGAAATGGTGGCTAAGTCTAGTTCAATGCAAGGGTCGCAAAGGAAAATTTTTGGTAAACCTAGTTTTGGTGCATCAGCACGAGCTTATGTGATGAAAGCCAAGAAAGACGCAAACTTACTTGAGGTCATTACTAGTAATTTTTCTTTCCTCGGTAATGATATTTATGCTTTCATTGACCCTAGATCTACTTATTCTTATATATGTACAAAGATCATAGAGAATGTTTTAAGACTAACGTATTAGTAACGAACCCCTTGAGGCAAAGCACTGTAGTAAACAAGTTGATAAGAAATTGGCCTATAGCTGTGAGAGAGTACGTGTTTTAAATAGACTTGCTCCTCTTCAGTTTTCACCAATTTGATGCTATATTAGGATTAGGCTGATTGACTAGGCATAATGCTATAGTCTATTATCAATTTAGAAGAGTGCGTCTGGAGGAAAAGAAATATTATTGACAATGAAAAAGTCAAGATTAGAGGAAAAGAGTATTTATGCAGTGTTCACTAGTAAATTGATTGATCTAGGTACAGATGCCTATATGGCGTATATCATGAACACACCTAAGCCGAAGAGCAAAATCTGCCAAGTG
This sequence comes from Gossypium schwendimanii, assembly GCA_013677275.1. NCBI lineage: Eukaryota > Viridiplantae > Streptophyta > Magnoliopsida > Malvales > Malvaceae > Gossypium > Gossypium schwendimanii. Next base: position 22,141,216 of record CM025245.1, read on the forward strand.
CCCATAGTAAAAGAATTTCTGGACATATTCCTTGAGGAACTACCTGGTATGCCTAAGGAAAAGGAGATAGATTTTTCAATAGAGTTGGAGCCTGGAATAGCTTCTACATCATGTATGCCCTATAGGATGGTGCCAGTAGAGCTTAAGGAGTTAAAGGAGAAATTACAAGACCTGTTGAGTAAAGACTTCATTAGACCTAGTGCATATCCTTGGGGTGCACTGATTTTGTTTATCAAAAAGAATGATGGATCTTTATGTCTATGCATAGACTATAGCCAACTGAATAAGGTCAACATTGCGAATAAGTACCTTTTACCAAGAATCGAAGACTTATTTGATCAATTAAGTGGAGCTGCAGTATTCTCTAAGATTAACCTGAGGTCTAGATATTATCATATAAAAATTAAGAACAATGATATACCTAAGACAACATTTAGATCAATGTATGGACACTATGAGTTCTTAGTAATGTCATTTGGATTAACCAATGCACCCGTAGTGTTCATAGATCTAATGAACAAAGTATTTTAGCCATACTTGGACCAATTTGTAGTGGCCTTTATTGATTATATATTGGTGTCTTCTAAAAACGAGCAGGATCATGAAGAACACTTCAGAATCATATTAAAGACCTTACGCGAGCATCAGTTGTATGCCAAGTTTAGTAAGTGTGAATTTTGGCTAAAAAAAATGCATTTCTTAGGTCACTTGATTTAGGTGAAATGTATCAAGGTGGATCCCACCAAGGTAAAGGCAATCCTTGAATGGAATCTGCCCAAGAATGTTACAAAGGTTTGTAGTTTCCTAAGATTGGCTGGGTACTACAGGAGATTTGTGAAGGGGTTCTCTGATATAGCCTCACCCTTACCAAACTATTGAAGAAATAAGAGAAATTTACTTGCAGTGATGAGTGTTAGTAAAGCTTCAAAAGGCTAAAGATGGTCCAAATTGACACTCTACTGTTGGCTCAGCTTGAGCCTGACATTGATTATACAGTATATATAAATGCGTCCTTGAATGGGTTAGGATGTTTCCTTATGCAAAAGGGAAGGTTAAAGCATATGCTTCACACCAATTAAAATTTCATGAAAAGAATTACCCCATGCATGATCTGGAGTAGGCAGCTGTAGTTTTGGCACTAAAGCTTTTGAGGCACTATCTCTACGGAGAAAAGTGCCACATCTTTTCTGATCATAAAATTTTCAAGTACCTAATGACCCAAAAGGAATTGAATTTACACCAAAGAAGATGGTTAGAACTATTAAAAGATTATGACCTAATCATCAAGTATCATCCAAGGAAGGCTAATATGGTGGTAGATGCTTGAGCAAGAAACTATGGTGGACTTGTTGTCCCTATGAGCTAAAGTAACAATGTCTGATATTGGAGTATTAATGGTGGAGTTTATAGTGAAGCCAACCCACCTTTCGTAAATTCTGAAGGAACAAAAAAATGACGTCTAGTGTGAAATATACAAGCAAAAGATGATGTCAGGCAAAGTAACACACTTTAGTGTGGGTAAGGATGTTGAACTTAGATTCAGGAACGGAGTATTTGCACCAGTGGGAAATTATTTGAGAAAGGAATTGTTGAGGGAAGCTCACCAAGGACCTTTTTGGCTTTACCTTGGTAGCATTAAGATGTATAGATATTTGAGGGACACTTATTGGTGGCCTGGCATGAAGAGGGAAATCTCGAAATATATTTCCACATGTCTAACATGTCAAAGAGTAAAGCCAGAGCATCAAGTTCCTTCAGGAAAGTTGTACCCTTTAGAAATCCCTAAATGGAAATGAGATAGGATCACTATGGACTTTGTTTCTAGATTACCCCTAAGTCCTTTCAAGAAGAATTCTGTTTGGCTAGTAGTAGATCGGCTAACAAAGTTATCGTATTTCCTACTAGCGAACACCACATATTCCATGGAAATGCTGGCTAAATTATATATCGTTGAAGTGGTACGCCTCCATGGAGTGCCATTATCCATTGTGTTTAATAGAGATCTGAGGTTTACTTCAAGATTTTGACAACAATTACATCAATCACTGGGAACCAAACTAAGATTTAGTACTATATTCCATCCTCAGATAGTTGACTAATATGAAAGAGTGATTTAAGTAGTAAAATACATGATGCATTGTTGTGTAATTGGTTTCGAGATAAACTGGGAAAAGTATGTTCCCTTGATTGAATTCGCCTACAATAATTGCCATGCCAGTTTAAAAATGTCTCCCTTTGAAGCCCTATATGGTAGAAGGTGTAAAACGCCAACTTATTGGACAAAGCTAAGTGAAAGAAAAATTATGAGACTAGACCTAGTGTATGAAATGGAAGAAATTGTAACTGTCATTTGTAATTACTTGAATGCTACTCAAGATCGAAAAAAGTCTTATGCCGACTTAAAAAGGAAAGAAATCTCCTTTGAGGTAGGAGATAAGATATTCCTAAAAGTTTGTATTTGGAAGAGGATTATACGCTTCGGTCAAAAAGGGAAGCGAAGCCCTAGATTTGTAAGACCATATGAGATTTTGGACAAAGTTGGTCCAGTGGTATATAGGTTGGCATTGTCTCTTGAATTGTCAAAGATTCAGGATGTGTTCCATATATTAATGCTACGTAGGTACAGATCCAACCCTTAGTACGTGGTACAAATCAAAGAGCTTGAAGTTGAGCCAAATTTGTCTTACGAGGAAGAGACAATCCGTATTTTGGCTAAGGAATAAAATGATTCCCTTAGTGAAGTACTATGGAGAAATCACAATACTGAAGAAACCACTTGGGAAAGGGAGAGCATAATGAGAAAACACTACCTGCAATTGTTTTTAGGTATGAATTTTGGGGACAAGATTCCCTAAGTGGGGGAGAATTGTAACATCCTGCCTAATTTAGTCTAGGGTGTTTGAGTATTATTTATAGAGATAGGATTCTAGAATAAACTCTAAGCAAATAAAATGTTAAGAACTCATTAAGTGCTTGAGGACTATGAGTATGCCCTCAGGTGAAGTCCATGTTAAGGCGAGCCTGATGGGTGGCGACGCTACTTTACAAAGTACATGCTACTCCAATTGATAAATGATTAGTGTTTATTTCTTCGTATGGTTAGTCTTATTATTTTGGTTAAACTAGATAGTTAGCCTGGAGAGGGTTAGTTAAAATGAGACAAGATATCTGATGTTAAGGGGATAAGCATTTAAGAAGAGAGAGAAAGTTAATAGTCACAATTGTCGAAAGAGGGGTAGAGGGGAGAATGAACTTGCCCACTAAGTTTTTCCCCCGTGCATGCTTGTATAAAGCTAGTATTGGCTTCTTAACCAAGCTTTGTGCTTTCTTTGGAAAACTTTATTTTCTCTCTGAATTCTCTCTACAACACTCGGGAAAGCTCTAGAACTAATGAACTCTTAAGGGTTATGAGTTCATTGTATTCAGAAAACTTTTTTAATATTTGATACCTACTCAAGAGACTTTAAAAGCTCTCGAAATGAAGGCAAGGGACTTGTGATCTAAGCCTCGTTGTATTTTTTGGTGAGTTCATTTATACCCCATCTGTGTATCGTGCTTCTGTTCATGTCTGTTTTAAGGTAAGTTCACCTGTTCGGTGAAAAGTCTAGTCTTGTATGTTTGTAAAAATGATGAAGAACCTTACTTTGTGTTCAGTCATTCCCCTTTCACAATGAAAAAAGAACCATATTGTCAAAAGAAAGAAAATGGTTCATGGTGTTGCCTTTGATGGAATATCCATAGAACTGGCAGATCATGGTACATGAAACATGACTCTGTAATGAATTCATGGTGTTGCCTTCGATACAAAGTGTATTTAACTGACAGATCACGGTACATGAATAATGGTTATGTAGCCTCTGGTAAGGCAGGTACATTGCAAACCAGATTGGCTAGTGTAGAAAAGGAAATGAAAGGAATCATTGGTCTCTGAAAGTGGACCCAGGTTTGGCTAACACAAAGAAGGTTGTCTACATGAATGTATGGACATCTTGTATGCGCCAAAAAAAACTTAGTCTATTATGAATCTATGCAAGTTTTGTCTTCACCAACGGGTGAATTGGGTTTATCACTGAGGAGGAAAGGTTTATTTGTTTGTCTAACACATAGTTATCTAAGGAGGAAAGGTCTATTTATTTGGTCTCCACCCTGGAACTTACTAAGTTCTGTGAACTTACTCCATTTATCTTTCCTTCTCAAGATCACCCAAGGAGTAGGAAGACTTAAAGGATTCTGCTAGAGGATACTTTTTACTGTGAAAATTCTAATGTTTAGTATTATGCATGACAGACATGAATGGGGTCAAGCTCATCGATTTACTATTTTTTTAGGAACTGTTATTTTGTAACTAACCTCTCATATGTACCCAATAGTAGTGTTCTTTAGTTTTTTTGGTAAACTTTCATAATTCGAAATGTTTTGGCCCACTAATTGTAAATGTTTATATTATTACCTTATGCATAAATAGTTGAACAAATGAAACTCGAGTCTCTGCCTAATGTATTTCCAAAAAGAAGATATTTTCTTTTGGCTATAACGTGTCAATCTTGGAGCCTGCACAGGGGGATATGTTTGGGGAGGTACAAGCATATTGTTATTCATTACGACATCTCTTGGTTACGAGTTCTGGAAAATAGGTGTCATGTCAGCATTTTTGAATTGCTATCTTGAAGAGATCATCTATATAATGCAATCCACTGGATATATAGCTAAAGGAAACAAACATAAAGTTTGCAAATTGCTAGATCCATATATGGACTTAAGCAAGCATCCCACTCTTAAAATCAAAGATTTGATCAACTAATCAAGACTTTTGGATTTGAGCAAAATGTATATGAACCTTATGTTTATGAACGTATAGTGGATGAAAAAGTGGTCTTTCTTATTCTATTTGTTGATGACATTATACTCATTAGGTATGATGTAGGGACATTTTCATTGTTAAACTGTGGTTAGCCCAACAGTTTAGCATGAAGGACTTAGGAGAAGCTAATGTTGTTTTATGAATTCGAATCCTAAGGGATTGAAAGAATATAGTGATAGCACTATCGTAAGCTTCATAAACAGACAAGATAATAGAACGTTATACTGATTCAAAGAAAGCAAATTAACCTTCTAGATCAGGATTTCATCTCTTTTTGGAGGATTGTCCCAAGACAGTGGAAGAAAGAGAAAATATGATAAAGGTTCCTTATGCTTCTACAATAAGAAGTCTCATATATATTATGTTATGCACACATTCAAATATCTATTTCAGAGTGGGATTGGTGAGTTGATATGAGGCGAATCCAGGACCAATACTCTATCAAGCAATAAAGCATATACACAAGTATTTATGGAGAATGAGGGATTTATATGCTTGTGTACTTCGGAGGAGATCTTACTCCTATAGAATATATTGATTCTAACTTCCAAACGTGTCAAGATTCAAGGAAATCGACATCGGGCTATGCTTTTGTCTTAGATGACTGTGGGTCCATAGTGTGAATAACTTTCAAGCAAAGTTACACTGCTAACTTCACTATGGAAGTCTAGATATGAGGAATGGAAAAACTATGACACTATAAGGGATAAAACACATTGATAGTGTTTGATAGAAACACAACAAAACAACATAAGGATAAAATACAAAGTATTATAAGGGAGATGATAATGTTTGATGGAATAGTGGATGTAGTCAAAGATCATATCTGAGGACAAACCTTAGGAATTTATTTTTGTTGAAACTAATGCCCTAAGTGTATTTTCATTTATATACACTTGTAAATTTTTTCAAACAGATTGGTTATAAAATAATTCATGGATTACATTAATATTCTTTATGTAATTGTCCTCATATGATTTTTTCATGCAAAAAAAAAAATATAGAAGCAAATGTTAGCTCATTGGCTGTCTAATTTTTAAACTAATATTAAGTAGTATTTCATGGTCGAACCGTAATACGGAAAGATAACTTGTATTAGTAGACGCCTAAACATGTCCTTACTCTAATTGAAACTGAGCTAACCAATTAATGACTAATATGTTTTCTCTGAAGTCCAATTGGGGAGATGCTTTGTCTTGGGCATCGGAGCTAATGACTCCCAAAAGATAGATACAGAGATGTGATTGACTTGGACTGACAGTATATCGGACAGGACCAAAGAAGAATAGATCCTAAATTTGTTTTTAGATTTATTCACTTTTGACATTCATTGTATGTCATACCTAAATCTTGAGTATATGACGGACTATGTATGCATGACTTGTATACTTTGATGTAAGTGAAAGCCTGAGTTTAAATAGATGATGAACCGAAAGTAGGTCTATTGGGCATGCGACTTTTGTAATATGTAATGTCTTTCAAAACATTGGAATTGCTAACCTGAAACATGGGTAAATTATATCCTCTCATTAGCATTACATGGTTGATGAAAAGTAAACATGGTCATGGGTTGTTCATCTTTATGATGAATGACTTGATTACTATTTGATACTAACTAAATTTTCATGCAGGAAGATGTAATGGTTACTCTAAGATAAAATAGGATCAAATTGGGAGAGTGAATCTATCCCAAAGAGATTAAGGATATCCTATGAGGGTAACACACTTATGACAAGGACATTGGATGAGCATTGATCGAGTTGTTTTTGTAATAGTACATCTTTGGGGAGAGCTTAGTCATAATACTATAGTGGAATGACTTCATGACTACATGAATTTATAATTAAGAAACAAAAAGTTGAAACTTAATCATAAATCATTTGAGCCCTAATTGTATATTTCCAATTGGTCCCTTTGCTAGCTTGTTGAAACCAGAAATGAATTGCATGTTGAATCAAATGAACAAAAAATTATAGAAATGGAGAAATGAGAAACATTTGAAAATGATTATGGTTTTCCCCAAAATGAAAATGAAAAATAAGAAACTTTTTTTTCACACTATAAGTTAAGAAAAACAATTTTGTCGGTTTCTATTGAGAAGAAATTTTTGTTTTCACACTATAAGTTAAGAAAATTAATTCTGGTTCTATGTTTGATACCAATTGTTCGAGGCCATACTCGAAGTAGTTCATGGTATAAGAATAGTGAAGAATGTTGGTCGGTTGAAAGCCAGGATCAATAATGATCCGTCTTGTCGAAAACATAGGTGTGATTTCAGTAAAAGGTTTATTGCTATAAATTTCACAAACCGACTTAGTTTTCAAAATTTTTATTTTCCACTGTATAAGAAAATTATTTTTGAACTGGGTCTTTCCAACAGTTTTACCAAGACTTTGCTAGCTAGAAAGTTCTTTGGGAAACATATGGAGGGCATAGGAATTCGAAACATGACTCATATATTTCACTAAGGCAAGTAGGAGACTGTTGGTTCTGGTGTCGTAAGTGTAGTTTTTTCATCTATGTACACTTGTAATTTTCTTGAATAGATTGTTAATTAAATTATTCATGAGTTACATTGATCTCCTTTGTATATTGGCCTTAGTGGTTTTTGTATGTAAAGCAAAAAATAAGCAAATATTAGCTCTTTGGTTGTCTAATGTTTAACTAATACTGAGCTTTATTATGTGGTTGGATCATAATACAGAAATGCAACTTATATTAGTATATGAACTTAAACATGTTCTTAGTTTAATCAGAAATGAGCAAACCAATTGAAAGACTAATATGTCATCCATCAAATCTAATTGGGGAGATACTTTGTCATAAGAATCAGAGCAAATGACTCCCAGAAGATAGAGACATAGACGTGATTGACTGGACTAATAGTACATCAGACTGGACTAAGGAATAATAGATCTTGAATCTATTTATGGATTTATTCACTTGTGGCATTCAAACTGTGACATACCTTAATCTTGAGTAGATGATGGACTATGTATGTGTGACTCGTATAATTTTATATAAGTAAAAGCTTAAGTTCAAATAGATAAAGAACCAAAATATGACGCGTTGGGTATACCACTACAGTATGTAGCATCATTCACAATAGTGGAATGAATAGCCCAAGACACGAGTAAATGATATCCTCTCATTGGCATTACATGATAGATGAAAAGTAAACATGACCACGGGTCATTCGTCTTTGTGATGAATAACTTGATTGCTATTTGATAGTAATTGACTTTTCATGAAGGAGGATTAATGGTTACCATGAGATAAAATAAGATCATTTTGGGACATCAGATTTATCCCAAAGAGATTAAGGATATCCTATAAGGGTAACACACTTATGACAAGGTCATTGGACGGTCAATGATTTAGTTGCTTTCGTAATGGTATGTCATTAGGGAGAGCTCAGTCACAATACTATTGTGGAATGACTTTTTGACTAAATGAGTTTATAATTAATAGGTGAAAAACTAGAAATTATTTATAAATCATTTGAGCCTTATAAAATCTAAAATATATAGATATTTCAGCACTCTTTTATTTACATTTTATGCTAATTTTGAGTAAATAAATAACACTTTATGTGGTTTTCCCCTTAATTTCATGATATTTTATAATCTTCTTGGGAATGTGTTAAGTTTTTAAATAAACACATTTTATTTTCTTATTTTTTGGTAAAAGTTGGGCTAAGGGAAAGGCTGGTAGAATTTTGGTTGTATTTGGGTCTTAAACAGGTACAAGTTGGAAGACTCAAATGCAATCACATGGGCTTCAAAATGACTTCGCTTAAGATTCAATTACATGGCGGCCCAGTATTGTGGCATTTAAGTCAGCACCTAACACACATAAATACTGAAAAATTAGTAGCTAATCTAATATTAAAATCTTTAATTCAATCTCTTAACATTTTTCCCAACATTTAAATTGAAACTACACACTAGCCCATAATCAACCATACTTACGCATCCTGAATTGTTAGATCTGAGTTGCCGATTGTACAAGATTTATTTTTCATAAATTACATATGATTAAAGGCTGATTAGGAAGGGTTCAAGAACCCAACATATTTCTGGAAAAAGATTGAAAAAAAATTAAAGAACAATAGCCCCATTTTCTAGCCTTTAGGCGTACACACCACCGACAATGGTGGCCAATTTGGGACTGATTTGAAATCACATTTAAAATTAATTGAAAGGCTAGAAAAATCATATTTAAATTCTTAAAAATCACCCTCATTCTGGATCTGGAAATTTGGGTACTCAGCTGACAAGATCCATCAAGAAATTGAAAGAAAACAAGAACTTACACAAGCTAGGTGAAAAGGGTGGCAATGGCTCTTCTTGGCAAAAATGGGAATCGTCCTTGAAGGTACAAAATTTTAGATTTTGGGTTGGAAAATTAAGGGTAAAAATGGAAACAATGTTGAGGGGAGGATGGCCCAAGATCTTGTGGCAAAAGAAAAGAAAAAGAGATGGTGATTCAAGGGGTTTGGGCTGCGACAACAAGAATGAAAAAAAAGAATAAATTGAGAAGAAAGGACGAGAGGAGAAAGGAGGGACGGCTAGGGTGAAGAAGATGAGATTAAAGGCTAATCAAATTCGTTAAAATAATATTTATACCTAGGTCTAATTAGGCATGGGCGACACACATTAAAAAAAGAAGAAGGGATTTTGTAAAATTTAATTATTTTCCAAGGAAAGATATTCGAACTTGGAACCTTAATCTACTCTCCATGCTTTTTCATTTATTAATTAACCGCTAGGCTATTTTCTTATTTTTAAAATAATTTTGCTTTCTTATTAATCTAAAATTCAGGATATTACGCAACCAATCAACTACATTGTCACACAACGAGAATGGAAATAACCGAAGACACACAACATCATCTATTACTCCATTGTATTTGAAGGTGTCACATAGTTGTAGAAATCGCTTCAAGTGTTGGTTCGGGTCCTCCATCATGTTACCCTTGAACTGCAGAGTATTTTTAATCATCTGAATTATGATCATCTTAATTTCAAATTATTGGTGTTAATCATCGGCCTTTCGATACTACCTTGCACCACATCTAGTGTAGGTAAAAGCGTACTCACGCAATGTCCTTTGATCCATTAGGACTTTTCACAGATATTTCCTTGTTGCTCTTGTAGATCTTCAAATATCAAATTCTCTTGGGGTAGAAGTATTGCCATGGGTGGATCGGTGTTAATCAATTGATGATTGCATCTAAGTAGTATCTCTGGATTAGGATATGGTTCGATTGGGGTGCTATCGCTTTGGGTCATAAACGGTCCTAAAAATTAAAATGAAATTAAACAAATAAACAAAAATTAAGAATAAAAGAAATAAACACATTGTATCTATAGTCTTTAACTGTCCTATTTATCATATTAATTGTAAAAATATTTTCAGATTTAATGTTGAAACCTCTCCGGCAACAACGCCAACAACTTGATCGCTGCCAAACGTGCGAACATTTGACTGGAAAATACTACAACAAAAATATAAGAAATTACAACAACGGAGTCTGCAAGTATATAGGTCAAATTGTAATATAGTATTGTGTTACAACGGAACACAAGCAAGTATTCTGAGGATCGTGCCCAAGGGAGGATGAATTAAATCTATTAAAAACATTTTTATAATAACATGTCTAAATAGTAATAATTAAATACTATATTATGATAATCAATAAACAAAGATAATATCATAAACTAAATAACTAAAATAAATGACAAAAAAAATAAAATACAAACAACTAAATCAATTAAACCAATTAGAAAGATTAACTTGTTTCAATTGTTCTAATTAACTTCAGATTCGGGTTTTACGGTGAATTAGCTAATAACTAACCAATTATTACCTCCCAACCTCTAATTGACTAATTAATTGGCAGATACTTGCTTATCTCTTGACCTCACTTTCTCAACCAGGATAAATTACGATTTACTCGACAAACTTATCTCCCGACCTTGTTTAACCTTGATTACTTCCTAGGGTTGTCAAGCCTAGGGTTTAAGAACACATAATTTATACCAACTAATTCTATAGGAAACCCTTACTTTTTCGTTGATCACTCCCACACCCACTCGTTAATCTCCCTTAAAGGAATTAGCTACTCATGATATTATTCATTATCTCAATCTCAATTGAAATAAACATGTAAATAAAAAAAATCAACAGCAAAAAGAGATAAAGAAATAATCTTGTCGATGTTGATTGAGTGTAGAGTAATAAATCTCTCGATTGGGAAAATGATATTGTCGCTTGCAAAGGAAAATAAACTGAAATACTTCGATATTGTAAAAGAGATTTGAGATCAAAACTGATTCTAAAACAAAAGAATAAAAGAGTTTAGAAAACAAAGTGAAAACTAAAATAAAATTAATCCTAAACTACTAGGGTTTTTATATGTCTAAGACGACTTGGTTACATCAAACCCCTAAGGTCTTATTTATAGAAGTGTTAGCATCCCGAATTAGGTCTTCAGCATGTCCTAGGTCTTCGTATAAGTTTGATTGTCGAACAAAATTAACCCTGAAGAACTTGAGCTCCACATCAAGCCTATGTCGTGCCATAGACATTGCATGGCGCGACCCGACACCAATTTCTTGGGCTTCTAGGTCTTTTTCATGCTTTAGCGGCTCAAGAAGCTTGTGTGAAACTCATTCCAAGTTCTTACATCCATTAGGCTTGGAATTGAACATCCTACACACTTAAATTCACAGATTAGACCTACCTAAGGCTCGTGTCGACCTAATAGGTCACTATGACTAAAAAATGTGTTAAAAACACTTATTTTATTAATATTTACTCACTACTAAGTACCAAAAATGCAATAATTAATACTAAAATAGCTAGAAAACAAACTCTTTAAATGTCGAAATGTATCTAAATTACCACTACAATTAACGGCAGATCACCTTCCCATTGATGATTCCAGCATTTCCTGATACGATCTTTGTAACAACGAGGTGAAACCATTGCACAACTGTGAGTTGGACTTTTTGCTTCCTATTCCTGAAGCAAATTAATTGAAACTGTTGTCAAACACGAGCCACCTTCCTTTGCATCGACAAACTAGGAATATAACTCTAGTATGACATTTCTAGTTGAGCAATGCATATCAAGCCTTAACTTGACATCCATCTCGCCTTTGAGCTCAAAGGTATCATATCTAACAAGGTTCATTGACATTAGATATCTATATTTGAAGCTTGAAATTCTCCTCTGACTTGAAGTCGAGACTTTACTTTTAATTTTTTACAAAAGCTCGTTCAATTTGATGCTCCAGTTGAAAGTCAATTCTGTAGATTGGGCTAATACAAAAACGACATCAAATTCGGTGTCACAAATTTGACCATAGTAATAAATAACGACTCTAATTTGTCTACTCATCTTCGTAAAAAAAAAAAAACATGTTTCACATGTTTAATATAAATTTAAAACAAAATTATTATACACAAAAATAAATATTCATTAACCAAATTCAAACAAAGACATTAAAGTTACTTACTTGAACAAATTTACTTTGCCGGGTTGATTTTTAAACTTCAGATTTTTAACATAAACAATCTTCTCCTTAACATATAAACCTTCTGCTCCAAATTTAACTGCGAAAACCTCCCCATTTCAATCTTTATTTTATAGAAAACTCTACCACTGGATATGAAACATATTTCAAAATGTTGGAAAAAAGCATACATGACCCGTAAAAAAACTGCTTCTAACAAGAAAAGTTTTTTTTTTTTTTTTTAAGTTTTTAAGATCATATTCTTATTCTGCCACAGAAAAGATGAGATGTAAATTTTATCCTAGGATTCTCAACTTTTTAAAAAATTTATCTAGAGATTCTCAGCTCTTCAAAATTCAATCTAACGGTTAATTTTATTTTATTATTTTTTAAGTTTGATTGGATGGTGCAAAAGCATTTAGGTGATGTGGCAAGAGAGGAAAGTGTGTCCTACGGGGTGCGCTTCCCCCTATCATGTCACCCAAACACTCTTCCTACAGGAAGAGATTTTGCCACCTATACCTAAATCGACCTATTTCCCTAAATTTCAAATGAAACAACCTATTTCTCTAATTATTTATTAAAAGTGGCATGTATGCCTAATTTTGCCCATTCTCTCTCTCTCTCTCTCTCTCTCTCTCTTTTTACATTATAATACAATGGTTAAATTTTAGTTTTAGTCCTTCTATTATGCCTAAAATTTAAGATTTATTTATTTTTATACTTTAATTTCTAACATAATTTGGTACCTTTATTTTTATAATGATATTAATTAATCTAATTAGTTATATATGTATATAGATTTGCAATTTAATCTCTCTATATGTTAATTTATAACATAATTTGGTCCCTATATTTTTATAATATTATTAATTAATGCAAAAACTTAATATCACTTTTCAATTAAAATATTATGTGATTATATATAATTTGAATACTCTAAGAGTTTTAGAAATAGACACGTGGCTTTTCATTTTTTTTATGTTTGCATTGCTTCTTCATTTTTTTTTTTTTAAATTATAAAACAATGATCAATTTTCAATTTTGGCTCTTATACTATGCTATAACTTGAGAGTTAATCTATATAGTTTAATTTTTAACATCATTTGGTTCCTCCACTTTTATAATGTCATTAATCTAAATAGTTAATATTGCTAATTATTTTAATCAAAATGATTACATCAATTTTTCTTAAGAATACTATTTCAATAGAAGATTTTTATTTTATTATGAGGATCTTAAATGGGAGTTTTTGAGTAAAAAAATCTTAATTATTATTTTCAACATTATTTCTTAACACGTGGCTGCACCATTCATTGGTGTCTTTTTTTTATATTAGAGAAATGTTGTTAAATTTTAATTTGGTATTTTATTATGCCTAAATTTAAAATTTAATATTTACATTTTAATTTTTAACGTAATTTGATCTTTATAGTTTTATAATGTTATTAATTCGTCCAAATAATTAATATCGTTAACTTTTGAGTTAAAATGTTACATGGTGATATATAATTTGAATACCCTTAGAGTTTTAGATGCTTACAAGTGTCTTTCCATTTCTTTTGGGTTTACTTGCCTTTTTTTACATTACAAGACAATAGTCGAATTTCAGTTTTGGCCCCTATACTATGTTAAAACTTGATATTTAATTTATATACTTTTAACTTTTGATATTATCCAGCCCCTTTATTTTTATAATGTCTTTAGTTAATCTAAATAAATAATATTGTTAACTATTTCATCAAAATTCTTACATTAATTTTTTTAAGAACATTATTCCAACAAAAATATTTATTTTATTATGACAGCTTCAAATGAGTTATTTTAAGAAAAAATCCACATTTGTATTTTTAATGTTATTTTATTGTTACATGACTACTAAGTGAATTTTTATTTATTTCAAAACGTCATGCTAAAAAAAATTAATAAAAGAAGTCCGTTTGTTTACATGTAAAAGGTTTTACGGAAAATGTTTCTGCATTTTCTTGTGTTTGTTTCACAGAAAACAGCTTGGTCAACGGAAAATGACTTGCAAGTCAACGGAAAATAAGCCTTTTTCCTTGTAAAATGACTTACCCTCTTGAAAAGCGTAAGTTATTTTCCGGAAAAGAGCTCCTCAATAGATAATTTTACTTTTATATAAAAATTAACTTAAATCAAGTTTA
>CM025245.1:22156740-22167349 GCA_013677275.1 Gossypium schwendimanii
TATAAATTTAATCATTAAATTATTGTAATTATTCTGTTAAATTTAAGTCCATTACATCATTTTTTTTATTACATGGCTACCAAGAATTTTTTTTCAAAATATCGCACTATTAAATTTAACAGAAGAATTTTAACGCTTTAACAATTAGATCTTAATTTAGAAATTCAAAAAAAGTAGAAAACTACCTTTGTTGTTGTATGAAAAATTTAGGGACTTGCAACTGACTTTAATCAGTTTTTTTTTAAAGAACTCATTGGATTAATAAGTTAAAAGTTGTCACATAAGTATCATATGCCATTAATTTTTGCTTAAATATTTTAGAGGTTCTTGTGGTCTTTTGAAATTTAAAATTGTTATCGATATCTCGCCAAAATAAGCTTTGTCCCCCTCACCTCGTTAGTCACAACTTCTCCCACGATTGGTATTAAGAAATTTGTATGGGATGAATTATTTTTTATTCTCTCATTTGTGCTACACATATATTAGTATGGTTGAATCGCATATTATAGTATATTAGGAGTTCACAGATCAAAATACTTTTATTACTCTCCATGATTGGTTAAGCCATCAAGGATTAATAATTATATTAAAAGTATTACTCTCCATGATTGGTTAAGCCATCAAGGATTAATAATTATGGTAAAAATTATTAACAACTCACATAAACATCTATTGAAGAACTAGAAGGTTCTTTAATTAAAAACGTTCTTATATGTTGCTTTTTTCTAAATACAATTATCTTCAATAACTAAAAGTGGATCTAGATCTCTTACATTTTAGAAACAAATTCAAGACAATATATGTGGGCCTTTTCATCTACCATGCAGACTATTTAAAAATTATATAAGTTTGACAGGTGCATCTATAAGGTAGTCAAATGTGTATTTATCATCAACTTACAGCATGATGTTTGTGATATTACTTGCTCAAATTTTTAGATTAAAAGCACAATTTTGAAATTATACAGTTAAGAAAAAATTGTCGTAATAATGTTGGCGAGTATGTTTCAAGCTTTTATTGATTATTGTATGTAATTGAAATAGTTGTTGAAAAGTTTATTGCACATGTTAATACATAAAATGGTTTAGTAGAATCAATTATTAAATTCCTCTAGTTAATCGTTAGGCTATTACTTATTAGAAAAAAAAAAAAAAACTTGTATTTGTGCTAGGACATGTTATTTTACATGCAACAATAGATTATATGCATCATGCCAACAAGCCATCTTAAATATCTCTATTATAATTGTCTTTTGGTTTGGAATCAAATAGTTCTCTTATTAGGATTTCTTGGGTGTACGATATATGTTCTAATTACTCCACTCCAATGCACAAAATTAAGTCTATAGAGAATGCTAGGAATATATTTGGGTATTAGTCTCCTTTTATTGTCATTTTGATGAAATAATTCTTCAACTTTATAAGAGAGAATAAGTAGTTGAAGAGAACTTACATGGAGTGCTTTATCATTATCTCACCTAAATCCTTATATGAAGTCATGTGAACTAGAAGTTTGTAAGATAATTCATTTACAAAGTATTGCAAATGAACTCTATATGCATTTACCGACCCAAAGAGAGTAACCAAGTCTTATATACCAGTTGAAAATACTCCAATTGATGTCCTAGAGAGATAACCCATTCGAGCAAATAAAAGTAAGTCTTGCTTGGAGTGTGGTAGGCTAATAGGTTTTAAAGATAAAAACATCTTTAGAAAAGGATTAAATGATCAAGATGGTCATATGGTTAAGGTGAGAACTCCGAAAAAATCCAAGACATAACTAATCATAATATTCCAATAGAGATTCAATTACTTAAAAATGCTAATGAAGAGATCTTTATATGTTATGTTACTATAGAGAAAATATATAAATGAGATATTATAGTGGTTAATAAAAAAATTTCATACAATATTGTTGTTGGAATAATAAAACATAATGAGGATTGTGAACTCCATAATCTGCCAAAAAATGTGGATGTAAAGATGATAGTATTAGGTTATTGTGTCCAAAGTATAGTAAATTTATCATATTTGATGAATTATTAAAATAGTCAAACTGATCATCCGCGAAAATATACAAATTTCATTCATTATCTTTACGTTGATGTGTCCTTTAATGGTTTTGCATGTATAAGCAAATATGACACATTGATTACCTATGTTAAACTAATAATAAGTTGTATCAAAAATATTACTTTGTATACAGAAGACCATTTATGTTAGTTGGTAATCTAAATATCTTTGTAGTTTAGGAGGTTATAAGGAGAACTCATCTAGATGCCATCATATAATGATTTAAAGAAAATTTATTTTTCAACCCTAGATGGTGGTCCAACTTTGAGAACTCATGCATTTTTAATTTCAACTTTAAGAATCAAATGATTTTTTTGTGGTGGTGGTGACTAAACTTGACGATAAAACCAAGCTACCTACATACCCTTGTTTTTGAATGATCAAGTCAAGTGGTAGTCTCATGCTTAGGAGCATTAATTTTTTGGATGAATGATTTAAGCTCGTGCTTAGGAGCAATACAATATTTTAAGCTCGTGTTTGGGAGCATCATTTTGTTTTGGATGAATAATTTTATGATCATGTTTAGGAACAATGTGATAATTTAAGCTTGTGCTTAAGAGCATTAATTTTTTTTATTGGCTTCTTTGAAATGCAACTAGAGTCCAACCATGATTATTCTAATATTTTGGAAACAAATGGTTGCCTTTAGTCCTTGGAGATTCATCGTCTTGCTTGAGCTTAGAACCAGTGTAATATGATCGAGAGAGCTAGATTTTATGGTTCTATCCATCATATTGGATTGAAAAATCATAGTGTCTAATTCCAAGTTTGATAATGTTACTTCTTCTTCAAACTTGATTTTTCTTTCTTCATGGGTTGCATGATTTTGTCTTTCAAAATGAAGCATTTCTCGAGAGGATGGCTAATCAATTGATGTTATTTGTAATAGTTTAGGTCATCGACTCAATCGGCTTTTTCAGATTACTTCATTTTTGGAAACTGAATCAGTTATCTTTTAAAAGCTCTTCAATCATGCTTGGAACATCAACATAAAGGAAATGGTACCTCTTTTCTTACCTTTTCTTCATTGTGACTCTTATTGTACTTTTTATATGAGTAGAAATATGTTTCACTTTAGCATTCATAGATTGATCGATATCTTCATTATCAACTAAATGTTTGCCCCCATTATGAACTATTTACTTAAAAGGTTATTAATTTTCAACAATTTTCATATTTAAATTCATCCCATGAGCTCGAGTAACTAATTCTTCAAAGGACTTCTACTTGGTGCCTTGGAGAATGTAATGCAAGCCTCAATGTATGCCTTGCATGCACATGTTGATGGCAGAGGACTCTGACAATTGTTTTCTTGTATTTTAGCCTTAGATTCCTTTAGTGATTGATGTAATCAGTTACTAGCTTGTCTTTCCTTTATCGTGAGGCTTAATCATGCTAAAAGTGAGATAGGTTCTATAGAATTGGTTAAGAAATTGTCACTTAAGTTCTTCCCAATTGTCAATCATTTTAGGCTTAAGATTAGTGTACAAATCGAAGGCCTTCCTTTTCTATGATCAAAAAAATTACTTCATAGTGAGATCTCTATTAGTGTCAATGCTATTGTAGATTTCCTATGAAGTGCACGACTTACTGAAGTGGATTTCCTTTGCCAACAAACTTTTGGAACTTTAGAGGTTGATAATTTTCAAGCATCTTCAAATGATTAATCCTTTAAGTGTATAGCTTTGCGTATGTATATGAAGGTAGAGCGGCACTTTTAGCTTGATCTTTGATGGCTTTCTTGATAATCTCCTTAAGTTTATCTGAAGAAACATTTCAAAGTTCTTCTTTAACAGTCTTGATTTCACCAATGTCTTGAAGAATTTAACGTGGAGTTTCCTTGGCAAGAGTTTGGTTGCTTCCACTTAGATGTTCAATTTGACCCATCATGAAAGCAATATTATCATCCAATTTTTTTTTGCATGTTGCAATTGATTCCACAGCTTTTGCAAAAGAATTCATTTGTTCACCAAAAGATTTAGTGCTAGTTGTTATCACAACTACAACATCTACCTTTGATGTTGAGCTTTGTAAAAGTATTTTTGCATATATTTCTTCCTCTAACTTTTCAGTTAAAGCATACTTCAAAATTGACTTGTTGATGAAGTTGTTTATGGGGGCCATTGCAACTTTGATGAAGTTGGGGTTTTTAAGAAAATAGATGAAAAGTAGAAATCTTCCTACTGGGTGTGGTAGAAATTTGTACACACAAATTTCAATTAAAAAATAAAATCTAAAAATTTGAAGTGAATTAAAGAATTGTATTTTATGAAATTATGAGTTATAATATCAAAATGTTTCTCAAATACAAATAAATCCTTTGATTTTTATTTTCAATGGAGTTTTGATTCAAGGATTGTCTAAACTTAATATTGGATGGACATGAATTGTTTCAAGGGTTGTGGAGACTTGATCCTATAGTTGGGTCTGACAAGATGCTTACTTGAGAATTTGATTTACTTTAGATTAAAGGTCTTATAGAATTGATCTTGAACCAATGAGTCTGATTTAAATGCCGTCAAGACTTTATCTTGAAAATGAATTTGAAGAGAGTTTCAAGCCAAGGGTCTTCGAGAGTTGATCTTGGATGAATGATTTTACTTCAAGGTTCTTTTAGACTTTGATCTTTCAAAATGGATTTAGTGTAACATCCCTAAAACTCCTAAGTCGTGAATAGTGCTAATTTGAGAACATACGCATTAGGATTTTCGAAGCAAATAAAATGGGAACTATTAATGGGAAAATACTTGTGTGTTGAGAGAAATAAATTCAGGGTATTAACTAAATCATAAGAGTGTGAAAAGTGTTGGGGCAAAATTATGAAAATTAAAACTATAAATGATTAAATTGAATTGAAGAGGAAAAAAAAGGAAGGATTAGAAGTGTAATTATATGAAGGGAGTGTCACAAATTATGAATAGAATTGTAGAGAAAACTCAAAGGCAAAATGGTCATTCCATAAATAGATAATTCGGAAAAACATCTCATAATTGTTGGTAAAATTTGAGCCTTTGGATGGAGTTGGAAATTGAAAATGAATGCTAGCCACTAGATCAAAATGATTATGTTTAGATTTTTATATTATATTTTAACATTTTAGTTATTAAGTTTATTGTCATATTTTGATGAGAATGAGGTAGAATTCTATTCACCTTCTTTTCATCCACACTCCATCTTCATTCATGTAGGAAGGAAACTTTTACTTTTATTCTAAACAAGTCCTTTCCACCATTTTAAACCAAATCATGCTTGAAAACTTCAAATTTTCCTAGAGATTTTTAGTGAAATCAATATACAAACTTAATAGCAAGCTTAGTTCCATGAGAAGAGAAGCTATGCTTATCTTGGAAAAGAGGGAAAATAAAAGTTAGAGTTTGGTGTAAAAGACCAAGGTAGGGGTGATAAGGTTTCTTTATGAATTTCATGTTTATCTCATTAAAAGCGCATGAAAAAAAATATTTGATAATTGTTTTTATGAAAATTTGTGTATTTGTGACATGACAATGAAGAGAAAGAGAAGAAATGTGAAGATCAAGGTGTTGATAAGGGAAAAGAAGTGGCAAGTGAGGGAAAGAAGAAGAATAAGAAGATCATCCAAGTATTTGGTTGTAAGTACCTTAAGAATTTTAACTTACCTAATTTAATTTAAACGTAGAATATATTCAAATTTTTATATTAGTAATCATATGATTAATTTATATAGGAAAAAAAAAGTATTTTGAATTTAATTAAAAATATTGTTAATATGAATTAAATTTCAATGACATAGTAAATAAGTAAGTGTAGTTGAATTGATGTTAAGAGGACTAAATTGTAAAGCGTACAAAATTTGATATTTGAAATAAATATTATGATAAGGGCTTTTGCTAAAGAGTTGTGTGACAGTGAATAAAATGCAAAGTGATAATGTAGTGTTAGTATGGTGATTATTGAATTACATGATGTTAAGGACTAAATTGTAAAGGATGTAAAAGTTTGATAACTGATTAATTGATATGTAAAATGATGCTAATGATATTATAATTTCCCATGTAGACAAGATGTGAACTAGTAGGATATAAATGACATGTCATTAGGAAATCTTAAGCACTCTAATGTAGTGGCACTTTGGTGCAAATTAGAGATAATGCACTTTGGTGCTTACTAATAGTGGCACTTCGATGCATTTTGGTGACTGCACTTTGGTGCATTAAAGTGATAAGAACAGTAGTGCTAATGATTTTAGTGTTATTTTCGCATATCCTACTTGTTTAGTTGAGTGTACCATGGTAAACAAAATGTGACAAATGAAATCGATAGTGGAACGGTAAATGAATTATGGTAAAAATAAATGTTAAATTATACATTTAATGTTCATTTATCTTAATTTATTTTATTATGTTTAATGTATTGACATATTAAATTTAATTACAGTAAAGGTAAAATTAATTCTTGATGTATTTACTAAGCTTTCGCAAGCTTGACTTATGATTTTCCAACGCGAAGGTAAAGGTTCGATTTGAAGTTCCAAAGTGAAGTTGCAACCTTATCTCATCTTAAAGATTGGAGAAGAGAGTACATAATCAAGATTTTGGTACTAGATCATGGCATGCACATAAGTCTAAATAAGTTTTACTGAATAGTCCTACTCCAATGGTAAACAAAGGTTTCTTGCCTTACTCTAAAACGGTTGTTACTGAACAGTCTTGTGGTTATTTCTCTTTTCTGACAGTTGGCAGATATTCCCATCTTGGGAACCTAGAAGATTTCTTCCCCTTTCCAATGTCAACAGGTGGCGTACCTGCATTAATGGGTTTCAACAATTCCTTTGCCCTCCCTTAATATTCCAAAATCTCTGCACCTTCCCTTGGCTATAAATAAGCTAACTTGTTAAGAGGATTTCCACAACTCCTCACCTTTCACCCGATCATCTTGCTTGGTGTTTTAAAATTTTCCTTCCTCTTTCACTTAATTACCTTTCTAGAGTGCAGCTCTCTTGCGACTCCTATCTTATGATTTCGAAAGTGAATCCCTTAATCCTTGCCTTCTTTGCCCATCTGCCATATAAATTCCTTTATAAAAGTAATAGGCAAGGAAACAGTTCTTGATTTTTCAGGGATACCCGCACTGGGTATATGATGGTGGGTTACTCAGTAACTTGAAGGATACACTCTCCCTTACTTGCCTCCATCCTAAGGGCAATTCAGAAAAAGGTTCGTCTGGATGACACTATCAACTGCCTTTTTCCCTTGAATGAGTTGTCTGCTCACTAAAGGTTACACATCCCCGTCTTCAATCAACCTGGGGTGTGTTAAGCACCGGCTTTCAAACTTAAGGAAACTCTGTTCCTAAGCTCCCCAAACCCTCTCTTGGACTCAACTTGCTATGCCTCCTTCTGCAACATCAGGGAGAGCCTATATCAACATACCCAATGACTTCCTTCCACTATTGGCAGGGTGGAAAAATCCCTGTCTGCCCTTCAAATTTCTGGCAGACACCTAGGCATGCAGCTCCTTAGATTCATAGTAGTCTATCCACCAAAGTCAAGGGTTTGCTCTTACTCTCCCCCTCCCTCTACTAAGAACTCAAGCGAACTCATTCTCACTTCTCTCAAGGGACTGGTCAAAAGAAGGTGCGAACGCCATTAAGTTGGTCATCACTCTAGACGGTTTAAAAACACTTATTTTCCTTCATTCCTTTTCTTCAAATAAATTTCCTGTCTTTAATATTGGTACTTTCATTCTATGTACTTACTTTTCCTTTTTCCATACTTAGCTACTTGTAGTTTCCTTGTATTCCTTTCAACATAAATTTATTGGAATTTCTATTACCTTATTTTCTCTATTATACTTTCTATGCATAATTTTTATATCCAGTTGCTGGTACATACCTTTCATTTCACCAATCTAGGTACATGCATCCATATATCGCATATATTCTCTTTATCAATACTAAGGACTCGAGGGACTTAACTAGTTTGACTGCCATACACATAGGGGCACTTCCTTCCAATCTTCTAGGTCAGAGCATTGGCTAAACCTATGGCTCTAATACTACTAAATTTGTAGCACTCCACTCCCGACCCATTTCCCGAATTTAGGTATGGAGCATCACAAATGGACTAGTTTCACCTTCACTTAAATTCTAATGACTAGACTGTTATAAAACAGATTTCATTAAAGCTAATATTGCTTCTTACATTGAAACCCTCAAACTTATCTAAAATATTGGTCTCACTAGGCTTCAGTCTCTAACCAGACTATTTGTTTACAAAATATCGCTTATTATTTAGCTAAGGACCATCTGTCCTAGTAAAATCTAGATTCTAGGGAGGCTATCTGACTTCGTTGTTATTGATCCTATGGCGAAGCCTCCAAAGGTACCCACATCCTATGTGCATGACGCTACATCCTACGATCCCTAATCTCGCCTTTATCTGGCTTGGTCCCTCATCGGAGTTTTCATCCAACCTCAATGTAACAACCCGTTTTCAGTGAAATCAGAATGGTGGTTTCGGGACCACAAATCTAAAGTTTGAAATTTTATTTTACTATTATTTTATGGTCTACATCATGATAGTATTATCGTATAAAAATTCGTTAAGAAATTTTACCGTTTACATGCTTAATTTGATAAAAAGGACTAAATCGCTAAAGTGCAAAAGCTGAGTTCTAATAGCTAATGGTATTAAATAGCTATAGACCTTTAAAGTGGAATTCCTTATATAGTAATTAGACCATAAATGAGTTAGTGGAAGATGTTGGCTTGGCATTTGTGTAATTTTTAAAGTTATTAAAGGTTAAATTAGTAAAAAGGTAATTAATGTTAAAATAAATAAAACAAATAAAGCTTTTATCTTTCTTTCTCAACCAGAACCGAATGTAGAAGAAGAAATAGTTATTTTTTGAAGCTTGATATTCGGCCAAGCTTGTAAGCTTAATTGGTAAGTGATTTTTGCTCCGTTTTTATGATTTCTATAGTTCTAGGATAGTTGTAGCTTAATCTAGCTAGCCCGGGGACTAATTTGTAAAATTATTAAAATATTAGGGTTTTAGAATTGATGAATATATATGATTTTTGAAGTTTGATGATAGAAAATGAATGGTTGTTGTTAGATAAACAACTTTTGTAAAGGGATTTTTAGTGAAATTGTCAATTAGTGGTTAAATTGAAAAATGTGATAAATTCAAGGTAAAATTTGTGAATTTGTGAAATATGTGGGCTTTTATAAGCATGTATAAAAATTGGATAGGCTTGGGTAGGGGTAAAATTTCATGAATTTCATTTTCTGAGCCTAGGGACTAAATTACAAAGAAATTAATAGTATGGGGGCAAAATGGTAATTTTTCCAAAAATATGTGTTGGACTAAATTGAATGAGAAATATATTAAATTGAGTTAAATTTATCTGTATAGATCAAGATAGACGTTGTACAGAGTTAGACCGAGGCAAAGGGAAAATCTTGGATTAATCGCCTCCGTATCTACGTATACTCGTTGAGGTAAGTTCATGCAATTAAATTGTGTATTTATATGCTTAATTGAATTATATATGTGTGTGTTTGTATAATTTTCATGTATAAATACCAATCGTATATTCAACGGTGTACGATGACTACCGAGTCCCGTTTGAACCTTAGGAATTCGTAGGATACAAACGACATGTCATTAGGGTTACATGATTTAGGTGCTGGTTCTGAATGTTCTACTAATGACTGAGGTCTGACATGTGTTGCGAATATTCCCCAGCTCGTGTGAGTAGCATCGTGTAACTACATATTGCCCCATAGCTAGTATGAGCTTATTGATTTACAACTCGAGAGAGCATACCAATTCATAGCTCGTATGAGCATACATGTATAGGATCTGACGAATTACAGTTTAGCACATTATGTGTGAGCTATCTCAAGTATCCAATGATATTCTAAATGGTTCTATAGGCAATGTTCTATTACGAGATGATATCAGTTTGATACGAACTATTGCAGGTATTTACATGAAATCATAGAATGATTTTACATGATATATAGATACATGATGTGGATGTTACATGTTTATGGAAAATTGATTAATTGTTGAGCTCATCCATGATTATTGATTCATAAATGAATTTACATGACTAATGTGGTTGGTGTATATGTGCTTAGGCTTTTAGCCAAGTTGTGTTGGGATATGCTTTGTTACTTACCTATTATTTGATCAAATGGTAGGTTAAATTCTATGTTATACGAACTTACTAAGCTTAAATGCTTACTCTGTGTTATTTTCTGTATTTATAGTGAATCGGAAGCTCGTTCGAGTTGGAAGCTTGTCGGAGCTATATCACACTATCCATCGGCTCTTTTGATACTTTTGGTTGGTTTAATTTTGGTTATAATGGCATGTATAGGTTATTTTGGCTAATGTTGACTTATATGTGTTTTGGTTGCTGGAAATGACTATTTGGTTGGTTTGCATTTTGGCATTGTGTTAGTGAAATGATATATTTTAATGTGTATATAAGTAGCCTTGTAATGGTTGATATGTGACTTGATATGGTTGAATGATGGAAGATAGAAA
>CM025245.1:22171394-22194935 GCA_013677275.1 Gossypium schwendimanii
TACTTTAATTAATTAAATATAAAATAATAATTTAATATTATCACTTAATTAATTTAAATGTGTAATATAAAAATTTATTATTCATCTCTTATTTAATTTAAATTAATTAGAGAAAAATTATTATGATAAAATATGTGATGCCATCATTTTAACCTGTAGTAATTTCTACTTGATGAGCCATGCTTTGTAATTGGTCCAAAAATTTCTTCATTTACAATTACAAGCTTAATCATATTTGAACCCATTTTTTTTTCTAAATTATTTCAATAACAATAATTCCAAACAAAGTAAGACACAAAATATAACATTTTAGATGTATATGAAATAAAGATTTTTTTCCATAGCAAAAATCTTGTATATAAATTGATAGAATAGATTTAAGGGTAAACTACACCTAAGGTTGTCAATGTTATACCAAAAAAAAAATGTACACCTAAGGTCATGACCACCTATAAACGTGTTATCATTTATAGTAAAATGTTCAAATTTAATATCACGGAGAAAGGACTTATATAAATCCGATCGAGAAGGGAGTTTGAATGAATAATCATAGTCTCCAATCATGCAATCATAACTTCGTTGATTTGTTGAGACTTCTTGTGTCTGACTTTGCCTTTGTTTGCTCCAATATTGCACCAGCAAGTGCCTGTATGCATCATCATCCATTAAATCCCATTCTTGCTGAACTGAGTAGTCGGACATGTCACATTCTTCATCGTAACTCAATTGGTTCATCAAATCTCCACCCCTCTCGAATGTATACTTCTTTGGCTTAGGTGGAAGTTCATCCAAACACTTAGGCTATTTGTCTTTGTGATCTCGATTCCATTGGTTTATTGAATCTTCGTACAACAATATCAGTTTCGACAGATCATACTCTAACCTACAAAACTCAACATCATGATTTAATCTAATAATCAACAAGGTAATTAAAAAAAAATAATCAACAAGGTAAAAAATAATAATCATAAATTCTTTTATAAAATTCGTTAAATAAAAGTTAGAAATCTATCTAGTCTGTTCATCTTTCAATTAATATTATTTTATGATAATCAATCTAATAAAAATTTCATCGTCGCAATCTCCGACAACGACACTAACAACTTGACACACGTTTATAGTAAAATATTACATTAAAGATATATAAAAATTAAATCAACGTTGTTTGCAAGCATACGAGTCAAATTGTAATATAGTATGTGTTACAATGGAACATTGGTAAGTATTCTGAGGATTGTACCTAATGGATTGCAAATTGGAGAAATTAATATTAAATTAATTATAGAAAACAATTACTAATCTAATAGAATCACGAATTAGTATTGTTAGTCCAAATTAATAGATTTATTAAACTAATTAAATTATTAAACCTAAATTAACCTAAGGGACTTCCCTATTCCCAGTGTCGACAACGCGAGCATCTAGCCTATGATCAATTAAATCCCTAATTAATAAACAGAAGATTAACTAATTTCAGAATTCGAAATTTTATATGAATTAGTTATTAATTAATTAGTATTACCTCCAAGCTCTACTAATTAATTAATCGATGGATACTCACTTATCTCCCGAACTCACTTTCTCCGCCTGGATAACTATGATTTACTCAATTCAACTTATCTCCCGGTCTTGTCTCCCCTATGATTACTTATTAGGGTTGTCAAGCCTAGTAGTTTGAAAACACATAATTTATACCAACTAATACTATTATGAACCCTTATTTTTTTGTTTATTAATTGACTTGCTTAATGAATTAGTTTAATAAACGAATCATGCAATATATGAAATAAACACAAGGAATTATTCTAATATTCATACGACAGTTAATTGATCAAATTAACGAAGTATAAATAAAAGAATAAAGAAAAAGATAGGAGAATTCTTATGAATATTATTAAACCTTAATGCCAGAGCAAACTTCGCTCGCTATTGTCTTCACATTGGCATAGAAAAGTTCCGACTAAAACATAGAGGAAAAGAAAACTAAATCTAAATAGAAAACTAACTAGGTCCAAAATTGCTTACAATCCTAGTGACCCTAAGGTTGCTTATATAGGCAATGACCTACTTGGTGACCAACCATCCCGAGATACACTTAGATACCATTGAATAATATATTATGCTAAAAGCTAAGGTCCAAATATGGAAATTTCCCAATTGTGCCATCCAAAGAAATCAAACCTTTTCCTCCACATCAAGTTGCATCACCGGGACGTGAGAATGCTTCTCGTTCCGACGTCGACACCGTGCCATATCTTCTTAATTCCATCATGTCATTGTGACAATAGGTAGTTCTTGGTCACGGCGTCGAGTGTTTTCTTGCGACTTAGCGGCATCGTTAGCGTATTGGGCTCCTTGTCTCACAGTCCAATCATTATTCCTTGTTTTCTTGGACCTCAAATGGTATCATACACACTTAATTAGCTCACTAGTCACTCACAAGGCCCGATTCGGCCTTACAGTTCATCGAAATAGCAGAAAATGTGTACAAACACTTATTTTATTAATATTTTAATCCTAGCCTACTAATATCGAAAATGTAATAGTTAATTATAAAAGTGCTATAAAGCAAACTCATTAAGTGCGGAAAATACCTAAAATAACTACATGTGACGTCAAGTCAGGTCACTAATTGGTAAGTTTACATTTGGTCACTCAACTTCACAAAAAATCACAAAATGTTCATAGAACTATTTGAAAGTTTACACTTCACAAAATAATTAGTAAATTATTCGAAAGTTCTCTTTTAATTCACTAAGATGTTAAATCTTTAATAGATAGTTGATATGACCTTTAAATTACTATTTATTATATAATATATATTTGCTATTTAATTTCCATACAACTTTAAAAAAAATGTTTGGGTGCCTTTTTTATCATTCAATAAATTAACCTAACCTAAATAACTATGTTTTAGGTTTTTTTAGGAACGCCCTTGAGTTTAATTTTGTATTTTCAAATAAAATATGTTAGGTTTAATTCATTAAAGGATAAAAAAGCAACTAAAGCATGTGAAAATTGCATGATTAATATATATTTGATTATATCTATGACAAACATTGATTTAACGGATACATCAATCATTTGTTAAAAATTTAAAAGCTCGATTACTTAAATGGAAACTTTTGAATAGTTTAGTGACCAGTTTGTAACTTTTTGAAGTTGAGGGACCAAACAAACATTCAAAAAGTTCACTGAACTATTTTTATAAACTTAAGTTTATGTTTTGGTCCCTTAACTTCAAAATGTTACAAAATGGTCATTACACTTGAGAGTTTTCATTTAAGTCACCGAGTTACTAAAATCATTGTTCTATGGCCTTATTTATTCGCATCGCATACACCAATCGAAAGTTCTCATTCCCCTTCTCTTCTACAATTTAGTTATTTTTTCCTGAAATAACTTTGAACGTTAGGAATCTATGAACCAAAATTCAGACAACTTTTTTCTCCAATCTTCGACACTGACTATCAAAATGACTTGGATCAAATGTATGTTTTTCTACTCGTCGATGGGTACTAGGGATGGCAACACCTAAATTGCTTGATGGATTTCTAGTCGATTCGCTTTGAATAATGGATTTTTTCTTTGGAAAAGTCGATGTAGTGTGGGGTGGGTGGATTTTCTCTTTTGGATAGTGGGCTAGAGCAGTTATAGTAACTACTTGCCCCCATTCCTCCCTACCCCTATAAAATTATCTTTTTACTCATGTATATTTAACTATTACAAAGGTGAAATTGTAATAATATATTATAGAAAAAAATCCATGTGTTTTATATTTAAATATTGTTTTGAATAATTATGTTTAAATATTTTTTTAACTTTAAAAAGATTAAAAATATTAAAAAAAGCTAGCAAAAACTAAGCTAAAATGGAGTGAGGCACACTGCAGATGGATGCATCCAACATCCATAGATGTGGTACTAGTTTTCATTATTATACATCCATAGGGAGTAAGGTGGCAGGTGGAGCAGAGTCTGCCAACAGTGGCAATGGTGGATTTGGCAACATCCACCCTCACCTCGCTACATTGCAATCCCTAATAGGTACTGATTAATCGTACCGGTCGTCAAATCATCTCTTGGAACTCGATAGTCAGACATTTAAAAAAAATTAACAACCTAGTGACTTAAATAAAAACTTCTAAATATTTCAATAACTTAGATGAAAATTTTTGAATAGTTAAATGGTCATTTTCACCTTTTGAAGTTGAGTGATCAAAAAGTAAACTCAAGGTGAAGCGACCATAGCTCAGGAAGTTACCACCTAACCAGTTGAGCTGCCACAAGGACCTATAACTCGGTTTCGAGCTAAGAGGTTTCAAGATGCGTTAGCAATCTATGTTGATCGAGCTTGGGAAGAGCAAGTAGCCGAATCCATTAATCATGCTTGGACCAGCTCAATAGGCGTCCCTTGCTATTTATTGCAAGCTGAACTTCAATTTAATTAAACTCATCTTAGTTAATAATTGAGTTGCTGGACTTTTTTTATTAAACTATTTTAGTTAATTAATTGCTGGAATACATGCTTATCTTAGTTAATTTAATTGCTGGAATAACTTATTGCTAAATATGTTTATTTACAGTTTATTAAATTCAGTTAAGTGTTTATAGTTTATTAATTAGGCTTATTAAGTTTAGTGTGTTTAAATGTGTTTTAATGTGTTTGTTAATAAATGCTTGTAGGTGACTATTTAGTTGGAATCAGTTATGTACAAGGGCTGTTCCAAAGTGATAAATGCGACTATTCAGCTGGAATTCGTTACATACAATGGGCTGTTACAACAATAAAAGGAGAGAAATATGCGTCATTAAAATTCGGTACCCTCTCCATCTTTTCCAAGCAGCTGTTCAAGAATAGCAATGGACAAAGGAGTGATTACAAATTCCATAAATGATTGCCTCTTTAAGAGCACTCCATGGTCTGTTTGTGTGCCCAAAAATATCATAAATGTTGTTGGTGTCTATTTGGCTATCCAAGGGAGAATTTAAAGCTTATCCTGAACTCTTTGGCTGCTCAAGAATGAAACCTAAGCATTCAAGCTTATTAAATCAGCAAAATTAGAACATTAAATCTTATTGATAGTTGCTATTACTTAGGCCTAGAATTTCAAGAGTTTATGCTTAGTGATTAAGTTTTATTTCAGCTCATTATTAGCTCATTTAAGCTGAACAATTGTGACTTTTCTGCTAGGCCTTATCTAGCACTATAAATACTTGTACTCAGCTCATAGTAAGGTACTTTTGCCAAATTTATGCTTAAACCTGAAACTTGTGAGATTTCCAACTCTCCAAGTTCACTTCAAGATTGAATTGACTTATCAAGTTTTCTTGTGGCGTCATTCTTTCTTTTGTTTAAACCAAACTTATCACATTTTTTTTGGTGTGGCATTCATATACTTTTGGTTCCTATCACTTTTGATAGCGGGTCAAGGTCTTTGCTGTTTGTTTTATTTTTTGAAACCGTAAATCACCTAAGAGCCATATTGAGACTCGGGTCAACAATCCAATATTGTTAGTTCATTCTTGGTCTTAGTCAAAATATTCATTATTTACTTAACCATTGTACCTACTACCATTGTTTGAAACCATTTATCCTATTTTGTTTCATTTAACCCCGAGACAAACTTATCCTTACTCAATTCATGACTAGGCAATCTAAACAACTCGAATCATTTCGAAACGAGTTTGTATCATTTGGCATCAGAGCTAGCGAATTTGGAGTAAGAATTGACGTTCTCGGCATTACAATATAGTAGTTTATTTTAAAAAATCAAATTTAAAAAAAATCAGCATTCATTCAAATTCAATGAGTGAATTTCAAGTTTTGCAAGTAAAAAAAAATTTTAATTTTGAAAATTCGACTTGCCCGAAATCATCCATTCAATATCCTGTCAATCGGCCACTCTATAACCCAACCATTTGTTTCTAGCCTACCTTCTTATCCTACAACAATTCCTACCCTTAAATCGACCCACAACGACTGCTTATAAGTCTAACTTGTCCTTTTGAGAACTTAAAGAGGCGGAGTGAGTGGAAAAAAGCAAAAGAAAGTGAGACTATCGAGCGAGTAAGAGCCAAGTGTGTGTGATTTCTTTGTGAGTGGATAGTGAGGGTTTTTTTGTTGTGAGTTCCTAAAATGTCACAAAGTTCAGAAAGAAATCCAAAATGTGGAAAGTAGGTTCCGTCATATAAGAAACGTGGGAGTAAGCGTGCCAGATCTCACCCTTCAAGTACTCATACGAGAAATGGAACGGTTATTCGATCGTAAACTCGAACCAGCCAAAGATTGATTATTTCTAGTCAAGACACAAGAACAGTGCTTGGCAAGTCCAAAAGGTGTAACGCAAGAGCACGGGCGTTCAAACCAAGATCCCTATGAAGAAAGTGATCAAGAAAGTGATCATTCATCTGCCTGAAATGTACGTCAACGAGGCCGCCAACGACATTGGGGCCCTAGAGATCGAGATCGTCCAGATGACAACCTTAAGAATATTAAGATGATGATTCCACCATTCCAAGGTAAGAATGACCCTGAAGCTTATTTGGAATGGGAAAAGAAGATTGAGCTCATTTTTTAATGTTACAGTTATTCGGAGAGCAAAAAGGTGAAGCTCGCGGCAATTGATTTTTCAAAATATGTAATTAGGTGGTGGGACCAACTAGTAATGAGTAGAAGACGAAATGGTGAAAGACCCATCTCCACTTGGGCTGAAATGAAGTTTGTCATGCGGAAACGATTTATTCCTTCGTACTACCATCGGGATCTATATCAACGACTCCAAAACCTTACTTAGGGAAATAAAAACGTTGAAGACTATTATAAAAAAAATAGAGATAGCAATGATCCGAGCTGATATTGAGGAGGATCGAGAGGCAACTATGGCTAGATTCCTTGCGGGCTAAATCGTGACATCGCCAACATAGTTGAATTACAACACTATGTTGAGGTGATGGACATGGTCCACATGGCAATTAAGGTTGAAAAACAACTCAAACGGAAAAGAGTTAGTCGATCCTATGCCAATCCCTCCACTAACAAATAGAGTCAATGAGTCAACAAACCCCCTGTTCGAACAAAGGAGCTAGTTGTAGCAGCTAAGTCCAATCAGCCCATTTGTGAGTCAAGTCGGAATAAAAATAAGCAAGTGCCAAATCGCATGAGAGACATAAAATGTTTCAAGTGTCAAGGCCAGGGGCACATAGCTAACCAATGTCCTAATTGACGTATTATGGTGCTAAGGGCTAATGGTGAAATCGAATCCGAGGATAAGGATGAAAATGAGCCTGAAATGCCATCCGATGATGAAGAAGAAGATTTAGAGTTACTGATTGAAGGTGAAATCCTTGTGGTGAAACAAAGCCCCAACGTCCAAAGTGCTGAAACTGATCAACAAAGGGAGAATATTTTCCACACACGATGCCACATCCAAGGCAAGATATGTAGTATGATCATTGATGGTGAAAGCTGTACTAATATAACAAGTAAGATGCTGGTGAAAAAGCTATGTTTGGCTACAACCAAACACCCAACTCCATACAAGTTGCAATAGCTAAATGATGGAGGCGAGCTTAAAGTGACACAGCAAGCTGTGGTAGCATTTCCCATCAGGAAGTACTAAGACGAAGTGGTGTGTGATGTAGTTCCCATGCACACGGGACATCTCCTTTTGAGGCGTCCATGGCAGTTTGATAGGCGCGTGATCTATGATGGTAATATAAATCGATATACATTTAAGCATCGTGGCAAAAATTTAACCTTAGCGCCACTGACTCCAAAACAAGTGTACTAAGATCAATTGAAATTGAAAGAAAAGAAAGAAAAAGTACAAGAAAAAAGATTGAAAAAGATAAAGAAAAGAAAAATGATAAAAAGAAAGGAAAAAGTGAGGGAGTGGAGGTAAAAGTACGAGAGGAACACGAAACTCAAAAAGAAAATGAGAGTGGTAAAATGATCGTATTTGCGAGGGAAAAAGAAATAAGGAAGTCCTTGTTGTTGCAATAGCCTGTGTTTGTACTTATGTACAAGGAATGTTTATTCGATGCTAATGAACTTGATAACTCTTTGCCTTTGTCTATTGTTTCATTGCTTCAGGAATTCGAAGACGTTTTCCCGAAAGAAGTGCCTAGCAGATTAACTCCTTTCTGAGGTATTGAACACCAAATAGACTTTGTTCTTGGGGCTACAATTCTGAATCAATCAGCTTACCGAAGCAACCCCAAGGAAACTAATGAGTTGCAACGACAAGTAACGGAATTAATGGAGAAAGGTTATATACAGGAGAGTCTAAGTCCATCCGCGGTACCCGTTCTGTTGGTGCTTAAAAAAGATATTTCATGGAGGATGTGCGTAGATTGTCAAGCCATCAACAAGATTACAATCAAATATCATCATCCCATCCCTAGACTTGATGATATGTTGGACGAGCTTAGCGGTGCTAAGTTGTTCTCTAAGATCAATCTGAAAAGCGGCTATCATCAAATTCGCATGAGGGAGGGGCACGAGTGGAAGACCTCGTTCAAGACCAAATACGGTTTGTATGAGTGGCTAGTGATGCCATTCGACCTCACCAATGCCCCGAGTACTTTTATGAGGTTGATGAACCACGTTTTGTGGTCTTTCATTGGTCGTTTCTGTGTAGTTTATTTTAACAATATTTTAATTTATAGCAAATCCTTATCTGATCATCTTGAACATTTGCATGTTGTTTTGAAGGTTTTATGAAAGGAAGTATTATATGCAAACCTTAAGAAATGTAACTTTTGTACTAAAAAAGTTGTTTTTCTAGGTTTCGTTGTAAGTGCGAGTGGCCTCGAGGTGGATCAAGACAAGATTAAAGCGATACAAGAATGGCCACGTTCGACCAACATCAACCAAGTTAGAAGCTTTCATGGCCTTGCAACCTTCTATAGGAGATTTGTACTGAACTTTAGCACTCTTGCTGCCCTACCCAATTAACCAGTATTATCAAAAAAAAATTCTTTCATTTGGTCTGATGAACAAGAATCTACTTTTGATAAAATCAAATATTGTTTAACTAATGCTCCACTTTTGTGTTTACCAGATTTTAACAAAATTTTCGAAGTGGAATGTGTGCTTCTGGCATAGGAATAGGTGTGGTTTTAACACAAGACAGGCATCCGATGGCTTATTTCAACGAGAAAATTAACGGGGCTACTTACAACTACCCCACCTATGACAAGGAAATGTACACGGTGATACATGCATTAGAGACATGGTAACATTACCTTTGACCGAAAGAGTTCGTTATACATACGGACCATGAGGCTTTGAAGCATTTCAAAGGGCAAATCAAGCTCAAAAAATGTCACGCAAAATGGGTCGAGTTCTTAGGATCATTTCCATATGTCATTAAATATAAGAAAGGTAAGGAAAATATCTTTGCGGATTCTTTGTCATGAATGTATGCTCTTTTAAACTGTTTGGATGTTAAATTGCTTGGTTTCGCTTATTTAAAGGATTTAAATGCTGATGATTCTGATTTTGGAGAGATTTACAATTTATGTGTGCAAGGTGCATATGATAGTTACTATCGACAAGACGAATTCCTTTTTAGAGAAAACAAATTGTGCATACCCCAAGGATCAACTAGAGACGTGTTGGTTCATGAAGCGCACAGCGGGGGCTTAATGGGACATTTCGGTATTGCCAAAACTTTGGCTGTTCTTCAAGAACACTTCTATTGGCTGAAGATGAAATAAGATGTGGCTAAAGTGTGCGATCACTGTATTGCTTGCAAGAAGGCGAAATCAAGGATCCAGCCACATGGACTCTATACTCTGTTGCCAATTCCGGAAGCACCATGGATGGATATTTCTATGGATTTTGTTTTAGGCCTTCCTAAAACAAAGAACGGCAAAGACCTTGTGTTTATTGTAGTTGATCGGTTCTCAAAAATGGCTCATTTCATTGCGTGTAATAAAATTGACGATGCTTTAAATATTGCTAATCTTTTTTTTAGGGAGATTGTGTGGCTGCATGGCATTCCAAGAACCATCGTTTCAGACCGAGATGCAAAATTTCTCAGCAATTTTTGGAGGACCTTATGGGGAAAGCTTGGCATTAAGCTGTTATTTTCAACAACAAGCCATCCCCAAACCGACGGCGAAACGAAGGTCGTTAATCAAGTTTTTTCAACACTACTGCGGGCTATTATTCGAAAGAATCTAAAGACTTGGGAAGAGTGTCTACCTCACATTGAATTTGCGTACAATCAATCGGTACACTCGGCTACCAAGTATTTGCCACTTGAGGTAGTGTATGGATTTAATCCCTTAACTTCGTTGGATTTGTTACGTTTTCCTTTTGATTAGTTGGTGCATGTAGATGGAAAGAAAAAGGCAGATTTTGTGAAACAATTGCATCAGCAAGTTAGGGATAATATTGAACGAAAAACCGAGCAATATGGTCATAAAGCAACAAGGGACATAAACGAGTGATGTTGGAACCCGGTGACTAGTTTTGGATTCACATGTGTAAGCAGAGATTCCCAGTTCAAAGACGATCCAAA
Organism: Gossypium schwendimanii; assembly: GCA_013677275.1. Taxonomy (NCBI): domain Eukaryota; kingdom Viridiplantae; phylum Streptophyta; class Magnoliopsida; order Malvales; family Malvaceae; genus Gossypium; species Gossypium schwendimanii. The sequence continues at coordinate 22,181,926 of CM025245.1, forward strand.
CTTTTGCCAAGAGGAGACAGTCCTTTTCAAATCTTGGAAAAGAATAATGATAACGCCTATAAGTTAGACTTACCTGGTGAGTATGGGGTTAGTGCTACTTTTAATGTTGCTGATTTATCCATTTTTTATGTAGGTGACGATTTGGGGACAAATCGCCTCGAAGAAAGGGGTATGATGCGACCCTAGCTTGGGAAGTTGCCACGGAACCCGTTGAGCTGCCACAAGGACCTATAACTTGGTCACGAACTAAGAGGTTTCAAGATGCATTAGCAAGCTATGTTGATCGAGCTTGGGAAGAGCAAGTAGACGAATCCATTGATCATGCTTGGACCAGCTCAATAGGCGTCCCTTGCAATTTATTGCAAGCTGAACTTCAATTTAATTAAACTCATCTTAGTTAATAATTGAGTTGTTGGACTTTATTTTTTTTATTAAACTCATTTTAGTTAATTAATTGCTGGAATACATGATTATCTTAGTTAATTTAATTGCTAGAATAACTTATTGTTAAATATGTTTATTTACAGTTTATTAAATTAAGTTAAGTGTTTATAGTTTATTAATTAAGCTTATTAAGTTTAGTGTGTTTAAATGTGTTTTAATATGTTTATTAATAAATGCTTGTAGGTGACTATTTAGTTGGAATCAATTATGTACAAGGGCTGTTACAAAGTGATAAATGCAACTATTCAGCTAGAATTGGTTACATACAAGGGGCTGTTACAACAATAAAAGGAGAGCAATATGCATCATTAAAATCCGGCACCTTCTCCATCTTCTCTAAAGAGCTGTTCAAGAATAGCAATGGATAAAGGAGTGATTACAAATTCCATAACCAATTGCCTCTTTAAGAACGCTCCATGGCTTGTTTGTGTGCCCAACAATATAATGGTGTCTATTCAGCTATCCAAGGGAGAATTTAAAGCTTATCCTAAACTCTTTGGCTGCTCAAGAATGAAACCTAAGCATTCAAGCTTATTAAATCAGCAAAATTAGAACATTAAATCTTATTGATAGTTGCTATTACTTAGGCCTAGAATTTCAAGAGTTTATGCTTAGTGATTAAGTTTTATTTCAGCTCATTATTAGCTCATTTAAGCTGAACAATTGTGACTTTTCTGCTAGGCCTTATCTAGCACTATAAATACTTGTACTCAGCTCATAGTAAGGGACTTTTGCCAAATTTATGCTTAAACCTGAAACTTGTGAGATTTCCAACTCTCTCAGTTCACTGTAAGACTAAATTGACTTATCAAGTTTTCTTGTGGCGTCATTCTTTCTTTTGTTTAAACCAAACTTATCACCTTTTTTTTTTGGTGTGGTGTTCCTATACCTTTGGTTCCTATCACTTTTGATAGCGGGTCAAGGTCCTTGCTGTTTGTTATTATTTTTTTGAAATCGTAAATCACCTAAGAGCCATTTTAAGACTCGGGTCAGCAATCCAATATTGTTGGTTCATTCTCGGTTTTAGTCAAAATATCTATTATTTACTTAACCATTTTACCTACTACCATTGTTTGAAACCATTTATCCTATTTTGTTTCGTTTAACCCCGAGACAAACTTATCCTTACTCAATTCACGATCGAGCAATCTAAACTACTCGAATCATTCTGAAACTAGTTCGTATCACAAGGTGTGTTTTTAACTCATCAGTTTTATTTTCTAGAAAATGTTCTCTAATTTTCTAGTGTTTGATTCATGAAAATATATTGAGTCAATGTAAAATAGCTTGTTGGTCAACGGTAAAAAGCAAGCTTTTTTGGTAAAATGACTTACGCTCCAAATTTCAGTAAGTCATTTTACATATTTCCTCATCTTCTCACTTTCTCACTTCCTTTGCACTATTTGGCTTCCATTTGTCGACAACATCATTTGATCTCTCTCCCATTGATGCTCTCATCAACAACACCATTAATATTGTTTTCTCTCATCCCATAATCTTTCTATTCTCTCACCCTTAATCTTCTCCATTTCTCTTATTTTATTTTCTCTTTTTCGAAGTATTATTTCAATCCTCATTGCCTTCAATTTGCTACAACGATTGTTGATTTACATAAACAAAAAAAAAATTGAGGTTTCAAACTTATTTTGACTAGTCTGTAATTTGAATTTGCATCTTTTTAATGGTTTTTTGAATTTGGGTTTTTTGTATAGAGAAACTTTTCTAAGAATTTTAATGAACTTTTTTTTTTTATTCTTCTTTGGACTGGAATTGTAGATACATTGTTGTCTTTGATAGTAGAGATTAAGTGGTATTGAAACATTTGTAAAAATTCAATCTAGCTCCAAAAGAGTAGCCATTGGATGCAACTTTTTAAATGTAATTTTATGCAGTTTTGTATTTGAATGATAAGCAAACATGTTGGACAATGGGATTACGTTGTTTTTTAGTTTGGTTTAAGGAATAGAGTGACACGCAAATAGTGGTTCTTGAGATTTCTTGAGTTTGAGTATGAGAGATTGTGTAAGCTTAAGTTGAAGTTTTTCTACCCTAATGTTTGATGTGTTCATATATACATGAATATGCAGGGTGCTTGTCAGAGAAAGGGAGTACCGTTGAAAATAATAAGTTTTTTGGAAGCTTTGAGGCATATTCTCGATTAGCAAAAGTGGAGATTTGAATAATAAAATTATGGTTTTATATTCTATCCCATGATACCTTTACCATGGTATATCATATTCTCAAAATGGTTGAGTGATGAATGAGAAATTGATGCTCAAAGTAAGTCATTTGTGAATTATGTACAGGAAAATGGAAAGCTTAGTCCCACATCGGTTAAATATCAAGTGTGGAATATGTTTATATATGTGAACCAACTTGGTGGTTATTGAATGACTAAACTAATGCTCTCTCTCATGTGTAAGGGGGTGTAAATTCAAACCCGCCAGGGTTGGGGGCGTATCTACACAATGTGGGCAACGCAAAATGTTTGGGCCGACCGGGCCTAAAGCCGGGCCTAATCTTGCAGATATTTTACACCAATATGTAATCTTATTTTTTCCTCAGCAGAGTTTATATGTTTGGAATTAAAAGGAGTTAATGGCTCCTTTAATTCAAACACTGATTTAGGTTTAATGACTCCTTAATTCACGAACACATTATTGACTCCATTAGTCAAAATTTTGAAAAATTTCTTCATTTGAATATTATCTAAAACCAAATAATCTGTATGAAAAGAGACATTGAATTTTCCAAAATTCCGAGAGATCCTTTCCCTGCATGTTTTTCGAACTGTTTTTAGTGATAGACGAAGGCAAGGCTACTGTTCGTTGGTCACTATAGTCCTGCCACTGCCGTGCTCATCTTTTTGTTGTATCCTGAGAGGCAGTTAACCAATGTTTCTCCAGCACCAAATGAGTGGTTGAATCTGTCTTAAGGAAACTGTGAAAATATGCCTCAACTCCCAATTCGTTTTTCTTGCCTACCTACGAGTATAATATTTCAATCCAGTCTTATTTCTATTTTTTATTATATATATGCATATTTATATTATTTTCACTCAATCTTTTGATTTAAATAAATATTTTATATTACTGTTTATTTTAGTAACGTGTGTGTAACAATCTTAAGACAGATTTTCTTTAACACTTTTTACTCCAAGACGAACAGGACTCCGAGGAGAAATTATCTTCTGTTTGTAAAAAGAAATCAATCGAACAAATCTGTTTCAGGATTTTATTCTTGCCATTTAACAGGACTTGTTCGATTTTTTTTTTGTTTCAAATAGAAGTCAATTGAATAATTCTATTTCAAGATTCTGTTCCTGCCGTTCAACAAAATTTATTTGATTTCTGTTGTTAATAGTAATCGTTTGAGAGTAACAATTCTGCTACCAGAAATTGGTTATTAATTTTGTTTCAAAATTTTAATTCAGTCGTTTAATAGAATCAAAGGGTAGTGTAAACTAAAAATTAAATTTTCTATTTATTAGTATTACAAATCTTGGTTCCATTTCTGAAATCTTAATAGAAAATGGAAACTTCTACCAATTCACCTAATTTGCAATCTAGAGCGTTGGTTCAAACTCAAGCTTCAAATCAAAACTCAATGTTGCCGGTGGTTATAAGCCACAACGAGAAGACTACAAAATTTTCTGGTCAGAATTTCAATACATGGCAATAGAAGATGTTGTTCTATTTGACCATGTTGAACTTGGCCAAATTTTTGAAAGATGACCCTTCTACTATTAAAGAGGGTGAGGTAGATGATGTTATCGCCTTCACTGTTATTGAAGCTTGGGAGAATTATGATTTCCTATGCCAAAATTAAATCTTAAATGGGTTGTCGGATGCATTGTATGAAGTATACAGTGTCAAGAAGATGACTAAGGAATTATAGATGTCATTGGACCATAAATACAAAACTGAAGATGCTAGGGCTAAAAAGTTTTTAGTTGCTAAATCGTAAATTTTGTAATGGTTGTTTCTAAACTAGTTGTGAATCAAGTGTAGGAACTTCAACTAATTATTCATGAAATTCTTGCTAAAGGGACGGTCATTAATGAATCATTCCAGGTGGCATCCATTATTGAAAAGCTACCCCCTACTTGGAATGACTTCAAGAACTACCTAAAGCACAAAAGAAAGGAAATGTTAGTGGAAAACCTGACTGTCAGACTTCGGGTTGAAGAAAAAAATAAAGGTACTGTCAAAAACCTTAACAAAACAGCAAATGTTAATGGTGGTAAGGCAAACGTGGTAGAAGTCAAGAAGAACTTCAAGAAGCGAAAACAAACTCAGAATGGATCTAAATTGGCACCAAAGATGACATTTCCAAAAAGAAAAAATTTCAAGGGAAATGCTTCAATTGCAAGAAGATGGGGCACAAGTCATCTGACTGTAGGCTACCAAAGAAAGTTAGAGCTAATAAGGCCAATGTTGTGGAAGAAATTTCCAAGGAAGTGTCTGATATGAATTTATGTGTTGTGATTTTTGAAGTCAAAATGGTTGACTCAAATCCAAGAGAATGGTGGCTTGATATTGGTGCCACACATCATATTCGCTACGACAAAGACTTCTTTTCTGGGTTGGTACCTTGTGACAATGGGGAGAAGCTCTATATGGGCAATGCTACGACTTCCAAGATCAAGGGGAAGGGTACTGTGGTCTTGAAGATAACTTTTAGCAAAAAACTCAAGCTTCAAAATGTGTTGTATGTGCCTGACATACGCAAGAACCTTGTTTCTGGGACACTCCTCAATGTACACAGCTTTAGGATGGTGTTTTAATCCCAAAAATTAGTTTTTTCTAAGGGGTGAATGTTCGTGGGAAGGGGATATGTATTAAATGACATGTGGAAACTTAATGCAATCTCTGTGAATAAGAATGTCACTTCCTCTTCTGTTTATATGCTTGAGTCATTTACTTTATGGCATGGTAGGCTCGGACAAGTTAATTATGATACTTTATGTAGATTAATTAATTTAGTACACATTCCTTCATTTCACATTAATTATAATCATAAATGTGAAACTTGTGTTGAGGCAAAATTAACAAGGTCTTCATTTCAAACTGTTGAAAGAAATACAGAACAACTTGATCTAATACATAGTGATGTTTGTGAATTAAAGATTGTTCAAACCAGAGGAGGGAATAAATATTTTATTACCTTAATTGATGATAGCATAAAATATTGCTATGTACATTTGCTTAAGAGCAAAGATGAAGCAATAGAGAAATTTATTCTCTATAAACAGGAAGTTGAAACCTAACTTAATAGAAAGATCAAGATGGTAAGAAGTGATCGTGGTGGTAAATATGTTGAACCATTTGGTGAATACTATGTACAACATGGTATTATTCATGAAGTGACACCACCATACTCTCCTCAATCAAATGGAGTAGCTGAGTGGAAAATCAAACTCTAAAGGAAATGATGAGCTCATTGCTAGGAAGCTCTGGGTTATTACAGAACATATGGGGGGAAGCTATTCTATCACCTAATTACCTTTTAAATAAGATTCACCGTAAGAAAAGGGATAGCACACCATATGATTTATAGAAAGGTAGAAAACCTTCCTACAACCACTTGAAAGTGTGAGGGTGCGAAGGTAATGGCTCCGTTACTAAAGCAAATGAAAATAGGCCCTAAAATGGTGGATTGTATTTTCATTAGCTATGTAGAATATAGCAATACATATCGGTTTCTTTTGTATGAATCAAAGAATCGTGACATTCACAAGACTACTATATTGGAATAAAAAAATGTCTCATTCTTTGAAAATATCTTCCCTTGTAAAACTAGGGAAGGAGATTCAAGTTCAATGAAACGAACTTTAGAGATTATAGATGAAAATAGTCAAGGCATTCAACAATAGGTTGAAATGGAGATAGAGCCAAGAAGGAGTAAACGAGCAAGGGTGAAAAAATCTTTTGGATTAGATTTTCTAACCTTTATGCTGAGGCTGAACCTCAAACCTATAATGACGCTATACGATTATCCGAAAGCACTTTATGGAAAAATGCTATTAAAAGTGACATTAACTCCATCATGCAAAATCATACGTGAAAATTATTGGATCTTCCTCCGAGAATTAAACCATTAAATTCTAAGTGGATTTTCAAAAGAAAAATGAAATCAGATGGCACAATTGATAAGTACAAGGCCAGATTGGTTATAAAAGGTTATAGACAAAAGGAAGGTCTTGACTACTTTGATATTTTTTTTTCCAATATTTAGGATAACTTCTATAAGGATGATACTTGCAATGTAATACTCCAAACCTGGCCTAGACGTTATGGTCGAATCCGGAAGTGTTACAAAGAAGGGTTTCGAAACTAACTTTACTTCGACAAACCTTGTAGGTTACTTGTTAAAAAGTATCCAAATTTTACAAAACATATTCGTTTACTTATTTATTGTAGAAACCGTCATTAATTTTTTTTTTCCAAAACATAATTTGTAGCTTAAATCTTTAAAAAAATCGTTATATTTTGGAAATCCAATTCGTATTTTTAGAAAAACCTTTGTTTCCGTAAATTGTTTTAGTTAATCATCGCAGGATAGAAAATATCCAAAAAACAAAATGAAAGCCAACAGTTAAAAACCATATAGCCCAAAGAGTTCAAAAACTTACAAACTCTCACATAAATCCAGAATTTAAGAATACCAAAAACTCAAAGGCAGTTTAAACTAGTGGTCACCGCTGAGCCTCCGTCGCACCGACCAGACTATGTCTGAAGGTTACTTGAACAGAATAGACAAACAGAGGTGAGTTTTCATAAACTCAGTGTGTAACCTAACAGAGATAGTCATGCAATTTACACAGAATTACATATGCAATCAGATACAAATGCAGACCTAAGTCCTTATCAGAAGCAGATATCAAAATCAGATAACAGATCAAACGTACAGTATCCTACCCCTATCCTCTACACACCATCTCCGTCCATCCCATCACACCATGTGGGGTTAAAAACACCCACTCATCCCTATATACCATATAATGTCGATGTGACACATAACAGATAATATGCAGTCAAGCTGCCAATATAGGTGAAAGGTCGTCGTACAGATCACTTCCTCCACATATATAGGTGAATACAAATACATAAGTATCAGAATAAACATGCTTAACATGCTCGTATACAAATAAATACATACTTAAAAAGTACAATCAGATGTACATATCAGTATCCTACTCAGATCAGTTTATCAGAATATCAAATCACATGAAATAGGGTTTGGTTAGCCCTTACCGACCTTACGGTAGGCCCATAGTCGATCAAAATGACCCATGCAACCCTTGAGAAAATTTTAGAATTTTGGGTCCACATACCCGTGTGGCTTGCCCGTATGGGTCCACACATTCGTGTAGCCCACACACCCAATCTGGCCTTCCTCGTGTGGCCCACACGGCCTAGCCCAAAACTTATATGCTTGTGTGGCATGCCTGTATGGGCCCACACTCCTAATCTGGCCTAGCCCGTGTGGCCCACACAACCACACTCACCCCGTCACACGGCCGTGTCATGCACACGACCACACCTTCATCAATCATATAATCGTGTCTTGCACACGGCCAGCCACACGGCCGAGCACACGCCCGTGTGGCTTGACAGCCTCTTTTTCAGCTTTCATTGAACCTCGATCTTTCGTGTTTAGGGTACACACCTAGTTCGATTTTGATGCGTAAGCAATCCCGAGCCCATCAAAACCTAAAAATTATCATTACACGCTCCTATAATCAGTTTTAATTCTCACTTAAACTGAACCAACAAAGCTGACAATAGTGCAATTTAAGGGTTCAACACTTACCCACTTCCTTGAACTATTCCAACAACGATTCCGCGAGAGAAGAGCTCTATTCCTCACGATTCACTGCTACCAAAATCCAAAAATCAAACTACGAAAAGTAACATTAACAAAGATTATCACATCCTGTTCCTTTGAAACAAGTAATAACTCACCACCTTCGTTTACCTAATCACACCAAGAAACCAAGGGTTCGTATCACAGTGATTTGGAACAAAAGATTTGACAGAATAAGGAAAAAGAAATAAGAAACTTCTGATGGGGAAAGAACACAGAAAAAAACATCAGAGAGAGAGAAAATCATTTTTTTAAAAAACCAAAAATAAAACAAAATAGATATATCTCAACTTCCCACTAACAACTCAACCTTAACTAACTCAGAATCCCATTTCCACCGAACCTCTTTCACACAATTGGAGCAAAAATATCACCCACGCTCACGCATACAAGACCTCCAACAAGCTAACTCCTTACCACTCGAACTAGCAAGCTTATTCTGATATGAGTTTACAAATAATCTTATATAAGCCCACCCAATAGGGATAAGGCTTGGATCAAAAATAACAAAAATTTCAAATGTGAGACTTGAACCCCAGACCTCAAACACACACCCACATAACTTATCCACTGAAGCAAATACTCATTTATATCAAATTTCATAGAAACAAATTAAATTATTCAGGGCGTTACATGCAATTTTTGCATTGCGGAATCTAAAAGTACATCAAATGGATGTTAAAACAGATTTCCTAAATAGAGATCTTTATAAAGAGATTTACATGGAACAACATAAGGGTCATGTAGTTCCAGGACAAGAAAGGAAATATTGTAAATTGGTGAAGTCTTTGTATGGACTTAAGTAGGCACCAAAGCAATGGCATGAGAAATTTGATAATGTCATGATGACAAATGACTTTAAGATTAATGAGAGTGACAAATGTGTGTATGTCAAAACTATTGGTATTGGATATATAATCCTATGCTTATATGTTGATGACATGCTCATTGTTAGAAGTAACAATGAAATAGTAAAACGTACCAAAGACATGTTAAATTCAAGATTTTACATGAAAGATATAGGACTAGCTGATGTGATTTTGGGCATCCAAATCAAGAGGTCATCTGAAGGTCTCATATTTACTCAGTCACACTATGTGGACAAGATTCTTGGGAAATTTAGCAAGGATGATTCTGGTATAGCTAGAACTCTAATAGATACGAGCTAACATCTATCCAAAAACAAATGTGAAAGTGTTTACAAAGTGGAATATTTAAGGGTCATAGGCAGTCTAATGTACCTTATGAGTTGTACTAGACCAAATATTACTTTCACTGTGAGCAGTTTAAGCAGATTCACAAGCAATCTAAGGGAAAACCACTGGGAAACAATTGTGACAGTACTAAGATATCTCAAATATACTCAGCTCTATTGACTATATTATTCTAGAGATCTTACTATTTTAAAAGGATTCTCCGATGCCAGTTGGATATCTGATATTCAAGATACCAAAGGTAGAAGTGGCTATGTTTTTACATTAGGAGGAAGGGTCGTGTCATGAAAATCCTTAAGACAGACGATTATAACCAGATCTACAATGGAATTTGAGTTTGTAGCTTTAGATAGATCTGGAAAAGAGGCTGAATAGCTTCGAAACTTCTTGGAGGATATTCCTAAATGGCCAAAGCCTGTGCCTGCAATATGCATATATTGTGATAACCAAGAAACAATTGGTAGAGCACAGAACGTAATGTATAATGGTAAGTCGAGACATATGCGTTGTCAACATAATATCATTAGACAATTGATCTTAAATGGAGTTATCTCTACTGATTTTGTAAAGTCAAAAGATAACATTACAGATCTACTAACTAAAGGCTTAAATCGAGATCAGGTTGATAAAACATTGAAAGGAATGAGACTATAGCCCATGAAAATTAAATGCTCTATGTGAAGGAAAACCCAACCTAGTTGATTGGAGATCCCAAGATCTAGGTTCAAAAGGACAACCTACTTGCATAGACCTTATGAGGTCACTTTGGTGGTTCTTATCCCATGTTTATTCCTATGATATAAACAGTGATTAAAAGTGGGATAGGTTAAATAATGCTTTTAATAACTATTGTATGTTTCATTGAGTCGAACAACATAAGTCACCTATGTGAGAGTGAAGTGGGGCCGCTTCGAGGAGACTATTGGGGCATAGTTCTCTCAAACTCTTGCAGAACCAGGAGATGTTCACGGCCATATGAACATACCTATAAGAACTAAAACCTTGCCAGGGAGGTAGTTGTGCGAGGTATATCATCGTTTACACAAATGGTAGAGCAGTTCAAGGACATCACGTCTACTAATTGGCTGGTAAAGTAAATATACTTTCACAAGGGAAGGATCAAGGGTTGATGCCTACCTATCCTATGCAACTATCGAACGTAGATTCTGTCACCACATCGAGTCAATGTTTTTCGTTAAAACTATCAATTTTCATTCATGTGGGGGATTGTTGAAAAAATAGACTTTTTGGAAGCTTTGAGGCATATTCTCGATTAGTAAAGGTGGAGATTTGAATCATAAAATTATGGTTTTATATTCTATCCCCATGAGACCTTTACAATGGTATATCATATGCTCAAAATGGTTGAGTGATGAATGATAAATTAATGCTCAAAGTAAGCCACTTGTGAATTATGTTGAGGAAAATGAAAAGCTTAGTCCCACATTGGTTAGTTATCAAATGTGGAATATGTTTATATATGTGAACCAACTTGATAGTTATTAAATGACTAAACTAATGCTCTTCCTCACACGTAGGGGGTGCAAATTCAAACCTGTCAGAGTTGGAGGCGCACCAACACAACGTGGGCAACGTGAAATGTTCGGAGCAGTCGGGCCTTCTAGGCCTGACCCTACGGATATTTTAGCCCAATACATAATCTTATATTTTCCTCAGCAGAGTTTAACTATTTGGAATTAAAAGGAGTTAATGGCTCCTTTAATTCAAACGTTGATTTGGGTTTAATAACTCCTTAATTCACAGACACGTTATTGGCTCCATTAGTCAAAAATTTCTAAAAGTTCTTCTTTTGAATATTATTTAAAACCAAATAATTTGCAGGAAAAGAGACACACTGAATTTTCCAAAATTTCAAGAGATCATTTCCTTGCATATTTTTCAAACTGTTTTCGGTGATAGACGAAGGCAAGGCTACTGTTCGTTGCTCACTGCAGTCGTGCTACTGCCATGCTCATCTTATTGTTGTATTTTGTGAGACAGTCGACCAACGTTTCTCTAAAACCAAAGGAGTGGCCAAATCTGTTTTAAGGAAACTGTGAAAATAGGCCTCAACTACCAATCTATTTTTCTACCTACCTACGAGTATAATACTTCGACCCAGTTTTGATTTCTGTTCTTTCTAATTATATATATGCATATTTATATTGTTCTCGTTCGATCTTGTGGTTTAAATATATTCTTTATATTGCTGTTTATTTTATTAACGTGTGTGTAATATTTTCATATTTATGTTTTGAAAGTAACGCAAAATCATAAATATATGAACAATAGTTGCTTGCTTGGAGTGCTATGACTTATGCATAATTTGTGATTTTTTACCAAATTATTGTTGTAAACCTCTATTGAAACAAATCTATTAACTTCACCAGCATCATGTAGTTAGATTTAAAAGAGGTCTACTCCAAAGAATTAAAGAAAATGTTTATATAGAAATAAAATAACGTGCATTCCCATGCTAAATGTTCCATAAATGAAAAAAAAAAAATTTATTGAGTTGGAAGGTTTCATGTTGCATAACACTCATGGGAAGACCATAGATGTTAGATAAGTTTTAAATTTATATTTTTTTTTTCATTTGATACAATGTTATTTTTCTATTTAATAATGGGACCTTAGGAATATAGTTTTCTCTTTTAAAACCAAAGCACTCAAGAATTTTACGCAAAATCACTCGTTTTTCAACTCATTCAAGCTTGATTGTTTCATCTTTTAATGGTACAAGTAGTAGTGATGGATGTCTTCTCACATCAAAGATTGAAGGAGAAATATTACGTGATCAGTTGACATCTACTCTTGCTTTACAATGCCTAAATAATTAAGCTAATCTCAAGCCTCAATTCTGGAAAGTTTTAGCACCCATGGAGCAACTAGAGGCCCTCAAAACTACATCAAAATACTCGATTCCACTTCCTGTTCTGAAATGCCTCCAATGTGACATCATTGCTCAAATTCATCTAACACTCAATGCATCTCCATTTCCATCTCACAAGCAATCCCCATGATACATTGATTCCATATGTAAATTTACTGTGTATTTATATATTACAATATATAATTTTTAGCTGTATTTGATAAATGTTTATTTGGTATGAAAAATATTGTAAGGTTATACTATTGTGGCATGTCTTGAATATATAATTATGTTTAATAGTTACTCAATTGATGCATTTGAGAAAGATGTTGTAATTTAAATTGTATTTAAGCATTCAAAGTTATTGTTTAATTAAAGGGTAAACTACAAAAATAGTCACTTTTGTTTACCTCAAATTACATTTTAGTCACTTATGTTTAAAATGTTACATTTTAGTCACTGATGTTATCTTTTTGTTACGAAGCGATTACACTACTGTTAAAATCCGCTACCTCCTTAACGGAACTCCTATGTGGTAGTCCAAATGGGTTTTAAATGCCAACTTGGATGTCTAGTTGTTGGGATGAAAATAGGTTTTTAATTAAATAAAA
>CM025245.1:22238268-22256305 GCA_013677275.1 Gossypium schwendimanii
AGGGACTTTATGATGAAATATGAAAATTTTTAATTTGGATGAAATTTCATGACTCGATTTTGTATGATTTGTTATGTTTAAGTCCAGTAATGCCTCGTATCCTGTCCCGGCGTCTGACATGGGTAAGGGGTGTTACAATTTTTTACACTTTTATAATAGTAATTTTATTATTACTATTAGAGTCAGCTACACCATTAATCACTAAACTATGGGTAAGTTTTCATTTTGATCATATAACAAAAAAAGTTACAATTTGGTGATTGAACTATTTGAAAGTTTTCATTTAAGTCACTGAACTATTCAAAAAAAATTATTTAAGTCATTGGGTTGAGTTTTAAAAAAAATGTTCCACCAGTGAGCTCTAAGTGATGATTCGACGATTGGTATGATAGATCTGTACCCATTGACGAGTAAAAGAACACAACTTAGATCCAAGTCGATTTGACGGTCAGTGTCAAAGATCGGAGAAAAAGTTGTTTGAATTTTGATTCCCAGATTTGTGAAATCCAAAGTTGTTTCATGAAAAAACCTGAATTGTAGAAGAGAAGGGGAATTTTTTTTTCGATTGGTGCGGACAGAACGAATAAAGAAAGCCATATAATATCGATTTTAACAATCCAATGACTTAAATAAAAACTTTAGAATAGTTCAGTGACTAAATTGAATTTTTTTTTGTTAAGTAACCAAAACGAAAATTTACCTATAATTTAGTGACTAATGATGTAGTTTACCATTACTATTATTATAATTACCATTAGATATTAAATGTATTATACAAATTTTTTTTTTTAACAATCTTATTACAAGTTTTGATCATATTTGTTCTTTTTGACAAACTACCAATAGTTCTTCCCCAACCCATAAATAAGAGAGTAATGTGCTTCAGTGCACTCAAACTCATATTATACAAAAATTAATATTATGTTAAATATGCTAATTATAAAATTCCCTAATTCAACTTCTTATTTTGCATATTTGTACTGAATTTAATATTTAACCATTAAAAATTAATTACTAAATTTTGTAATATTTTTTTATTAATTTTTAACTGTAATATTTTAATTCGACGTTTCCTTATATGAACTAAATAAAATAATTATCTCATTGAAACAATTAAATTTTGTTACACATACTTCTTTTCATTTTATTCTTATTTCAACATAAATTAAATTCTACAAATTACATCACTGACCATAATTTCTACAAATTACATCAATTTTATAATTATGGTCAGTGATGTAATCAAATTATTATAATTATAATATATAAAATTATGTTAACATCATATATTTATCAATATATAAATTATAATAATTTATCATAATTTTGTGAAAATTAAGACTAAAAAATATTAAATGAACTAAACTTGTTAATAATTTTTTTATAACAAAGATAATTTAGTAAATTATACTTCTAAATAATCTTACATTCCGTTAACCGAACACTTGAATCTTACATGTTAGTCAAATAAATCAAATAAGGTAATGGAACATATCGAACATTCCACCCCGTAATCTTTTATTATGAAACATAACCTTACATTCCTTGAACCAAATGTACTCTTAATGATATGTAAATTTAAACCCTAAACATATAGCTAATTTTATAATAGATAATGATATATACAATTACATTATATAATTAGTGATTTTTATATGACTTTTCTGTTTGGAATTTTTATATTGAAGTTTATGTTTGAATACTTAGGTATTTGAGATTGTTATGAAATTTTTAATTTGTTTGGAATTCTTACGTGTTCGATTTTGTGAAGTTGTTAGGTTTAATTTGTTTAGATTGTTATTAACAACTTTTATTAATTTATGGTTAATTACAAATCAAATTAATTCCAAATTTAATTTAGATATAGATTTAAATAATAACTGAAAATCCAAAATAAGAAACAAGAAAAACAAAATATCATAGCAGTGTAACAATCATTTGATAGGAGAAAGGGAGGAGCATTAAGGCAGATGAAGATGCGACAGTAGACTAAAATTATCACCGTTAAGTATAAAAAGGAGTAGAAGAAGCCAAATCTCACCCCACTACATTTACGAGATCAACCCCCTTCCTTTCTTGCGAAACCTAATAAATATAATTATTTAGAAATTGAAACCTTCCATATCTCTTTACAACATTTCTCTATTTTCCTTTAAACTTTTTTTTTTTTTAATATCTGTCTTAATTGAAGGAGAAAAAAGTAAGATTGAAAGTTTTATAAGAGCAAAATTATATTATCTGAACGAGGGAAGGCAAATAAAAGAGAAGAAAGAGGATGAAATTAACCTCCTCTGTTCTTGTATTTATTGTGCCTCCTCTCAGATCTTAGTTTCTTCTAACATTTGCTACTTGCCTCTCTTTTCATTGGTGCGTTCTTATCTTTCTTGCTGATGAATCTGGAACTGGGTTTTCCAATAAACTTTTACAATTATATCAGTTTTTTGATTGATTGTCCAAATGGGTTTTTTTTTTCTTTTCATTTTTGAATTTCAAGTGATATTAAATTATGGGGTTGGTCGGTTGATTGTTGTTGAATGATCTGTTGTTTCTAAATTTTGAATTAGAAAGGAAGTTTTCATGTGTTTCGGTTATACTTTTGTTGTTAAAATAAAATGCGTTCAAATGTATCTTCATTATTGCATTTGGACTACTATAGTCAATAAAAGGCAACATTTTGATTCGTTATTATCGAATTTATTCTCCAAGGAAGAACATTTTTATATTGTTTTTTTGCTTGGTCTATTACTGTTTTTATCTCCTTGAAATTTTTATGTCTTGCATTGGATCCAGTGATAGATTTGACCCTTTTTTATGTTAAAGTTTATATTTGATTTGAAAATGTAGATAGTTTAGATTTTATATTGATGGAACTAGTTTTTCATGAATCTAGAGAAAGATGTCTGAAAATGGTAAATTATTTATCGGTGGGATATCTTGGGACACCAATGAACAGCGTCTCAAAGAGTATTTCGATAGTTATGGTGAAGTGGTAGAGGCAGTGATCATGAAGGATCGGACCACAGGGCGTGCTCGTGGTTTTGGTTTCGTTGTTTTCGCCGACCCAGCTGTTTCTGATAGAGTCATCAAGGAGAAACACAACATTGATGGCAGGATGGTAAGTTGTTGATCTTTAAGCACACATTTTTAGATCATTTTTTTATGTACTATGTTTATCATTTATGCTATTAGGTTATTGAAGCAACAGATGAAATCTAAATTCCTTATTCAAATTATGATCCTGATATTCTAATTGCAGGAATTTGTATTATTCTAGTTCCCTGTCCAGCTAAATTTCAAATTTGGGCCAAGAGTAACCTTGCTTCCTGTTATATATCATTTTCCTTGCAATGATAGTATTAGTTATGGTTGTAATTCTTCATTTAGTATAATTACTTATATTGAGCTAAAAGAGTTTATTGTGTTTAAGTTTTATTTTCATTATTGAGTTAATTATGTTATGCTCAGGTTGAGGCAAAGAAGGCAGTTCCTAGGGATGAGCAAAACATTATGAGTAGAAGCACTAGCAGCATCCATGGTTCTCTAGGTCCAGGCCGGGCAAGAAAGATTTTTGTTGGAGGTTTAGCATCAACTGTCACAGAGAGTGACTTTAAAAAGTATTTTGATCAGTTTGGAAATATAACAGATGTAGTGGTGATGTATGATCATAACACCCAAAGGCCTAGGGGTTTTGGATTCATTTCTTATGATTCAGAAGAAGCAGTGGACCAAGTGTTGCTAAAAAAATTCCATGAACTGAACGGTAAAATGGTTGAGGTCAAAAGAGCAGTTCCCAAAGAATTATCACCTGTTTCTAGTCGCAGTTCCCTTGGTGGATTTAACTATGGTATGAATGGTGTCAACAGCTTTCTTAATGGCTATGCTCAAGGATTTACTCCAAGCAATGTTGGAGGTTATGGACTTGTGATGGATGGTAGATTCAGTCCAATTGCTAGTGGTCGAAGCGGGTTTCCTCCTTTTGGTTCTGGTTATGGAATGGGCATGAACTTTGAGCCAGGGTTGAACCCAAATTTTGGAAATAGTGCAAATTTTAGTAGTAATATGAGCTATGGACGAGGATTAAGTCCTTACTATATTGGAAATACAAGTAGATTCGCTAGTCCTATTGGGTATGATGGAAGAAGTGGAGGTAATACTTCCTTTTTCAGCTCAATGACCCGTAATCTTTTAGGAAATGGGGGGATCAATTATAACACAAATGTTGTTAGTTCAAGTGCATGTATGGGATCTGGAAGCGGGAGTATAGGAGGAAGTGTCTTTGGGAACAGGATTAATTGGGGTTCTTCTGGAAGTCCCAGTCATGGTGGAGGGATTGATGTTTCTAGCAATAGTCTGAATTTCGGTTATGGAAGTGGTTATAATAGATTTGGACTGGAAACAGCAGGGTATGGAAGAAATAATGGGACCAATCTAGTGGCAACATCATCATATGCAGCATCAAATGGTGGCTATGATGGAGCCTTTGTGGACCTGTATAGTGGTGCTTCAGTTTATGGGGATACTGCTTGGAGATCATCAATGTTTGAGCGAGATGGTTTTCATTCCTTTGGGTATGGACTTGGTAGTGCCACTTCTGATGTTTTGGGCAAAAGTTCTCCTACTTATGTCGGAGGTTATAGCGTTAGTAAGAGACAAGAAAATAGAGGTAAGACTTGTCACTTAGCATCCTATGATCATTCTTTAAACGATTTTAGATTGAAGAATTTGCCATAATTTTTTCGAAGAATTATCAATGATGTTCATAAGAATTTAGTGGCACAATCTTTTTGAGTGTTGTAGAAGCATAATAGAAAGAACCTTGAAAACTTTAATATGGGGGCTCTGTTAAATATCTTTATTGGGCCTAAGTCTTAATTGTAGCTAAACATTCTTCTTAGTAATATCATCTTCCATATTTTAATGCTGTATGATGTGCTTGCTAGGTTTAGAAGAACTAATTCAATTATTGATGACGACTTTTGAACATAATCACCATATGATTCATTTATTAATGAATGAAGTTTTTTTATCTGTAACATGTATATACATATGACAGTTGTTCTGCATCTCTGAAATAGGTTAGATAATTCGGTAATTTTAAAAAAATAATTGTTTAAACTGTAGTGAAAATATACTTATCATTGAGTACTATATATGTTGCTTTTTGTTAGCCCAACGTTCTGTACCATATATTGCTCAACTTGAACCACCCAACTTTGATTCTATGGTTAACATCTCCATTGAACTCCTCTTCTTTCTGAACTATCATCCCCAGTTACTTAAGGCACTGTATTGGTATCACTTGACTATCAAGTTGGATCACATATTGTTGTACTTATTCCTTCTTTTACTAAAATGCTTGTCGTATACTCAGTTTTTTATCAGTACCACAATCTAACCCCAATCCCCCACCCCTACAAAAAAAAAAGGCTTCTATTGTGTCTCAATGATGTCAAGGTTGTATCTCACTTTAGAGCTTTCTAGGATAGGCTTCTTCAGACAAGCAAATCTTTTTACATTTTAGTCAGCCTTCTGCTGCAATGCAGGTGCCAAAAAAAAGTATGAGTGCAATCCAGGTTTAGCATTGTATTTCTGATATGGTATGGAGATCTTTGACTAGACTTGAGACCCCATAATTTGCTTGTGGAGGCTCTTTTGTCATCATTAATATCATGATTGTTTTTTAATTTTGGATCTTTAAAGCATGATAGTTACTAATAAGAGAGCGAAGCACATTATATATTTGTTCTCAAAAAAGCATTAGTTTGTATGCAACCAATGGAGTAGATCACTATTACAGAAATACCTTTAATTGCTATTATCTCTATGTACATATAAATGTGGTGCAATTTCTAATTTATGCCTCAGCTTGGCACCTAATGGGCTTAGGTTGCACCTCAATGATACCATACAAGGGTCTTCTCTTTCTTTTCCCCCCAAAAAATTTAAAAGGTGCATAAGAGGATGCCTTAGTGAAGTTATGTTTCCTCTCATTTAAGTCGAATTTGTTTATAGACCATACTTTAATTAATATTGAAGGATACCACATTTTCAGGTAGTCATTTAGCTAGAATGTTTCCTCTCATTTAAGTCGAATTTGTTTATAGACCATACTTTAATTAATATTGAAGGATACCACATTTTCAGGTAGTCATTTAGCTAGAATAAAAAATGTATAACTTTGCTAATGTAGTTTATTAGAAATAGAGATGCCCTGTCAAAGTGTAGCACGAGGGATTCCGCAGATAAGTTATCCATTGCTTCCACTTCATTAAAGGCATCAACTTTGTGATGGAATTGGGTTTACAAGCAATTACTACCCATTGTTACTTAAAAGAAAGCTCAAACAATTATTTGTTCTTGGAAATATGCATTTGTTTTATTTAAGGTGAATGCTTTTCCATTACCTTGTGATTATGGTCCCAGCACTTTGAAGATGCAAGAGAGGCACTATAAAAATATTAAACCCGTCTATTATTATCCTTTTATACTTCAGCTTATATGCGAAATAATACATGACAACTTGCATTTGCACCTTTGCACCTCGTATTGTGGTGGATACCAGTCTTTGGATTTACATTTACATCTCTGTTGTGAAGCTTATATCAGGTTTGCTAAAAGTAGAATAAATAACGGTTAGGTCATTGATCTGCAAGAAAACTTAAACAAATGAGAAATAATATTATTAGAAGTAGAAGATTGATATTTGAATATGTTGTTCCTGGCATGATTGGGAAGAAAAAGAGCCTAACTGCAAACCGTACTTGGCCAGCAGTGGGATATTGTAAAGTGAAGCTATAAGCAGCAATTGGAATTTTGGGTTTCAGAAGTATTTAACTCCTGCATCTCATCCAAGTATTCGATTTAGAAGAAGGAAAAAGGAAAGGAAAGCAACATTGTTTGACATTTAGGCTTTGCTTCATATCAAAGATGGAAAGGAGTGAAGATGAAAAACTTGTTAATCAAATGGTCAAGATTCATAACCACTTTCCTACTTTGTAGCTTAACCATTAGATTAACAAATTTTCCATACTTCTTTCCATTCTTCATACCAAGCGGAGCTACAAATCTTAAAATAAAGAGAAAAAGAGACTTTCATTCTTTGGTCATCTAGGGGAAGAAACTACTTAAGAATCTTATATAGGGATTGAATCAAGTAGATTATTGTCCAAGTGGCTGTTTAACAGTCCTGGCTGTCAATTCTAAAGTTCTTTTATAATTTTATTTGCTTTGACAAGCAAAATTCCTTTTAAGAATGCTAAAAGGATTCCATGTCCTGGGGCAAGCATGGTGTCGTAGTTCATAGTCTTTATTATCTATTTATTGTAACCTTTTCTGCCTTACGCTCATTGATTTGGTTGGCTGCCAATGCAATAAAGTAGTTACTTTGTATCATATCAATGAAAATCACTAACTGGCAACTTCTGTTATTTTCAACTTTTCATTGTAAACAAGCCATGTTTTTCAAAAAAAAATTTTAAAACATGTTTTGTGATGTACATTCTCAAACTTTGTTATAGATTCGGTATTCAGAATTTGCTTTTTACACTTCATTTTGCTTTTCTTTTGGTTCAGGAGTTGCTACCTAGAAGATTGTTTTGGTTATCAAAAGAATTATAGGAGAAGATAATTTTGTGAAGCAGATGATCTATGAATTATGCCTATTTCCCTTGTATTAAAAGAAAGTTGGTTATCTCAAGCTAACCGAAGTGCCTATTAAGGGATCTACAAGGGATTTTGTGTTGAGGCTTGAGTTTTGAGTTACCTTTATAAGGGTTCTTTTTTCTATTTTTCCTTTTTCTGGGTATTTTAGTAAAATGTAAAGATACAGACAGAAATGCTAAAGCATCTCATGCGAAGCAAGGAGATAGGCTTTTCTTTCTCTCCCTAAATTTCTTATCCTATAATGTGGCTCTGGCTAAGTTGTGGGTTATCTTCAGGTATGGTTCTTGTTGATTTAGGGCTCCTTTAAATCAAGTTACTATATATGCTAATTCTTACTCCATTGAAACTTTTTCTGCAACAGGTTGAAATACTAAAATGGATTATTCGATCAGACATGTTTTTGGTTTTCAATACTCTTCAGACGAAATAAACAAAGCCATATGGTATTTGATATGATTTCTGCATAATGCTATCAGTTTGGATCTACAAATACAATGCTATGAAACATCACATTGCATTGCTTGAGCTTTTTATAATATGAGGATATGCACGTACATGTTCTTATGTTTATGATATTAAATCTAATCATGTGAAGTTGCATAATGGACTTTGTTTGCGTGTAATAGTCATTAATCAGAAATTTAGAATGAGGCGATTGGAGCCGCATTATCATGTGATCAAGTCTTGGAGGCTTGCTGGCATTCCTTGTTTTGATCCCATTTTCTTTTTATTCAATTTTTCATTTACGATGCTGTTCGAATGCTTTGTCTGGTCTAAAACTAGAAATCATATTACGAGTTTGGGGTTGTCTGATATAAATATGTTTATGTTTTCTAAAGTTGTATGCTTATGTCTAAAATTTTTCAAATATGGCAATTGACCTCAAGAATCAATTACAAGAGTTTTTAAGAAAAATGGAGGGTTTACAAAAAGTTAGAGATTATTACCATGTATTTGATAAGGAAAGTTTAAATCTAGTTTGATGACTATATTATGCAAAAACTTGATGTAGTTTGATCTGAGCTTATAAAAGATTTATGATTTTTTGATAGGACATGTTTGGATATTATAAAAGAATTTAATAAATTATTTCAGAAGGTTATGGTGGAGTACCAAGAAAATTTTGAATGAAGTTATATATAAGCTACATGTTGAAGAGTTACAATCACTATGTTGAGTAAAAGAGAAAATTATTATACTAGAAAATCACACTAGGTTTAATTTTTAAGAAGATTGGAGGAGTCACAAATAATCTCACTTAAAACTCAAGTTCTTAAATAGAATGTTCCTACAATTTAATTTAATAGCACAATATGTCATCATATTGTTCCCAATAAAATATCTACAATTATACCTACAAAATATTGAAAGATAAATAAAAATAAGGAAAAACATTAGAAATTTAATGAGGTTCAACAAATTATGCATGTGTCCTCTGACACTACCAAAAAAATGTCAAATTCTAGGATGATCAAAAGGTGAAGAAACCACCTCTATTTATAGTAATACAAACACTCCTTACCCTTGTATTTTTTAAATGTAGGATTGTAGTATTTCAACACACTATTAGTTACGTAGTCAGATATATTTTAAAAACCTAAAGGTCAATATACCCCTCCCAAAAGTTATGACCACAACCCTTCTTAACTAGTGTAGTTGAGACTTGAAACCCAATAAACTTCCACAGTTTTTTAATATATGCAATTGAATAACTTAACAATGAAAAAAATTGGAAGAGTTATTAAATTAGCTTACTAATGCCTTTTGGCCTTATTGATGCCCCTACTACATTTCAATCTTTAATGAAAGTTTTTCTTTTATTTGTATTATTGAGGTGGGAGAAAAAGTCTATTTGAAGATCCAACCTTACAAGCAAACTACACTAGCTTTTAAGAAACAGCTTAAGCTTTCTTTCAAGTGTTTTGCCCTTATTCTATAATTACCAAAGTGGGGTCAATAGTTTATAAGCTCAAATTACCAAATACTGCTAAAATCCATAATGTGTTTTATGTTATCTCCTAAAAAAAAAGAGCTCTAAAGAGGTTGCTGATGATGGACAACCCCTTGTGTACCTAGTTGTCATATTGGACAAGAGAATAACTAAAAGGGGAAACAATGTAGGACAATCCAAGACCATAACAATGAACCAAGGAGCTAGGCAAAGGGGATTACTACTCAAATTCACATGCATCAAGAGACAAATTATTGAAGAATGAAGGATCCAACTGGAATGTTGAGCTGGCATAATACAAAGTAGCTGTATATGAAATTTGTTAAGCTTAGGTCATAGTTGTTGATTATTGGTTTATGTAATTTGTAGTTATAGACCTCACTATTTATGCATGACTATATGTGAAAATAAGCTTTATGAAATGAAATTATTAATGGAAAAACTCTTTACCTTTTTTCCTCTTTCCTTCTCTGGTCTCATATCATCTTCTTTCTTCCATAACAATAACTGGATTTTTTTTCCAGCAGCAATACAAAGCTAAAATTCAATTAAAACAATGAGCAATTGATCACTTATATCAACAAAATGAAGTCCTATCTCTATTACAATGAAGGACTATGAAACAATAAAAAATCAAGATTAAGAAAAGTAAGGTTGGAGTGATCTCACCAAGTTCTTGAAACTTTTAAGGAGAATTTGTTGGTTTAAGGGGGAAAAAAGGGAAAAACATTAATGAAGGTGAAAATTTGGAAGAGAATTTTTTTCAACTCAAGCTTTTTTTAACATGAGTTAGTTCTTTTCAAAAAAACTACAAAACTAACAATAGCATTTTGGTTTGACTTCAGTTTTTATAAATTTTAACTGATCACTTTAGAATTAGCATATTTGTATTTTATTAGAAGACTTGCTTTGTTCTTTTAATGGTATTTCTAGAATCACCTACTGACATCAAATGTCAAGATGGCCGAGTTGGTCTAAGGCGCTAGTTTCAGGTACTAGTCCGAAAGGGCATGGGTTCGAATCCCATTCTTGACAATAATAAATTTTTACACTTTTTTATCATATTAGAAACGGGGCTTCCAATTCTTTATCATATTGATGCTTGCTGAATAGTGTTGGGCCAAACTAAATAGTCAGACTTGGAGCAAGTGTTTGAAGAGCCCGCAACTGCCAATCCTAATCCCAAAGTTCCAACCACAATGAATGGGATCCCTGTTTCAACCAAAAACCCATATGAAACCATGTTAATGTCGGGTGCAATTAGCTGTTAAACCCCCCACAAAACGACAGTAGCCATACCGGAGCTGGAAAGTGAAAAAAGCCTCTTGGTTTTTGCCTTTCAGGGGTCTCTCAACCCAGCAGCAGCCATGGGAGTGAGCTTGGAAGGACAGAAGGTGATAATGGTACCATACATGGAAGCACATGTCCCAAAGTACCACCTCTGGATGCAAGACCCTGCTCTCCTTCAAGCCACCGGATCAGAGCCCCTCTCCCTCCAACAGGAATACGATATGCAGCTCTCCTGGAACCAAGACCCTCTCAGTTCTTCTCTCTCTCTTTTACTTCCTTTTCTGATTGTTTATACCAATTTCTCAATTGGGTTTTCTTCTTTTTTCTTTAATTTAATGATTAAGCTTGGTTTTCTACAGAGAAAACTTTCATTATTTTGGATAAGGAGATGGTCGGGGAAAAGTTTGTTCATGTAAATCCTCATGTGGAAGGTCACCTCATCTACTACCTTTTTCTTAATTGCACAGAATTTAGTGAAACCCTTTGATTTCTTCAGCGTATTGTTTTGGACTGATATGGAGTTGATGGTAAACGATGATCCAGCCATGGTCGGGGATGTGAATATCTACATGAATGATTTGGATGACCCTCAATTAGCAGAGGTTGAAATTATGATAGCTGAACCAAAAAGGTACTTGCTTTGCACTTCTTCACAATCAACAAAATCTATTTCTTAACTGACATCGCTCTCTTTCCTTCATACTTGTGTAATCATTGTGAATCATCAACGTGAAATTTCTTGCACTTGATTTCTTTTCTTTCTAAGAATTTGTTGGGTTTGTTGCTTTTCTCTTTTTTTTTCTTTTCATTCTGTTTAATCATTTATGAGCAAGAGTGCTGTGGAAATTGAGTAATGGTTTAATGTAAATAGTACTTTTACACCATCCTATACAACATATGATAATGAATACCGACTGTAATTGCCTTATTCATAGGTTTGTTGTCATTGTGTGTGTACATCAATTGTGTCCCTTTATGTTCTTGGTAGACTCCAGCACTCAGTTTTCGTAAGATGTTTGTATTGAATGCTTAGATACTTGATGATTCGATAATACAACTCTTGTGAGGAGAAAAGAATAATGAAATGATGGATGCTGACAAATTGGCAAATAATTTACATGTATCTCAGATGAAGAAGTTAACTGGCAATTTGGATTCTCATTTCTTGCTGTTATGTGTCATGGCACATATATACTTTCCTTACTTGTTCAGATGTACTCTCCTTTAAGTGGCTTGGTCATTCTGATATTTGTGTCTGGCTTGGTTTCGATATTTCAAGTTGAGTGTTATTCTAGTCGCATTTTTTAGGGTAAAGTTCTGGTCCTGACTACCTTGTTTTTGCTGTGATAAATTAAAATCTACTAGGAAAACAAAACAAAGTATCAAAACTGTAAAGTTGATCTAGATACTGTTTTTAAAATATTCCCTTTTAATCTTTTCTCTTATTTTTCATGCTAGAATAGCCGTGGTAAGGGCCTTGGGAAAGAGTCTGTCCTGATGATGATGGCCTATGCAGTTCAAAACTTCAGAATCCATGTCTTCCGTGCTAAAATTGGAGCATCAAATGGGTCATCTCTTAGTTTGTTTCAGAAATTGGTCTCTGTTTTACTCTCTTCCCTTACACACACATACTTGCATTCATGTTCTTAAAAAGCTTATTTTTCTTGTTCCTACTTTCGAGACATTCATGCAAAGGCATTTGAAGGATTAATGTCCAGGCTTTTGCATGGAGGTTAAGAGATACAATACAGTAGATGCATGAATGCTTACTTGTCTTATTCTTGTTCTTGACATGCCATTACGGTTGTAGGGCTTCAAGGAGACTTCTTATAGCGAAATATTCAAGGAGGTGAGATTTTCCTTTTGCCATCAAAAGTGTTCAGGGCACACCCGTCCCTGGTTTCTTACGACATAGTAGTTGCTGAGTCTGATAGTGGGTGGTCTCTTAAGTTCCCTTTTTTTTGTTTTGTTTTGTTTTGTTCATGCCTGACCGGTAGGTAACATTGGAATTGGCGGTGACGGAGCAAAAGCAAGAGGAGCTTCTGCAGTTGTTGGGCACTGTAGTTACACATGCATAGCCTCCGGGAGGCCGTAATTTATTTTCCCCTAAAACTTATTAACTGTCATCATACATGTATCTATGAGTTGTAGAAACTAGAATTGTAGATGATTCCCTGTTTTCGGAAAAGAGTTTTGATGTTTATGATGATGAACAATGCTGGAAACTTACATTTGCAATAATGATAAACAATGATGAATTGCTTTAACATTAACTGATTAATGACAATCCACGAGGATTTTGCCTCCCTTTAGTATAATGTCTGAATATATAAAATATGGTCCGAGTTCGATTAGTTAGATTAAATCCTTATATTTTTCGTACATTTGAAATTTAGTCACTTTATTTGTATTTAATAAAATGTAATCTTTCTATTTTTTTTTTCATTTAAAATGCAAGTCTAATTTGTTAACTTTATTAATATCCTTCTTTCAAATCGGAATAAATATTTTTTGTTTCAAATATCATATCAAATAAGATTTGAATTTTAAATTCTAAAAAATATAAGGACTAATTCATAAAAAATAAAAATAGTGGGATTAAATTATAAATGTACAAAAAAATATAGACTTGAAGCTTATTTTAACCTTATTATTTTTACATATATTATCCTCAACATTCACATTGGATTGGATCTACATCTGTTCAAAAATGAGGTAAGAACATTAACTTGTAATTGAAGTATGTTGAGTAGTATTAAGATATATTATTTAGTCATTAGTTGGTATATTTGTAACTATTTCAGTTTGTCTGTTAGGTATGTAGCTATTAGTTTGCATTTGTGTAACTATTTTTCAGTTAATTAGTGGATGAGCTAAGAAGATCAATTAGGCTTCTTATTAGTATTGTTCAAGCTTAGCTAATGCACTAGAATTCTTGTATAAATTCCATAGCTCGGTCCTTTGGATTATTAGAACTGATGAAATAAAATAAGTAGTCCCATTTTTGTTTCTTTGCTCTTGTTTTAGTGAGTTTGAATATCGTATCAAAGCTAGTTGATTTGCAGTCGTGAAAGGTTGTTATTTGCTGTTAAGTTTTGTGCATTTTAGGTTTTAGGTGTGGGTTTTCTATGACTCCAAAAATTAAGGTCAGTTCAAGGAATAATGTTAGTCAATAACATCCTTCTTCAAATGCTGGTGAACAAGTGAATTTTCAAGTGAGTTTCATTTTCTTTTATGGTTGCTCAAAGAGTTCAACAACTTCCTAAACATGAAATTGTTAAGCTTAGTGAAAGTAATTTTCATTTTTGGGAGCATCAAATAACGTTGATTCTTCAAGGATCTGATTTACAAGGATATGTTTTGGGAACCATTACTATTCCCCCTCTGTTTATAGTTGATAAAGATGATAAATTAGTTGATAATCCTGATTTTCTGGTGTATAGACAAGAGAAACTGTTGGCATCATGGTTATTGTCTACAGTATGTGATGATGTGTTATCTTATCTAACTAGTGCTAATACTAGTTTTGATGTGTGGACAACTACTGAGAAAATGTTTGTTACCAGGTCAAATACCGAGATTTCAAGTTTAAGGCATATGTTGCATTCTTAGAAAAAAGGTCAATTGACCATTAAAGAATATCTGTCCAAGGTTAAATGTATGTATTTGTGATATTTTGAATACAACAGGAAGTCTTGTTTCTGAACATGAATTGGTGAGTGTCATTCTTGCAGGGATCTTAGTTAAGTATGAAGCAGTTCGTGTTGTTGCACCAGCTACCAGCGTTTCTCTTGATCTTCTTGTTGAGACGCTAATTGATTGTGAGTCAAGACAGTTTAAGTTTGTGTCTAGTGTTCCTATGCAAGCTTATGTGGTTCAACAACAGAAAAGTGATGGCGTGGTTCAGTCAAAGAATTCTGAATCAAGTAATGGTTATAACAGGGGTTATAATCAAGGAAACCGTCAACAATCTATAGGTGGTTTCTAAGGTGGCAGATGTTACTATTGCGGTAGAGGTCGTGGACGTCGTTTTCCTCATAATCGACCCTCAATGTCAACTATGTGGAAAGATTGGACACTTAGTGCAAAAATGTCACTATCGTTCTGATCATACATTCTCTGGTTTTTCTGACATGAATCAAGGGATGCAAATGAGTGTGAATTATCATAATTTTACTGATCAGGGTCAATCATCATAGTATCTATCACACTTTCCTTCGAATTATGTTCCAGTTTCACAGTTCCATCAGTTAAGGTATTCAAAGGGTGGCTTCAGTCTCAGTATTATGGTGAGGGAATGCAAGGTTGTGGGTTTCAGCTTCCTAGTCAAGTGAATGTTTCTACTCCTATAAGACTGAATTTGCAGTTTCCAAAAAGTGTTAAGACTCAGATAGGAGTAGGTTGTTTTCCTCAGCCAGGTGTCTCACAGCCAGGCTGCAATTTTGTTTTTGTTTCTAATAAAGGTGGTTACAAGATATGGTATCTAGATTCAAGGGACACTAATCATATTACAAATGACATTTCAAATCTCAACAGTGTTGTTGAATGCACAGGTACTAATAAGCTTTTTATGGGTAATAGTGCTTGTGTTCCTGTTTCTCATTTAGAGTCCTCTTCTTTTATCTCTGGTAATAGACTTACATATAAAAAATGTTCTAAATGTTCCACATGTTTGAAAAAACTTCTTGTCTGTTGCTCAATTTGCCAAGGATAATAATGTTTGTTTCGACTTTCATCCATTTTATTGCTTTGTGAAGGAGTACAAACATGGACTGTTTTTCTAATGGGCCACATTCACGAAGAGTTGTATTATTTTGATTTTTTAGCATACAAAGGATGTTTCAACTGACTCTTTTGGTAGTTTTTTAAAATTTTAATTTTCCGTTATGCAAGAAAATTATTTTCAAACTGGAATTTTTTTCAACGTGTGATTAGGACTCAAATAATTTATAATTAAGTTCTAGCTTTTTGCCTATTAATATAAACTCATTTAGTCACAAAGTTATTCCACTATAGTATCGTGATTGAGCTCTCCCCTACGACATACCATTACGAAAGCAACTACTTAGTGCTTGTCTAATGACCTTGTAAGAAGTGTATTACTCTCATAAGATATCATTGATATCTTTGGGATAATATCTGTTCTCCCAATATGATTCTATTTTATCTCATAGTAACCATTACATCTTTCTTTATGAAAAATTAATCACTATCAAATAGTGATCAAGTCATCCATCACAATGACGGACGACCCATGGCTGCCATATTTACTTTTCATCAACCATGTAATTCGAATGAGAGGATACCATTTACCATGTTTTGGGCTATGAATTCCATTGTTATGAATTACACTACATACTACAGAAGTCGTCTACCCAATGCACTAGCTTTTGGTTCTATATCTATTTCAACTCAGGCTTTTACTTACATCAAAGTATATTAGTCACGCATATATAGTTCATAATCCACTCAGGATTAAGGTATGTCACACTATGAATGTCACACTATAAATGTCACAAGTGAATAAATCTACAAACGAATTCAGGATCTATTCTTTTTGGTCTTGTCCGATGTACTGCCGCTCCAGTCAGTCACATCTATGTCTCTATCTTCTAGGAGTCATTCACTCTAATATCCAAGATAAGGCATCTCCCCAATTTGACTTGATAGACAATATATTGGTCTTTCAATTGGTTTGCTCATTTCTGAATAGACTAAGACTTGCTTAAGTTCGTTTACTGATACAAGTTGTCTTTCCGTATTTCGATCTAGTCAAGTAATATCGCTTAGTATTAGTTAAACATTAGATAACCAGTGAGTTAATATTTGCTTCTATTTTGCTTTACATGAAAAAACCACGTGAGGATCATATACAAAGGGCATTGATGTAATTCATGAATAATTTTATTAACCAATCAGTTTGAAAAAATTACAAGTGTACAAACGAATATACTACACTTAGGGCACTAGATCCAATAGTTATGCATTCTAAGTTTAACATGTAGAACTTGACTTGTTCTTTGTTAGAGAAAAGGTAACAGCTAGTAGTTTAATTGTCGGTCATGTACTAGCCCAAGATCAGATAACAGATGGTTTTACCAAACCTTTGTCAGTTAATTTCTTATCCAAGTTTCGATCCAAGCTTCAAGTTGTTAACATGTATGAAAAAATTGTAGAAGAGCAGATAGTTGGGTGAATATTAAAAGAAATTAGTTAGTTTTTAGTTGGTGTTTTGTAACTATTTCAATTTGTCTATTAGGTAGGTATTTGTTAATTTGCAACTGTGTAACTATTTTTCAGTTGGTTAGTGGATGAGCTAAGAAGATCAATTAGGCTTATTGTTAGTGTTGTTCAAGCTTAGCTAATGCACCTGCATTCTTGTATAAATTCCATAGCTTGGTTTTTGAATTATTGGAGCCGATGAAATAAAACAAGTAGACCCGTTTCTATTTATTTTTTTGTTGTTTTGATGAGTTCGTACAAATAGTTACAACTATGTCAAGAACTTTGGTTCAAAATGGAAGTTTTTAAATCATAGATATTGTTCATTTATCCTATCTTGTTAAAATAAAATGTCTAATATCCAATTTTTTTTTCCTTTTTGTTGTTTAAATAAGGATTTAAAAGGAATTAGCACATTTCTAATTTCCAATAATGTTCTTGACTTTTTTTTCGTTCAAAATCAAGATTTTGGACAAAATTAAATGTATGAAGCTTATCCTCCAAAATAAAACTTTTGTAATAAATAAATAAAACAAAGCACACCAATATTTTTGCAACTAGATTGGTTAGACCATCGATTTTTGATTCAACCAGTTGGTCTGATTTGAATAAAGAATTTATTAAAAAGGGATAAACTAGTTTCAACCAGCCCATACCGACTCGCAAATCAACCTGTTCAACCTTTCTTTGGACTATTATATTGATCAATTCTTGATCGAATTGATTCAAATGACTAGTCTAGTCCAATTCAAATAACCTTGGAGCACATATCATATATTCATCCTAAAAATTTGAAAAAAAATATTAACTATTCCAATACAAAATTTTAACTGTTTGAAAAAAGAAACACTTATGTGACTATTTTACTTAGTTATTTGTTTTTTGTTTTGTTAGAATATGTTTTTTTTTTTT
>CM025245.1:22259535-22300829 GCA_013677275.1 Gossypium schwendimanii
AAAAAACAAGTTTTTAGGTGGACGCTATATCTAATTTACAACCAATAAACAACAAAATAAGGCCCAAAGGCCTTTTTTAAATTAGGGTTTTGGGTCGATTTTAAAGTTAATTAGGGATATAGGCTGATTTTGCTAAAAAACGCGTCCAGCTAGACGAGCTTTCCAATTCTCTCTCTTAGGGTTAGGGTTTTTATTTTATTAGGGTTTTTGTTTAAGGTTTTAGAAAAGTGTTCAGGGTTTTTAACAGAAAATTTTTAGGTAGTTTTGAGGGGTCGGGGATGTGATAACGTGCCTCAGCTCACATATATTTCATGTCATGGTGGGATAAGATCATGATCTTAGAAACCTATCATGGGGAAATCTGATTTTAGGGTAATAATGCTTGATACGATTAGGGGTCGAAGTCAACGTCAAGTTCTCACTCAGTGGTCATGATGCGGTTATGGGTTTGAGTATAACCGGGGGCAAGTGACAGTCGTTACGCGGTCAGGAGTTCAAGCTTTTTGGATACTTGCAAACAATGCCCTATATATACCATACATAAGATTGAGGTCATAATCATATGAACAAACTTAAAGGACTTTCAATTTTATCAACGTAATTTTTTCTCTATTTTCGGCCAGTCAGTATCTCTAACCTTTCATTCTTGTTCGAAGGTCGACACCGAAGTGGGCACAAGAAGGCTATCAGGAGGATAGTAGATGTTCTGGCACAGTAGAGGTCAAACTTGAGTTGGCGCGAGTTATTAATGGGTTGTGTAATAACGACAATCATCGTCGCTCTAGAAGGAGCATCACCTTTACTATACCGTGATAACCGCTCCCCGCCTGAGAGTCCTCTTACATCTACAACTGTGCCGACCTTCAAACAAGAATGAAGGTTAAAAGTATCAGTTGCTTGGAAATAGAGAAAAAAATAACACTGATTATAGCAAGAAGCCCTAGAGTTTTTCCGTATGAATATGTCCTCAAACTTCTATGTGGTATTTATAGGGCATCATTTACAAGTATTCGAAAAGATTGAGCTCGTGGTTGCGAAACGACTATCAACTAGTTCCCCCATTATACCCCGATCCATTATCGTATAATGATTGTTGATTGAAACCTCTATGTTGACTTCCATCCTTGATCGTACAAAGCAAAATCACCCCATAATCGACTTTCCTAGGATAGGCTTCAGAGGCAATGATCCCATCTCGGCATGATATATGAAATGTGTGCGGCTCTGAGCGATATTGCATCATCGACGACTCAAGAATACCTCAAAAGTAAATAAAATATCCTTCACGACTGAAATTTTTAAGACCGAGAAATTATTTATAGTGGAAAAATAGATTGGAGAGAAATTATATGAGAGAGGGATGACGAAGCTTGGTATGTGAGAGCCTTTTTATAGGTGCATGGAAGGGTTTGTTTGCAAAGGGTCATATTTAAAGAGCAGTGGAACATATTCTAAACGTGTTGAAGTGTTTAAATCATCTTAAATATTAGAAGCGTCAGGCTTTTTAGCCCAGGGAATAGTGAGTTTGTTAGAGAAAGCTCGCCTAGCTGGGGGGCGTCCAACTAAGCGCACTTTCCTACCATGTCAGCAGGGAAGTCCCCTCAACTGGGCGAGCTTTCTATAAGAAATTCACTATTCTCTCGACAGAAAGCACATTTTTGTATTACTGTTGTGTATGTTATGAAGCGCAGAATCTTGATAAAATTATATGAGTTATGAGCGTGTGATGAAAATTATACACTATGCAACGAATGTGTGCATTCATAAAAATCATTCATAGCACGTATTCCCTTTCTCCCTACATAATTCTATTATAAAAAGGGCGTAATTTTTATAAAATTTACACACATCAAGTTAATAACAAATAACTCTACTTATTTTTTGCGTTTATTCATCCAAACCGTAACCGATATTGAAATGAGTCAACAAGTGAAATCTGCTATATACTACAACAGTCAAATTTGTAATACATATTTCGGGGTGGTGTTTGTAGGAGTGAAGTCTATGGAATTAACATTCAATAGTACCATTCAAATGCGTGAGGTACGGACTAGAATAAGGAGAAAAGTCGGGGGATCGAACCGGGGAAGAATTACGAGGTTATAATGCAAATTTCTAGCATCTGTTGACCCCTATAAATATGACCTATTTGATGTGATGAGTGAGACACATTCAAGATGATCACATCATTGCACATCTCATGCAAAAATTTTGTTATATAGTTATATGTTGAGTTCGTCAAATCTGATGCATTTGGCCCATCTTTGACCTCCGTCGCGACGAATATGGGTATTGAAGTTCAAGCAGAAAATCCTACTACACAATTGTGCGGTGGATTTTTTGACCTCCTTCAAAGCGGCTACTATGATGTTTCTGGAACATCTTTAGGCAAACACTTATTGGTTTCTGGCATCGATCTAAACTTCGGGGATTAGTTCCAATCGGGGTATCAGCATAACCCAAATGTAGACATTCAGGCTCGATATCCAATTAGTGCATTCGATTTCAACTTTGGTACTAGTTTGATGTTATGGGGCGAAAGCAGTTATATCGGAGGATCATTGACATACACGGGTCATCAACCCGAAGATAATTCTAACGGGCACATGAGTTACAAGAGAACCGATGGCCTATTTTTTTCAACAGGAGCTGACAAAGGTACGTCCAACACCGTGTTTGAAGGTGACAATGAAGACGCGAGCGAGGAAGGAGATGCATGTACGGATGAAAACGAGGGAAAGGAGTTAGAACCTGAGCCAATCCGACAAGGGGGTCGGGATGGTTTAGAAGTGACACTATTTTCCAAACTAGATCAGGTTACAACAGAGTTGTAACCTTTTGAATTTGACAATGAAGCATTGGACAATGCTTCGAATCCAGATCTATGATTTATTGTGTATGAACCTACGCCACACATGATGAACATCAACCTATTGGCCGAGGGTGGTTCAAAATTTTCTTAGCTTTCGTACAGAACACTTGGTCATGTAAGCACAGTTCATGATGTATGAGTACTAGAAGTTGGAATCGAATACCCCAACAAAGATGCTTTTCTTATTACATTGAAGTGGTATAACATTAAGAAAGACATGAACTATTACTTCACAAAGTCCCACTCTGAGAAATTTGAAGGAAAGTGCGCAACGAAGGACAAGAGGTGTAAGTGGAAAA
The DNA here is from genome assembly GCA_013677275.1 of Gossypium schwendimanii. Lineage (NCBI taxonomy): Eukaryota > Viridiplantae > Streptophyta > Magnoliopsida > Malvales > Malvaceae > Gossypium > Gossypium schwendimanii. The sequence goes on from CM025245.1 coordinate 22,262,707, forward strand.
TCATGGCGTCGTACCGAAAAAAATCTGGGCTATGGATAATAAAGAAGTATACCGGTCCCCATATATGTGTTGTGAAGGGTGCAAGTCAGAACCATCTGAGGCTAGACTCAGACATCATTACTGACATTGTTCTATTGATGGTGAAGGCAAGTCCCTGGGTTAAAATATTGGTGTTGATTGCGAACATATGTAGCTAGTACCAGTACATTCCAACGTATTACAAAGTATGAGTTGCAAAAAAGAAGGATATGGAGAAGTTGCATCACGGGTGGGAGGGTTTGTATAACTATTATTGGCAATGGTGTCAGGTATTGGATCGGTACGTACCCAGGTTTTATAACCAATCTCGAAATACGCCTAGGGTACTGCGACAATTAGATAGTCCCTGGGAAAAGAGTCTTCCACCGGTTCTTTAGACTTTTGCGCAATGTAGAAAGGTATTTCAGCACTATAAGCCTATGGTCCAAATTGATGGCACCTGGTTGTACGAAAGGTATGAGCAACATTTGTTGCTTTCCGTTGCACAGGACGGTAATCGGAAGATTCTCCCTATAGCACTTGCAATAACTCCTGGAGAAACGATAGATGACTAGGATTTCTTCTTGAGCTAGTTACACCACCTCATTTGTCTGCAGCCCGACATATGTGTCATATCGGGTAGGAAACCTGGAATACTCTCGGTAACTGATCCTCATGGATCCCTCTGGGTCGCACTCATTATTGGTACTGCATACAACATGTGGGATCTAACTACTACTAAAAATATCCTTGGCGACTTAGCGAGATCTAGTCATTGATATAGGTTTGTAGTTCCAACTATATATTCACTGCAAATCAAAATTTTAATTATGGGGTTATTTTATTACACTAACTGGTACCTATTTATCGATAGATTATGAGCTCGTCCAACATGTTTCCATCAAAAAATTGAACAACTTGAGCACCATTAATGCGTACAGTGTAGCCTATGTTTCGAATATATCATTTGAACAGTGGACGTCATCATACAACAGGGGTTTATGATACAAATACATGATGTTAAACTTGGCGGAGTGCATCAATTCGGCACTGAAGGGAACACGTCATGTGCCAGTAACATCGGTTGTCAAAAAGACATACTTTCGATTGGCCGCCTTGTTCCTTAAGAAGGAGTTGGCATATACTAGACAAATAGTAGGCGGCGATACATTCTGCAATGACATGATGAAGAGAATCGGTGAAGTACAATGAGTGCAAACATGATGTATATAGTGTGCCACTCATGTCATAACCTCGATTTTTGAGTCACTGAGAATGCTAAGACTGACCAGGAAGTGTCAAGTGCATCCTATCGTGTGAACCTAATGGAAGAGACCTGTGATTGTGGGAACTTCCAAGCACTTCGGTTCCCATGCGCACATGTAATTACCGCATGTGGGAACATACAGATTGAGTACACACCTTACATCAATGATGTTTACCGACTATAATGCATTTAAAGTGTGTGGAGCCTTGAATTCCCACCCGTCCCAGATGAGAGTTTATGGCCACCTGTGTCCAGCGCACCCTTCGAACTAGTGCCAAACAAGGACCTATGCAGCATCCCGAAAGGTCGCCCGAATTCCACCTGGATAAGGAACAATATGGATATTTGGGAGAGGCATGATCAACAGAAATTATGTGGGTATTGTAGAAACCTAGGGCATGTGAAGCCAACATGTTCTCTGTACAGGGAAACGTTAGGGCCCCACTTCGATAATAGCCTTCCATCATGACTTCTCAACCTTCAACAGAAGATAACGGTTCCATGTTTACTTTCAAAACTCCTAATTTTTTCAAATTCATTCTTCAGGAAACTATAATTCATGGGAGACTTGTAAGTATTTCTTTCTTCTTTTTCTCCTTTTCATATTTCTACTTTGCAATTAGTTTCACTCATGAAGTTTATTGACTATGACCGTATATGGTTATTACCAGGGGATTCTTAGAAATTTTGTGAGAAAATATAGAAACCAACTCTCAAGCCCTGTTAAGCATGAGGTTTGCAATGGTGCAATATGGCAGGTGGAACTCACAAAGAGTACTGATAAAAAGCTGCATTTGATTTGGCAAGTTTTAACAGCCCGTTGTTCAGTGGCGTCGAAAATAATAGTTTCAAGACCACCAAATTCGACGAGTAAGTTTGTAAATATTATTATTTAATATTTACAAGTCAAAAATGGTAATACTTAGAAAACATGATATGTTATGAAAAATTATAAATCCAATTGAATCATGTTCAAGTATAATGGTTATCTATGTTAAGTTCACATGAATTATGTTTAAATGAACTAACATGTGCTGTTGATGTGCTTAGGCTTATGCCAAGCTTGTGGATATGATTGATTTTTATGATTGTACTTGTATTATGCATATGAAATGGGTAAGAAAGGGAATGAAACGGTAAGTATGTAATTGGGATGTATTATGATGTTATAAAGGTTTAATGTGATAAATGATGTATTTATCTGTGAGCAAATTGCTTATGCTGAAGATAAATACACTGAATTGAGAATTAATAACATTGTTTAGGCTTATGATAAGCATTAGAGACGGAATGGAAATTAAGTAAATAGAAAGATATATAATCTTATAAAAAGGGTGATGATTATTATATATTATGTCTCATGAAATCCTATGAACTTATTCATATGTGAGTTGATGATCATATAGATTTATGAATCTCATGGCATTGACATAGGTTTATGTTTATTCTATAAAAATTCATCATTGAAATGTAATACTATGCTTATGGTTTTTACAAGCTTACTAAGCATTCATTACTTACGTAGTTGTTTTTCTTTTACTTTTGAGATTATCGGAAGCTCGATCAGGTTGGAAGCTAGTAGGAGATCCATCACACTATCCATCAATTATATCAATAGATTTTGATGTCTTGGTTAAGGTTATAATGACATGTATAGGTGGACTTATGGTTGATGATTAGCTGAATGTTAGTTGATGAGTTTGGCATATATATATCATTTTGGGTGATGCAGCCTTAGTACATTTGATGCCTTGTCGATATGTGTTAATTTGATAATGTGTTAAAATATGTTTGAATGGCCAAACTGATATATGATGAATTGACCTCAACATGGTCAAGATATAGTTTACTTTGGAAAGGTTTTGAACTAGATGTGCATGGATATAATATGGTATGGTTGTTATGTATCAATTGTGTTATGTTTGGCATGGAAACAAGTTAATTGATAAATGGTTAAATATGCACATGTATAAGTGTATTGTGTTTGATGAAATAGTCATTATGTTTAACTTGTAAACATGGTATTTTGGTTGATGAATTAGTTGTCATGTTGGCATGTATATATATGTGGTTCATGATTGATGGCATTTTGGCATTTTGGTGCTTAAATGGTTAATGTTTAGATGGTCAAGTAGATGTATGTTTTTAATGATCAATTTGGTATGTTTTGTTGAGGTTTGATATATGGTCAATTGTACTATGTCTTGACATGATGATTTATGGTTGTGTATATTGTGTATATTTGATTTATGCCAAAACATGTATGTGTTTAGGTTGATTTCAATATTTATGTTTGAGGTGCCTTTTGGGCATATTGGTGGTATGCAAAAATGCCATATTGATCTAGTTTTATTATACATGTTTTATGTACATTTTGAATGCTTAATATATGTGCAAATGGCTTGTATATGTGATCATATTTTGGGTGAAAGAAATGGCTTGAAAATGATCTGTTTCTTGTCCACATGGCCTAAGACACGGGAGTGTGTCTCAACCGTGTGTGACACACGGCCATGTGACATGGTCATGTGTCTCCTGTAGGTTTTTAAAGGTTGTATTTCGAGAATTACACGGCCATGTGGCCCATGTAGTATAAATTTTTCTATCTTTTGCCATGAAGTTCTAAATGTTTTCAATTTAGTCCTGAATTGTTTCTAAAGTGTTTCTAAGGCCTCGAGGGCTCGAAAAAGGGATGCTATACATATATTGAATGGAATATGACGTGCATTATAAATGATTGTAATCGAATGTTTTAAGTTAAGTTTCTGGTAATGCTTTGTAACCCTATTCTGACGATGGGTACGGGTTAGGGGTGTTACATCTAATGGTATCAAAGCTACGATTTAGCCAGTTCTCAGACTGAATGTATCATGTGCAAAGTCTAGAAATACATACCATTATATAACCTGTGATAGTGTGATATCTCCAGACTCTGATGACATTTGTTTCATTTTTAGACAGAGATGTTTTCCAACCGAGCTAATTTCAATAATGTTGAATGGGATACTCAAGTATTTGAGTAAAAATGTTGCTAATGATGAGTAGAAACTCATAAAGGTATGAAGAAATGGTTTTTAATGTATGTTAATGATGAATTTTATGTTATGTGTATTTATATGAGAGTCAAATTCAGAGGCTTTATGAGCTTCACACCCTCACCCTCAAGGTTTTATGCAACGGAATTCACAAGATTTATGTTGATTAAGCCCACAAGTATAAAGTTGAAAAGTCCAGTGGCTGAATGATTAATAATGCGGTCAGAGTTGAGAACGGGTTAGCAAGTAAAGAGAGTCCTAGAAAAGATATTAGATATATTTTCTAAAGATCATTTGGGATACGCAACGTCACTGTTAAAGAAGAAGTTATTCATGGGTAATTGACTTATTCAGATATGGTATCTAAAGAACAGATTAACCAAAATTTCTTCTGAATTGATTTCTTTAGTGAATGGGATTATTGATGACTGTAGTAGTCAATGGAATAATGTTTGAATTGCAAAGATATCTGAATGCAGCGATTTTAGTCGAGTAGCTTACGATGATCTCTTTTGGGTAGTTTATATGTTCTTTCATCCTCAGAGGTATTTGTAATAGTTCATCTTCAGAGGTGATTCTTATCATAAAAGAATGCTATTTAACCATAATGTTAGTCGAAAGTATTATTAGTCTAGTTGATTTATGATCTAAATTGAATGTTAGTCGGAAGCATTCTATTCTATAATGTTCAGTAGAAGATTCAACGATAAAATTCATATGATGTTATTTTATTTCTTCTAATGATTGATGCTCTGAATTATAGATGCAATTTATGTTGTCTCTATCACAACTGTTTCGAGTGCGTATGAGCGATATTATTATTCTGAATTTTCTCTTGGGTATAATCAATCTCTTTATCATTCAATATGGGTTGTATTCTTGGAAATTCAGCAGAGCTTCAAATCTTGAATTTTATTATCTTGGTTTTCTTACGATTCTTATTGTTTAATCTATCAAATATGGTTCATCTGTAAAAGATATTCATTGGCCGAAGAAAATTACATCTATTATGGTTATAATTTCTGGTTTGATCATGGGAGCATGGTGATACAGATCTCAGGTTTTTTGAGGTTGTGTTCTTGTACTAGTTGTTACTGTAACTACATTCGGTTTTACTCTTTTGTTTTAGAATGCACTATTGATGTTGAGGTATTGTTCTATCTATACGGTTTTAATGTCGGTCTTATTATAGTACTATGGTTTTAATTCATCTGATAGTTGTGGCTTCGGTATGGTTTAAAACTTTGATGTTAATGATTGAGATAGCTTTATTATAGATCCCATATATCCCATTTCTAGCTTTCATAAAAGGGCTAAGTAATGGAGAAAGTATAGACGATGGAAGATTGAGCTTAAACCTATATATTGGTTTTTATTTCCCAGGTAACCTCAATTTATGTCAACGAGTTAACACGGGATGTTATGTGTCGTTGAGTTAATGCAGTTTGTAGAGATCTTTGATTGGTATTCAAAGGGAATTATGATAGATTGTATGTCTAGGTTGTCTTGACAACAAGAGAAGGAATTATTCTAAAATGTTATTATTCGATAGATAAAATCGACTCAGTTGTTTTAATTAGAGCGGGTTATTCATTTGAAAAGTTAATTGAGTTATATGCATTTGAGTTTATCCTCAGGTCCGAGAATAAATTTTGTGCATTCACGGGTAAATTGACGGATAGTCAGAATGAGGGATTCATATTCTAGAAGACATGATAAAAGAATATATCTATTAGATAGTTCTAATCGGGAAATTTCATTATGGGTTAAAGTCCTCTTGATAGTTGAAGATGTCGCGCTTGGGTTAGATGATATTGCTTGACATTTTCCAGGAAAGGGGGAACAAATATCAGTTGAAAGTTACAGATGCAAACATGTCAGAATCATCAGTCAAAGTTTGATAATACGGGTTTCTCAGTTATGTTTTGTCAGACAGCCACTGAGAATTTCTCGGTAGGTATACTACTAACAATATGTTATGACAGAAGAACACATAGCTGTTCAGTGATTGGCACCTTCCCAATAGTGATCAGCAGAGGGTCACTTTGTCCGAAACGATCCCAGATCTTGTGATGACTGGCCCATCCACTGGCAGACCCAGTTGTAGTGCTACGTTTTCGAATGTGATTGTACACTCGCAACATGGAAGGTGGAAAGTGTGTGTTTCGGGCCTCTATCTTTCCACCAATTCGTTGATTAGTTGCAAATCGAGTTTGCAGCCTTCGAACATGTGAGATGCATGTAAGGATCCAGTCGCTTGCAAGTGGCCACAAATTTCAAGAATCACAAGCTTTCCCAAATCATGGATGAAGCCCTCCAGAACATGATCATTTGCCTATTTACACAAAAAAATTATAATTATAATAAAAAAAATTAAATTTAATATTATTGAAATTAACGAAAATTAAATTTCGGTCTTACCATTACTAATTGCGTGGCGAAAATATGCTTGTTGTTAAAGCGCATTAGGGAGACGATCATTCGTGAGAAATCGATTTAAAAGAATAAAAACGAGATAATTAAAAATAATAATATTTTTAAATAAAAACCTCGAAAATTATTAAAAATGAGAGAGTTGAGAGGCTTGAGAGACTTGAAAGGGTTTGAGAGAATTTAAGAGAATTGAGAGAGTTGAGAGAAGGATGTGAATGAAAAAAAAATGAAATTTGAGGGGTATTTATAGGGTAAAAAAAAGGTCATCGTTAGGGGTTTTAAATAGTTTTACGTTGGCGGCAACGTTCAAGAAGTCGTTGAAATTTTACCGTTAGCTGCTGGATGGGCTTTCCAGCAAAATCGACCTATATTCCTAATTAAATTTAAAACTGGCCCAAAACCTTAATTAAAAAAAAAACAACCTTTAGGCCTTATTTTGCCCCAATAGACACGTAAAGTATATATCAAAAAAATTTAAAATATGTACAAAGTTTTTATATTATTTATATTATTTATAAATTTGAAATTTAATTTATGTATTTTTATTTTTAGAAATTCAGTTTTTCTACTTTTTAGATTTTAAAATTATGTCTAATTGTTATATTGATTTTTTTATCCTGAAAGTGAGAAATGAATAAATAAGACAAACCCTGGAAGAATGATATGTATGGCTAACTTTAAAGAATGGTTCCGTAGGAAATGTCATGGCATATCTTGCATAGTCTTAAGATTAGTATAGAGAAAATGGAATGTGCCAGGGTATGTGGCGAATTCATTGTATGCACCAAGTGGACTCAAAGAATAACTCGATCAACAATATTTTGTAGGTATAGGTTCCAATATGGGAACAATTAAGGAAATCACAAAACGGCTGGGTGAAGAATGTAAGCAATGTACTGAAGACGCTAAGGGTCAGGAGTGGTGACAAAGCAAGATATGTTGTCTATGGTATGAAGAAGAAAGATACTCACAAAAGTCAAGTTGAAGAATGAAGAACTGAGATGATAGTGAAATTTCCAGATACATTGTACTTAGACGATACAGGCAAATAGAGTTTATCTCACTAAGTTCTCATGAACTTACTTTTGTGTTTTGTGTCACAGGTAAGTTGATTAGGGACTGCGCCGGGAGGGATGATCTTACGGCTACGCCAAATGACTGACGAAGTGGGTTATTATGTATACAGAGCAAATTGATGGCAGAATCAAGTCTGAGTTGTTTTGCAGAAGTCTTTTACTTGAAATAGTTTTAATAGACCAGGACATCAAATCAATCATAGTTGTAAATAAATTCTGTATATATTAATTAAATTTTCACCTAGTTCACACTTATTTATTTCATAGAAAAGTCGTAATTTAAACAGTTGTAATTGAATGTAATTTTGTATGAATAGAATTGAATTTCATATGTATTTGAGTGGTAACACCCTAGGTTCAGATCTGGATCATCGGGTCGGGTTTGAGGCATTACAAGTTTTGTATCAGAGACCAGTTTAGTCAGTTTTTGGATCACGAAGACAAAAAAATCCATGTATGAATAATACGCTGAACCTAGTAGAGTTCCTCAGGTATGATGAAAATTTTCATATTTATAAGATTAATGAGTTAATTATGGCTTACTGAAGGGTAATAAGGAAGAACAAAAAGATAATAGAAAGGAAAAGAGTCACTTCATTAATAAAAGGAGATGTTATACAAGGTGGAAGGCAATAAAAGAGAAGATAGGATAAAAAGAAAGAAATTAGTCCTCTCCCTTTGAGTGATGCCCAGTAGACTTGGCAGGGACCTCTTCTGTTGGCTCAACTTCCTCTCAAATTTGCTTGGAGTCATCAAGCTCTTCAATATTCTCATCACCTTCTATTTCGGGCAAGTTAGGAATGAAGAAACCATCAATTTGTTTCCATTTTGATTGGAAATCTTCCCACTCATTACCTAAGGGGTTGTAAACATTGAAGTCCAGTGAATCTGTAGAAACATTTCGAAGGAAGTTGAAGTCTACTTGACTCAAGTCTATAGGTCCAACGACCACTTGGGCATGGAGAATCAGATTAGCCTTCCACTCTGGCAATGCCTCAATCAAGTTCCTTTCCGTGTCCTCTTAATATGTCTTAAAGGCTTCATCGTTGGATTGACAAAGACTATCCAACTTATCCCCATAAAGTAGCTTTTAAGATTGGAGTTATTCCTTTAAGGAGGACTTATTCTTCTAATGACTAAAATCTATTCTCCAAGAATTTGCACTTGTGCTCTTTCTCTTTGTTTTTGAAATTTCCAAGCCACTACACTTGAGTCAAGTTGCTCAAGCTTGATTTTAAGAGCCTACTCACTGCTTTATTGCTCCTCTATTGTCTTGAATTTGAACTTAATTTACTTCTCATAGCTGGAAACTATGGCCCTATGGAAATCGTAGAACTCTTGAAGAGATTCACTTAATAGCCCATAGTTAATAGATAGAGCTTTAACAGATTTGGCCATCTAAGAAAAAGGGGTTGAACCCAACTTGGATGCAATAAAAGAATGGAAGGCCTCTTTATATTGTTGAGGAATGAGGTTGTATTAGTTTTCAAAGATCGAACTTAAAGAAACAGAGGAGGTCCCTAAAGTATAAAGGTTGCGCCAAGGAAAGAATTCATCATTTTCAACAGAAGAAGAGTACTGTGGTTGAAGAATTAAGGGATTCCCAGATAGGTCCTATGGTGAGGTTTTTGTTTGAATTTCTGTGTGAGGAGAACCCGTGTCTGGAGCTGAAGAGTCTACTGCATGAGCGGGTTCCACTAGAATTATTATCGTAGCTAGCAATAATGGATCCTTTGGACTTGGAAGTCCTCTCCTGAGTCTATGCCGTTAAGGTTCTGAGGGATCACTCTACTCAGTAACTAGAACATTTTCACTTGCCCTTGGTCTCTTCTGATACTTCTTGGAAGCAGGCTTCCTAATAGGAGCAGCCGAAACCCCCTCCTTATCACGAGTGGTACCCAAAATGGCTTTAATGTCCATACCTGGCTCTGGGTTAGGTGGAGTATGAGACTTGGATGCTAAAGGCACATTAAAATTATCTAGCCAATTAATACAGTTAGTGTTTTTGCGGCCAATAAGACTCTGATTCAACAAGCAGTACTAAAAAACATTCCTAACCGTAACTAATTCCACTAGGTCTAGAATGTGCCCTCTACCCAAGCATTTGGACTACCTATTTGCCACCTTAGAGTTAATAGGCACACTCTAAGAACAAGTGGACTCTCAAGGAAGGGACCAACAGGTGGGAAAGCCAAACCCATCTTCGAGCTTAAAGACTACCATTATGAAATTTCCCTCCTCTAGCGAAGATTTGAAAGGTTATTTTGAATGATAGGCTCACAGATTTGACGAACATTGAAATGGGAATATTCGACATTTGCCCATTGTCTGGTATTTTTTAATTGGTAAAAATTTTGGAAGACCCCTAGGAGTGGTGGTTCATTTCATTGACAAGAATCCAAGTAGGCAATAAGGGTCTACCAAGACAAAGCTGATAGCTACCCTGGTGCAATGCCATATTCGTTCAACACTAAGTAGAAGAATGGGTGTAAAGGTAGAATGAAACCAACCTCTAATAGAATAAGGAAAATGATGAAACCCTGGATGTTGTCACTTAAACTTCATCTCGGAGGTATATCAATGTTGTAAGTAAAGTTTGGACAACGAAAGCCTCGGGCTACAAAAAATCGATTCGCTTCTTCCTGGGTTTTAATATATTCGTATTTAGGAGTGGAAATGGTTAGAGGGGTATTTTTGAGTTCTTGGGGACCAAAAATGGTGGATGATTAGAGATTGAAACTCAGCCACTTTAGTTACAACCTCGACCATGAGTGTTTATTCTTGACATATTGTATAAAATAAGAAAGAAATGGGAAAATAGGAGGAAGTGGGATTACCTTTAGGATTTTGGAAATTGGAGAAGACGAAGGCAGAAGAGAAAGTCAGGGAAGCTGTTAAGAAAATTGAGGGCTTAACGAAGGTTTTAGATGAAGGTTTAGAGTCTCTATTTTATAAAGATAAACGTGCTCAATAAGGAACTCTGTAAAAAAAACTGTTTAAATTCTCCGATGTTAGTTTGACATTTATCAAAAGAGGTAAATGTGAGGTGTTCATACTCGAGCATTAATCGTCAAAATTTGATTTCATTCAAGAAAGCAGTCTGATAATATCTTTTAAGACTTTTGGGGATTATAACAGTAAGAAAGAAAAAGTTGAAACTTGTGTAAGGGAATTTGTGCCATCGTTGATTTGTGCTTGGCGAGGACAACTCAATTAATTCTGGAAATTGAGATTCTTGGAGGAAAATGGAATTTCGGGGAAGAAATTCCTTAAGTGGGGGAGAGTTGTAACATCCCGCTTGGTGAAACCCTTGTGTTCAAATGATGTTTATGAAAGTAAGGCATAAGTTGTAAGTTTGTAGTAAGTGTAAAGCATAAGAATTTGACTAAGTATAAGAATTCTTTGGAAAAGCCTATAACACCCCAGTTCTGATGGGCACAAGGTCTGGCATAGTCTTTGAAAAGTATGATTGGCAAATTACTAATCACCCAAGTGCTCTTTCTAGCGTATGTGGGGGTGGACAAAGTTGTATGTTCAAGATGTTGTTGCTTATTCATATGCTGTAAAACAAATTCCATAATTTATGCATGTGTTATCGAATTACCGGAAGGCTGAGTAGACATAAGAATAGGTATGGTATCACCAGATGGTTTGGTACTACTTGAATAATGTTTTAGTTCTATCATCTCATCCTCATCAATCTGAATTATTTGTCTTTTTCTAGTAGTGTCACCCACTGCCCTAGAAACATCATAGGCAGTAATCATACCTCTGTTATAATGATCTTCAATGTCTCGTATTGGTAAATTTACTTGGTGACACATCAGAGTGATGGGAAATAGCAATTGATTTATTGAAATAGTGCAACTGAAAATAACAGGTATAATACTTGTTTGAATGAAATAGAACCATACCTTTTCCTCTCAAGTCAGATATTCTCTTTGGCAATAACGAGTACCTTGTCTTAAGATTGTCCATTTGGCTCCACGAATTGTGACTATTCTCAGAATATCTTGTATCGTGTCTTAATTGGCATTCGCTACCATGGTCGAATAATCACCACCATCAACATCGGGTTAATTAAATAGGGCATTGATCTCTATTATTGATAAATATAATTCTTTTCCACACACTTGGAGTGTTATCAATATTGATGAATTCAAATGGGCATAACATTCTCTAGCAAAGTTTTCATCTGAAGAAGATCGGATATCACACAAAAACTTCCATCCTCATTTCTCAATAACTTCCTGAATGAGTGTAGGTACATCATATTCGCTAGCAAGTTGAAAACTTCCATCCTCATTTCTCAATAACTTCCATCCTCACCTTTATACCTGGGGCTTGAAACTAAGGCTGGATCTCCTTAACTTGAGTATCCATATTTTTCCTCTTCTGAATCATCCTTTCCCTGATAGAAAAATCAAGACAAGCACCACTTTATTAGAAAAAGATAAATCCCAATTACCTCAAGGATGGGCAAGGGGTGACAACAAGGGCTGCTAACAATTGAAGGGTTCGGCCACGGGTCACTAAAATGACTGCCTAGGGATGTTGCCACTGTTGCTGCCAATGACTGTACACAGGGAAAGGGCCTGCTATGTGATGCAAGGGCGTGCAAGGTTGCTGCACGGTGAGGTAAGGTGCGATGGTTGCTAGTAGTAGCCAGTGACGGCTCATGGCATCGACGACGTGGACATGTTGTGGCAATAGAGAGAGTGACGATGCCTTAAAGAAAATAAACAAGGAAGAAAAAGAATTAAAATAGGGAAGAAAATAATAATAAACATAAATAACTTGACCCTAATTTAATTTGATTAACAATTAACCTAATTCCTTTTTAATTATGAGTTTTATTATTATTATCATCATGATAATTTCTTTACCAATTTATTTATTTACAAAATTATTAAACATTAAATTTATTTACAACCTATTGAAAAATAAAAATAGAAAAAATAAAAAAATTTGTTTTTTATTAGAGATAACAATTTTTCGGCATAAAATTTTCATGGATCGATTAAAGTGAGTAAGGTGTTTTTCTGCTCGACTTTGTCGGTCTAATAATGTTTCATACGTTGACCATTAACTTTAAACTTACCTCAAATATTGTCTTGTAGCTCAACTACTCCGTACGAGAAAGCTTGATTAATTGTAAAGGGTTTTGGCCATCAAGATTTCAGTTTACCTAGAAAGAACTTCAACCTAGAATTGAATAGAAGGACCTATTGACCAATTTCGAACACACGGGGTTGAATGTGCTTGTCATGACATCTCTTTAATTTTTCTTTGAAAATTTTGGCATTCTCGTAAGAGAACATTCTCATTTCTTCCAACTCAGTGAGCTATAACATTCATTTATCTCTGACGAACTTCAAATCTAGATTAAGTTGTTTAAGAGCTTAATGGGCTTTATGCTTGAGTTCCAATGGTAAATGGTAGGCTTTTCCATATACTAACATGTAAGGAGAAATCCCTAAAGGATTCTTAAATGCAATTCGGTAGTCCTATAGAGCTTCATCAAGTCTATTGGACCAATCTCTCCTATTTAGATGCACTACTTTTTCAAGTATGCCCTTTATTTCTATATTAGCAAATTTAGCTTTGTCATTCTTTTGAGGATGGTAAGTTGTAGCTGCTTTATGCTTCACATTGTATTTATCTAACAACCATTTCAGTCATTTATTCACAAATTAGGATCCTTCATCGCTGATTATAGCTCTTGGAGTCTTGAATCTCGTGAATATATGTTTTTGTAGGAATGACATCACTACCTTGGCATCATTAGTTGGATATGCCTTGGCCTTCACCCATTTGGATACACAGTCAATGGCTTCCAAGATGTACCTGTTACCATAAGAAGAAGGAAATTGACCTAAGAAGTCAGTACCCCAAACATCAAATAACTTTACCTCGAGAATGTTGGTTAGTGGCATCTTATTCCTCCTGAATACATTTCCAACTCATTAGAATCAATCATAATCTTTCAAGTAGGCATATGCATCTTTAAGTAGAGTCAGCCAAAAGAATTTGGCTTGTCATACTTTACTTGCACTGTGTGATCCTCCAAAATGTCCCCCACTCGAAGATGAATGATAGTGGTGCAAAATATCAACTACTTCACTTTTGGCTACGCACCTTCTAATCATCTAGTCTGCACATTACTTAAAAAAATATGGTTCCTCCCAAAAATAATATCTAACACATGATGGAATTTCCTCCTTTTTGATATGCCATTTTGAGCGGCATTAAACTACTAGCTAAAAAATTAGCAAAGTCAGCAAACCAATGAGTATTATGGAAATGACTTACCTCAAAGATGTATTTGTCTGGAAAGTGCTCATTAATAGGAATCGAGGAGTAGGCATCATCCTATTGCTCCAATCTGGATAATGGTCTACCACTTGGTTCTTTACCCTTTTGTCATCTTGATTCACCAGATCGAATTCTTGGAGTAACAAAACCCAACAAATCAATCTTGTTTTTGCATCTCTCTTTGAAAGCAAATATTTCATGGTCCCCTAATCAATATAAATTGTTACCTTAGTATCGTATTGGCATGTGAAGGTTGTCTTATGCTGATCTTCTAGCGCTACAATGATCTAGTTATATCCCAAATATCTGTCTAGGAAGCAATAGTTATCATGCCCTACAAGTTTATCTAACATTTGATCCAAAAATGGAAATGGAAAATGATCCTTCCGAGCTGCCTTATTTAACTTACGGTAATCAATACAGATCCTCCACTCTGTAACCGTCCTGGTTGGAATTAGCTCATTACTTTCATTCTTTCAATTGTGACGACTCCCTTCTTAGAAACACATTGGACTAAACTTACCCAGGAGCTTTCTAAGATGAGGTAGATGATTCCCGCATGTAACAACTTGATAATCTCCTTCTTGACCACCTCTTTCATGATTGGGTTTAGCCTTCTCTAACCATCGATAATGCTTCTTTCATGATATTCTAATATAATCTTATGCATGCAAATAGATGGGTTAATACCTCGGACATCAGCTATCATCCGATCGATTGCCTTCTTAAATATCTTCAAGACATTAATCAACTTTTCTTATTGACTATCGATTAATTCAGTAGAAATAATCTAAGGTTAAGCAGAAGAGTTACCCAAAAAAACATATATAAGGTGAGAAGAAAGTACCTTTAGCTCCAGCTTGGGTGATTCTTCAGTTAAAGCTTTCAACTGCGTATACTCACGGGGTTCTGAATCCAATGATTTAAAACAAGGTTGCAAAGTGAAACCCTTCAATTCAGCTTCCAATCTAGTCTGATTTCCATCATCTTTATCGTCACTTAGCATATCTAGTGCTTAAAGTATTCTGTCTCATCCATAGCAAAACATTATTTTCCTGCATCAGAGTATCTCATAGCTTTGAAAACATTAAAGGTTACCTGGTCATCTTGGACTCGCATGGTAAGTTCTCCCTTCTGAACATCGATCAATGTTCTTTCAATTGCTAAGAAAGGTTTTCCCAAGATGATAGGGACTTCTTTATCTGCTTCAAAATCTAAAATAAAAAATTCAGCAGGAAAAATAAATTTAACAACACATACCAAAATATCTCAATCTTTCCTTCAGGCCGTACTATCGATCTATCTACTAATTTAAGTGTAACACCCTAAACTCGATCCTTAAGGAGAAACCAGGATTGGTGCGTCACTGCCTTAAAATCTTTTCTTTTAAACTAGTAACGGGAGTGATCTTCATAAAAAATATAATTCAAATAAATATGATTTATAAACCCTTTGTGAAAGTAAATATAAATAGGGTTACACATTTCCAAGGGAGATAAAAAAATAGAAGTGGTTAAGACCGCATTTAGCGTACACCTAAATTTGATTACAGAGTCGTATACATATACCTATAATGAGAAAAACATTAATTATTTGAAGTAAATAATTCGATACTTTGCAGAACATAATCACTTCACTAAGGTTTCATTGAAATAACGGGTTCACAAGAGTAGTTTTAAAATACAAAATTCAGTCTTTTGAATGACACCATCTTGAAACCACCCCTATGCCATGCATAATACAAAATACTTAGAAATCTCATGGAATAGATTTCCTCTAGCATAGCCTTCTAGAAGTCCTTTACTTCTTCAACGATTCGAAGAAGGAAAGGTAACTAAATAAGTTCAAAGTATTTAGTGAGTTCCAGAGCAGACATATCAATAGCTATATATATAATACCACTAAACCTTTCCAACTCCGCAAGCCATGAAGTTCGCCCGCTGACAAATACCATTCACAGCAGAATCTATTATAGACACTATTCCTTTGGGGCGTACAAAACACCAATGCAACCATGCAAACATCCTTCTTCGTACTAGCCACACCCAAGTTCATGATCAAGCCTTAGCATTCATATCATTCGTTCATCATGATTTTCCAATCTAGTTTGCATTAACCGTGCCCTACCAGAGGCTACATGATCCATTTTCATGTATCGCGATCTGTCAATTCAATTCTTATCTCATTAAAGGCATCACCATGATTTCATTTTCATAGCCCAGTTCACATTGTTCACTCTAGAAACAATGGGTGATTACTTAAGAACGAAAAAAGGCTCTTACTCCATTTACACATACAACTAACTCATTTTTATAATCACGTACTTTTATTACTCATACACAAACACATTATCTCATGGGATAAGAGTACTTACCTCAATCGACATAAATGAAAACATAATGCACACACACATTGAAGAATAAGGAACCTACCAGAAATTGCAGCAAAATTAGATAGCAGGACTTTTGCCCTTATCGTGGGAGTTTTTAGGAGTTTCTTGAGCTAGAATATGAAGAGTTAACTTATTAGATCTTTTTACTAGAAAAACTAAACAATTTTAAATATAAAAATTAATAGGAAACCCTGAATCTGAAAGTTTCCTCCTTACACCTCAAACTGATCTTAAAGCATAAAACCTTGGGGTCCCACAATTAACCATGAAAATAATCTCAGTTTCACCGATATTTACTAGGTACAAAATAGAGGTGGATTTGGCTAAATACAATGAACCTAAGTTTTCAAGAAATCTCAAGTCTAGTGTTTTATGAGAGAAAAATTATAGAGAAAGCTTGAACAAGAATGTGGTTGCTAAAGAAAGCATAAAACTTGCTCAAGAAGCCAAAATTTTGCTTTATACAGATATACATGGAAGGAAAAACTTAGTGGATAAGTCTGATTTCCCTCCAAACCCCTCGTTCCTTGTGACTAAGCACTTCTCTTTCTTCATAAATGTGGGTCTGACAAGATACAGAAACTTAGTCCTATACTAACCAAATTCCCATTCATCTAACCAAATTGTTCAACCAGGATAATAAAATAATAATAAAGCCTATAGTTCTTTCAAAATAAGGTCTTAACACTAAGGGATTAACGTTTTGTCTCACAGTTGCAGTGGTGTATACTCTTCAAAAGAATTTTTCCAAACCATCAAGCTCGCCCTATTAGGCTTCGCCCGAGGGCGCACTCAAAGGGTTCTTATACTTAGTCGAATTTAATACCTACCAACTCTGAACTTACTCTATATGTCTTATTTCTATGAACAATATTCAACATTAGGGCTTCACTAGGCGGGATGTTACATGAAGTGTCACTGTTGTCAGTCTGACTTCACCAATTCCCAATTGTCTAAACAAAGACATGGATTCAAATTTATACTCGCTTTCACATCACATAGAGGCTTACCACAATATGAATTACCAATGTTACATGCTATGGTACAGCTTTCAGGATCTTTCATCTTCGATAGCAACTTATTTTCAAGGAATGCACTCCACTCCTTTGTCAGAGCCACTATCTCAAATTCTCCCAACCTTCTCTTCTTAAAGAGGATATCTTTCATGAACTTCACATAATTCAGTATTAGTTCTAAAGCCTCTACCAATGGGATGTTCATATATAATTACTTAAGTACATCTAAGAATTTCTTATATTATACCTCTTTTTGTTGCTTATGAAATTGTAACGCCCGACCCGACCTACCGAATCTGAATCTCGGGTATTATGTCCTTCTTACAGATGTAAGTTAAAATTTTCATTTTTAGTCATTGATGTAAATGTCTATCTTTGTATAACAGAATTTCTCATGCTACATTTACATTTGCATATGTACAACTGACTATCTATGGCTACTACAAAGTTTCTTGTAAAAAAAACATACAATGTATGGTTAATTTTTCGGCTCAATAAGGTTTTAGACTTTCATACTTTATCTTTTAGTCTACTGGGTATACTTTGGCATGTTACTTAATAAGCTTCAGTGAAGACTTTGACGCGCCACTTGTTTTCCTTTGTATGAATAACAACCCAACGCGTCACTTCATTGGCGTAGCCTTGGCATCGTCTCTCGATGCATATTCCTTTACAGACCTGAAAACATAAATTACTTTTGTAAGTTCGTAAGAATTTAGTGAGCTAAACCTTAAAATAACTTTCTATCCATTCTACGTTGCATATGTTATTTTGCACACCCTTGGGGTATTTCTTGACCTTTCTTTGTTCTTTGGTGGGTACAATACTAAGGCTACCATATTTTTTTCTTCAGAACCATTTTCCTTTTCTTGCATGTACTATACTTAACATCTCTTTACCGTCTAGATCCTTCCTTAAATCGTATCTATACATAATCTTTAACCTCTTCACTTGCCTTATTATAAGACTAAATAATTTATTCCATACTCGATAGTCTTATCATTATCTACTGGTACTGCACCCAATACTTATCTTAGAATTCACCCATAACTTATTTACCTTAATGCACATTCTATTCTTACTTTTAACTTATATCTTCGCCTCGCCACACGCTCTGCCGCACACTAACCTTTCTAATAATCCTTGTAACTATACAAGGTTTGTCATTCATTCGATGTTCGCCTAAAGGCATTGTCTTTATATGGTTTTCACGAGATCCATTCTTCAGGTTTCTCCATGAAGGTGTTCTTTTCTAAAGATAGCCACAGAGACTTTCCATTTAGAGTCTCGCCATAAAGGCATCCTTTTAACAGAGTTTGCCACAAGGCATTCATTTACCTGAGATAGCCACAAAGGCATCCTTTTAACAGAGATAGCCACAAATGCATCCTTTTAACAAGGATTGATACAAAGGATTTTTTTTAATAAAGATTGCCACAAAGGTTTCCTTTTAATAGAGATAGCAACAAAGACATCCTTTTAACAGAGATAGTCACAAAGGCATCCTTTTAATAGAGATCGCCACAAAGGCTTCCTTTTAATAGAGATAGCCACAAAGGCATCCATTCAGAGATAACGACAAAGGCTCACTTATGCAGAAATTGATGTTTTTGAATATAGGGATTTGCCTAAACTCATCGTCATGAGGTTTGCTCCTCATTGCTGGTACTCATCCAATTGTCCTTTAAATATTCTATATGATGCCATGGCCTAACCATGGTCTTACACTATATGGTCGTCAGAGTGCCATGCTTTTCCTTTCAGAGATTTATTTTTTAGTCTCGACAGACCCCTTTAGACAACTCCAGAGACAGACACAGACTCTTCATGCAGACTCATACTTGATAGACTCATTCACATCTGACTTACTCATGATAGACTCTTTCACAATAGACTTGTTCATGTCATCAAAACACACATACAACACTTTACTCATTCAAGCATATTAACCACTGACCTCAAAGATCATATCCATTTTTCGTACAAATCATTCATGCAAGTTCATCAAACATGCATTTCTCATAGAATCATCACATATACATTTTTAGTTTATTTTTACAGATGGTTCTAACATGCATAATACATTTTAAAGAGTCGGCTTAGAAACTCACCTGACTTGTATCTTTAGCAACTCTAAACACCAAGTCTCGACTTCTATTGAGTAGATCGGCAGCCCCTAATTGATAGAACTTGGGACTTATCAAGATCTATACTCTTAATTTCCTTTCTTTCACTTTAAACATTAGAAATATATAAATGAGACTTTACCATACTTATTTTACCCAAATAAACAGAGCTGCTCCTTAACAGCTTAGTATGTAAGGCTGTAGATATTACCTTAATAAGGGGTATCTTAGAGCCTAGATTTATATCTTCAACTCAGCTTGAAGGATGGTATGAATTCCCCCCATTTCTCCCCTTTTTATAAACAGAGGTTACTTCTTGAAAAAGAAGGATAAAGGTCCCCAATTTCTTACCTGGGTTACCTTGATATTTTACCTTTGCCCTTATGGATATTTGACGCACATCTAGTCATTACAATCCACCTAATAAATGCTTAACAACTGTAAAGAGACGTGTACTGGTACCTATATTTACATAGTACCTTTAGGCCTTAATCCATCCTCTGTCCTTAGTCATTATATTAGAGCGTAGCTGGTATCTTAACTAATCACACTTGGTGCGTTATGCCCTCTTGGCAACGACCCTATTATCCGAGTTTTCTTAATACCTTACTAGATTTCTTTTTCCTAATGATTTATTCCTTTCTAAGGCAGTTTATTACCTTTGTCCAATATTGGTTACGCGCCCACTTAACATGCCAAGAACATTAGTGGGGTGGACAACACTTCACCCTTTTAAAGTAACACTTAGTTTACTTATTAAGTTTAGAGTTCACCTAATTATCGAGCGTTGCCTTAATTTTAAGGAAATCTTGTTCAAACATTGTGGTCTTAGACTTATCTTAGAGGAGTACCTCGCCTTTCTTCTAGTCCTATAATCTCAATAACAGGAAGAGAGAAGATATTTTCTCCTTAACTTATCTTAAACACTTAACTCAACCCAAGTCTTTATTAAAACTTGTTAAACACATCAGTCATTGGATGGTCTTATCCAAATCTACAATTTCCAAGAAAACTAATCGGGTACCTACCATTGGTTCTTACCTATCTCAGTTCTCGTTTGGTTGGTTCTAAACTATTGTTCCTTCCATCTTGACTAGCTCAAAGCCAATCTTATAGGATACTCTACACTACTGACATAAACTCGTATCTCAAAGATCGTTTCCCTTATTTATGACGGAGTCTACTTGCTTTATGTGACATCAAAGCTTTTGGGTGAATTCTTCCTAACCCGACACATTTTTTGATCAATATGTGCCAACCTAGTGCTCGCCAACATCAAGGCATCACAGGTGTGCTCAAAGGGTTCTTATGCTTAGTCTAGTTCAAACACTATGCCTATTCGAAACTTATCTCATCTACCTTATTTATCTAAATAGTATCCAGACACATAGGTTTAGTCAGGTGCTGTGTCACTGGAATCTTTGCGAGTAAGGAGGTGTCGGAGCTTTAACCTTAACTAGACAACTTTTTGGAGGTAGTATTGGTTATGCATTCACTATTGGTTTTTATTCTTTAGGACTACTTTGCTACAATTGTGCTTCAATAGGGATCACAAGAACATGATTCTGCATTGTGGAAGATTCAACTTCTAGTTGATCTTCCTTCTGATTGTGGACAACCACAGGCTCATCTTTAACTTTAAAAACTGTTGATTCCAAAACCTTTCTGCTCCTCAAAGTAACAGATTTACACTACTCTTTGCCCATACTTCAGAGATTTTCTGTATTACTTGACAAAGCTCCATGATGTCTATTTCTTAATTCATTAGCTAATTGTCCTATTTAGTTCTCCAGATTCCTTATAGTCACATCGTTCTTAGCCATATATGCATTTAATAGGTTCTCCAAACTATTTGAAGACTCGGCTGGTTGAGGTTTTTGCATCTATTGAGAAAAATCTAGCAAATAATTTAAACATGAAGGCATATAAGAATTACCTAGACCAGCCCACTAATAACTCCAGGAGAAATTGGAATGATTTCTTCATGAAAGATTATGATGATTTGATTATGGACCTGGACCATTACTATTTTGATAATGGTTTCTGACATACTAGATAGATTTTGGGTTTGATGGACAATCTTCAAATGTATGACCATCTCCACAGTATACACACGCGATGCTCTCAAACTGACTTGGTTGTTAACCTGTCATGTTAGTGTTGCAACCATTAATAGCAATATTATTAAGCATGAAAATTATAGTAGATACCTGAGCTGCTAAAGACGTAAGAGCGTCAACTTCATGAACTTTTTCCACTCTTTTTCATGTGGTTGACCGATTGGTTGGCCACCAGTAGTTATTACTTGAAATTCTTTCAAGAATCTCATACGCTTCATTGTATGACTTTGAAAGAAGAGCTCCTTAGCTGAAGCATCTTCCACCATTCTTATGTGAGCATTGAGACCATTATAAAAAGTCTCCAATTTGATACAAATAGGAATACCATGATGAGGGCATTTTCTTAATAATTCCTTAAATCGTTCACATGCCTCATAGAAGGTCTCATCATCAAATTGCTGAAACATAATAATTTTATTTCTAAGCTAAACATTCTTACTTGGTGGAAATACTTCATCAAAAAACATTCTGGCAATTCTTTCCATGTGGATAAAGAACAGGGAGATAAGGAACTCAACCATGCTCGTGCACGATCTCGCAATGAATATGGGAAAAGCTTCAATCTTAAGGCATCTCCAGATGCTCCAAGTAACTTGAAAGAGTCATTTACTTCCATAAATAAGCGAAGGTGCAAATGCGGATCTTCAACAAGCATCCCACTGAATTGTCCCATTATTTCCAACATCGGGAACATGACTAGTTTTAACTCGATTTGAAGGGCCTCAATCTTGGGTCTTATAATCCCTATATTGAGTTCACTGGATAAGGGCATAACATACTGTTCAATAGCTCAATCTCTATCATCAGCAATAAGGATCGGATTTTGAGTACTACAGACTGCATCTTCTCTTAGATTTTGATTCTTCTCTTCGACTTGTCTTTAGACTGATCGTTACCTTCTTCTTTACCTAAAAGTGTTTTCACTTTTTAGGTAATTGGCAATAGATCGATAATTCAGTCTATGTTCATAAACCCTGAAAATCACAAAAATAATAAAGTTAAAATTGATAGAAACAAAAATAAAAATAAAAATAAACCAAACTAAAAAACAATTATCTTCACAAATAATGACAAAATACAGTCCTCGACCATGGCTCCAAAAACTTGTGTCACGTAATTATGTGCAAGTTTACATGGTTGTACAAGTAATAAGTAGTAAGCAAAGAGTTATCATCTTCACAAGGACAGTTGTGTAAATTAATTGCAAAGTTAATTATAAAATAATTTGGTAGAAAATAAGTAAAGAAAAATATTGTTGATGAGAGTCAAAAATAATGTTGAGGATGTAGTCAAATTTCAAATACCCACAAAATAAAACAACATACCTTGTAGAAAAATAATCACAACAGAAAGATTAAACATAAGATTTAATAAAACATAACATGAATAGGCTAGAACAAGTATTTCACTTAACAAGAGTTTACGGGCAATCATAAAAGGAATACCATGAAGGATCGAAACAATATGAAAATTCATTAAACCAAATTTTAATTAAAGAATAGGCTTTTCTCAAAGTCCTAATATGTCCCAAAGTTATTTTACATATGTCTATGTCAAAACTAACCTAGAAATCACCCTTTCGGGCATTTATATAGTTTATGCATACAACAATAGTCTTTCGATATCGACATGATATGCGCCATTTAGGTCTTTTATCTATTAACTATTACCTCTTCTTAGATTAAACAGTTAATTCATTAACCTACAAATGTTGGTCATACATTTACAAGGATTAACATGAATCAAACCTAAATCAATGAAATAATCATTTTCACAAAATGTTCACAATACAAAAACCAATTAACTCAAATCATGATTCATACTTATTCTGAATAAACAAAATTAAGTCATGTAATATTAAATTTAAAACATAAAGATGAGATGCAAACTTCTCTTTCAATACAAAAAACATCAATTAATAATAAAGATAAAGGAAAGAAGAGTAGTTGAAGGGAGTTATCCAAGGCCAATTCACAATAAGAAGAGAAAACAATCGAACTACATCGGGTTATCTGCAACTGCTCCTTACGGCTTCCCATGGTGGCTCTCCTTCTTGTCTTTGCATTAAATCATAAAAATACTCTCAAGTTTCTCTCTTTGACTACTCTAATTTTCAACAAGTGAATTGCCTTATTTTGTGGCAAACGAATGTTTAAACAAGCCATGAGAAAGACAATAACACTCAAAAGATTTTTCTCTAAAAACCGGTACATTTTTTAATGAAGTGAAAGCCACATTTTATAGCCTTTAAGCCCCAACATCCCTTTCTATTTTTAACAAGGGAATCCTTGATTTTCTCCCCCATAGGTGTTGACCCTTGATATGTGGATGAGTGGGTGATTTTTTGCTAATTTTAGCAAAAAGAGTTCCTTCTTTTTCTCCTTGTATGGTCACCCATTGAATGGTAAAAAGGGGGTCGTTTTAACTGTAATTTTTTGTAAAGGAGTGGGCGGTTTGAGGCTTGAATCAAGGGGAATTGTTGTTAATTTTTACTTGATGGAGATTGGGGTCAAATCTACTATTTTTGGGAGATGAGTGGTTAGTTATGGACTGCTAATTTTAGCAGTGGATGTTGTCATTTTTAGTTCGTGGAAAAGTGGGTAAGTGGAACGATTTTGGGCCTCCAATTAGACAATACTAGACCTTCATGTAATTGAATCTAGAACAAAGTCATTTTAAAGCCCACATGATTGCATGTTGGATCTTCCAACCTGTACCTGTTTAAGACCCAAATACAACTAAATTTTTGTCATCCTTTTCTTTAGCCCAATTATTCCAAAAAAATAACAATAGTACATGTATTTAACATAAATTTCACAAACTAAACACATTCCCATGGAGATTATAAAATATCATGAAATTAAGTGAAAAACCATAGAAAGTATTATTTATTTACTCATAATTAGCATAAAATGTACATAAAAGACTGTTGAAATATCTATATATTTTAGAGTTTACATTGGTCCTAAATTCAACATCCTACACACTCAATTACACAAATCAAAGCTAGATAAGACCTATGTCGACCTAATAGGTCACTAACACTCAAAATTGTGTAAAAATACTTATTTTATTAATATTTAATACTAAACTACTAAGCACCAAAAATACTATAATTAATACTAAAATAGCTAGAAAACAAGCTCCTTAAATGCCGAAGCGTATCTAGACTACTAGTACAATTTGACGTAAGTCACCAACGCACCAGCTTTCAATTCCTTATCTATTTGAAGTCAGACCTTTACTTACATAAAAGTATACGAGTCATACATTCATTATCCATCATCCACTCATGATCAATGTATGTGACACTATGAACGTCACAAGTGAATAAATCTACAAACAGATTCAGGATCTATTCCGCTTGGGTCCAATCCAATGTAATGTCAGTCTAGTTAGTCAAATCTATATATCTATCTTTTGGGAGTCATCCGCTCCAATGCTCAAGACAAAACACCTCCCAAATTGGACTTGATAGATGACATATTAGTCTTTCAATCGGTTTGTTCATTTGATTTGACTAAAGACATGTTTAGGTTCATCTAGTAATATAAGTTATCTCTCTGTATCATAATTCGACCACATAATATCGCTTAGTATTAGTTAAACATTAGACAACCAGTGAGCTAAAATTTGCTTCTATTTTACTTTGCATGTAAAAACCACACGAGGACATTATATAAAGAATATTAATGTAATCCATAAATCATTTTATTAACCAATCTATTAGAAAAAGTTACAAGGTTACAAACGAATATACTACACTTAAGGCACCAGATCCAATAACACTTAAGGCACCAGATCCACTTAAGTTACAAGTTTACAAACGAATAGTGCATTGTTGCGTAAGCCAATGCAACTTAGCCTGAGCCTCATTCTAAATATACTATGGGAAAATTACTTTTTCAATTGCTTTTTCAACATAGTTTTAACTCCTCCCAAGTCCAAGTTGTGATCCCACCTTGTTTCTGATATATGGACCACAACGCCATCATAAGATAGCGAAATCAATAAAATAAATCGAAAGATTATTTACCTTAGTGGCCTTATCCTCAATGCCCATAGCATAGAAGTATTGTTCTACCCCCGAGAGAAAGTTGTCCTCATCCATCATAGACCTCGTCCCCTTAAACTCTTTCAATTTGGGAACATCCATTTATGTTGCTTAGTAATCGAAGCCAACATTCTATTACACAAATCAGCCCTATAGATAGCAAGCTCCACCATAAGCTCCACAATCTATTCTTTCAAAGTCATTACCATGGCTTAGAAAGCATCATTCTTCTTGATTTGATCACCCATAGCGGCATTAAGGGCCCTTTTCATCGCATCCAAATTGGAACTGAGAGCCTCTTCTACATATTCATTGAGTTTCTCTTTCAATGAGTCCAGCTAATTAATGTGTCCCTCCACTACCTCGAGTGTTTCCTTCACACCACCCATGGATTCCTCGAGATTGACCACTTGACTTTCCAAAGACAACAACATATTCCTTGATCTACTAGTTTTCTTGTCCCTCCTATGACTCTACCTAGGGTCAATCTACTCATCTACTGCTTTTATCATCTCAATCGATGCCTTACTATTCATGCTTCATACATGCATCGAACAAATAAAAATGTAAACAAAGACTAGACGTGTGATGTATTGTAAGTGTAACAGATCGAGTTGTAATATTTATATAAAGTGTACAATGGAACACCTTATGGAGTATTCCAAAGATTGAACCTACATTAAATCAGTGATAAAATCAAATTCAAAGAAACAAACATGCAAATAGGAAGTCTAAATAGCTATCTAATAACCTATAGTACAAAAAAACATAAATTGAAGGATTTAAGCTAAACTTATATCTAGGGACCTAATTGTAAAGATTTCAAAATTTATAATAGAATAATCAAACACAAAAATGGTAACTAGTTAATTTTCATGTTGAAAATTAACTCTCGAATTAAGGAATTTAATAGAATAATTTTGTATTTGAATTAATTAATACCTCCCGCTCTATAATTTACCCAAGTAGTAATTTAGTCTAATTTATCTCTAGATCTAACTTAAACTAAATGGGGACAATTGAAATTTTACATGATAATGTCTCCTTTTGGTCTCACTTATCTATATTTTCACCTAGAGTCGTCAATTCCAAGTTTTTTTTTCTATTCAATTTTGTCTAGATTATTTAATTTAGTTTCTAATCCTTAAGATAATTATTCAACAGTCAATTAACCAGCTATCCAAGAAATTCATGCTCATTGTAATCAACCAATACCTGATCAATCTCATGTTAATTCAAGCAATTACATAATACAAAAATTAAAAGGGTTTAGAAATTTCTCAAATTTTGTTTCATTAAAGTACTTGATTTGATTATTGTGATGGAGTGAAAATGTAAGATTCCTCATTATGATTATCTAATTGCAAACTTTTTATAAAAACTTACTGAAATCTATTAAAATTGAAAGAAAGAGCTCAAAGTTACAAAAAGGGTTCTTATACTATTGAGTTAGAAAGGAAGAAAGTTGCAGAAAAATTACAGAAAAAAATTGCAGCAGCCCAAAACTAGATTTAACCTAAAAATCTAAAAACTAAAATAAAAGTCCTTAAAATTTGTTATAAAAGTGTTGTTTATAATGCTTCTAATGTTGACCTAAAACAGACAAGATTGCCCCCTTTTTAAACACTAAAATAGATTGTTTTGACTGAAGAAAGCCCTTATAGAATTCAACCCATTGAGCCATGATGTTATGACACCCAGACATTGGTTTCGTGACTTTGTCAATAGAATCCTCCCAAATCTGCCTAGCAACATTGGTGTTGCAACTTTGGTTCTAATCTCGTGACCTTGGCTCCTTAAATAGTTGGGGTCCTTCAACATTGGTGACTATTCTCAATGTTTCAACTTCAACAACACAATGTCTTAACCTTGACATTAATTGTCGTGACACCTAGACATTGGTGCCTTGCCTTTGTCATCAGTTCACCTATAGTCTTGTTAGTTCTTAAAATTCAACTCCCAAGTTGATGGATAACTTTAGTGTCGCGATATCAATGTCAACATCAAGGTTTCTTCATGTTTTAGCCTCATTCACATCCTGCACAAGCTAAAATTAATTATTAGACCTCAAAAGGTAATATTTTACCATTTTGGTCACAAAACACACTAAAAATTAACAAACTAACTACTAATATAGAAATCTAATAAATATTAAAAACCACAAAATAAATTCATAAAATGCTTAAAATGTCAAAAAGGACTTAATTTACCATATCAAATTATGACAGATCACTTATAGAACAATGGCTCTGATACCAACTGTCTTGGGGCTAGAACTTAAGTCTCACAAATCGTTTGCTTTAAATTTTCCTAAGTCAGCCTAACTCTCGAAAGATGAGAATTCTCAACTGAAATTCTCTAAGGCACTGAAATAAAGCGAAAGCAAACTTGAAAGGGAAAAAAGTCACAAACGAACAAAAAAGCCACAAGAAAAACAATGTACACCAAGTTTTAAGTGAATGCTTTCAAATGTATTGTATTACTCAATAATGAAGTGAAATGATTACAAATGAAGGGTTATCGCTCTATTTATAGTTGAGCTCCCCATGATCCAACAGTCTAGTTTAAAATACATCAATGGTTGAGATTAAAGGCAATCTACAAGGTTGAGATTCTTAAGGGATTTACAAGATTCCCTAAAATTACAAAATCTTCTAAGATTACAAGATATTCACCTTGGTAAAATAAAACTTACTGTAGTCTTTACATATTCACCAAGCTCAGTTGATAGGCCATTAATCTTTCCAAATAATGGCCCAGTCTTGTTAGGCCAAATAACCCCAAGTGAACAAGATGGATCATCAAAGTTTGTCTTGATCTCAGGCTCCCTCACGCAGCCCATGACACATGTTCATATCGCCAAAACCAATAAAAGGGTAAGGCTATCATTTTAACATCTCTAGACATATTTTTGACATGAAGCAACTCACTTAATATTATTATAGTTTAAAAAGAAAATTATAAAATTAATATCACCAACATTTATATTATTATTGTCATTATTATATTTTTATAATTCAAATGCTTGATCATGAATGTCATTCTTATCATCTTTGCTTTAAAATTAAATCTTCACGTTTCAATATTAATTAATCTTACATAAAATTCTTCAGTTAGCTAGCTTGAGATTTATGTCATTGTTTCCATATTAGTTTCAATTGCCGAACGTCCCATCGTCCCACATCTATTGGGTTAAAAAATATTATAAACTTTAGGAAGACTACAATTTGTGACAAGAAATTTCGATCATCAAAAGTACATACAATAAAAATGAATTTGATGATTATATATGTATATGTACATGCAATTTTATTCAAATATTGCCTTTGGAAAAAAATTGGAAAATGGTAAAGGTGATGAAAAACAGCACATTTTTTCAGATTGGTTGGTGACGGAGCAAAAGCACTTTATAGGATTTAACATTGGTCATCACTCTTTTCTTCTTTTCTTGTCATGCTTCCTCCTTTATCGGTTGCCTCTTTTTTTAGCTTGAGAGGGTTGTGTTGCTCGAAAAAATAATCACTTAAGGCTTTTGTCCTTTAGTTCCTTCGTTGAGGTAGGTTTTCTTGAATTGTTGATCAGGGGCACATTTAGGGGGAGAAGGTAGGCAAAGGTCTTGGCCCCCCAAAAATGAAAATTAGCTATTTTAATCCCCTCATAAATAATGATCTATAAAGTAATATATAATGAAATTGCACTTTGGTCCCCAAAAATGAAAAAAATCTTTTTAATCCCTTAAAAATGATGAAATTATAAATGAAAAATAAAAAAAATTATGTTTTGACCTCTCAAAAATTTATAATTAATTTTCAATCCCTCTTAAAAATTTTTAGATTCACCCTTTTTAATGATGGCTAATGTTTTCTCAAGTTATTGGTTATTAAGTGTTCTCAAGTCTATTGTGGCTCTGATGCTCTAGTCTGAGATAACTTGTTTTGTCTATATTTAATCTAGAAGTTTTAACATTTTACAATGCTTCACTAGTTTTCAGGAAGAACAAAATCATTGATGTCAAATTCAACGCACTAATTTATTTGATTCATATTAGTGGGTGAGCATTTTACAGTGTGACTTTTTTTTTGTAAACTAACTAAAATAAAGCGAAAGGCTACATAAGATTAACCATAAATTGCCTCCAGTGTTTCATTTTTTAAAACTTCTTAAATAATCATTGAAGGATCGTCAAAGAGATTCAACCCATCATCATTCTTGAACGCCAATTTTTCTATTGCATCCACAATCTTTTGGATTCCCACGGCACGTATCTCAAGAGCCACTTCTTTTCATTTGATAGAATCTGTTGAATTCATCTGACCAAGATAGCATGTGATCCTTCCAATTTGCTGTAGATAATAGATTCAATAACCTCAAGACTATTAGATTGAATGACGACCTCGTCATATTCTTGTCTTTGAAGCTAGAGTGAGCCATCCAATATGTCCCATAGTTCTGTAGTAAAGACTAGACACTTCCCTAAGAATTTATTATAGTCCAAGATCCACTTTCCTTTTCAATTGTGTATTACTCCACCTACAGTAAAGAAACCAAATACAATTTGTACAACACCATTAATATTTAAGAAAACACACATGCCTGAATTTGATGCTTTAAGAGAGAACTGCGACTCCTTCACCAAGTCTTCTTTGGGCACTGATGAATATTGTTTTGCCCAACTATAGGAAACCTTTATAATTTCATCAGGGTCTATTGTTTTTCCTTAGAAAATGAACAAATTTTAATTTTTCTAAATACACTAAAGCGTTAACCCAAAGAAACATGCCCAAGCTGAGTCTCTCATGTTATGATTAGACTTCTGTTACAGGTTTGACAAAATCAATTCAAAAGTATTTCCATAGATGAATCGCGACATTCAATTTGAAGGGATGATCCGGTTCCAAATATCCTTCGTATGTGGGCAATCCTTCAATACATGTAAACCATCCTCATCACCATGGCCACACAGGAAGAACGATTTGTCTTGTCCAATCCCCCTCCACACCCTTTCATAATTAGTTAAAAGTCTCTGTTTTAAAACCAACCAAATAAATTGCCTTACTCTCTAAGGTCTTGGGGTTTTTCATATGGTGTTCCAGATCCCATCCCTTGGGTTCCAAGACTCATCCCTAAGCATCTGATAAGCACTTTTAACAAAAAAATACTTCTAACGTGGCACGATACCAGGATAAAAAGTCTGAGCTAACTAATTCCATAAGGGGTAGAATACTAATGATACGTTGGACAACGTCCTTTGGTAACCAAACCCAAAAAAGTTCAAGGTTCCACATGCCATTTCCTCTTATCACCTCATGCATTTTACAATCACGGTTAATGTTCGTATTTCCTGGAACATGTCTACTCAAAGGACCCATGTTAGGAATCCAAACATCATCCTAACATTGAACAATATGCCCATTATCTATTGACCAGATTATGTTATCACACATCAAAGGCCATACTTTAGCAATGGATTTTCACATAAGGAACTTCTACTTCTCTTTATGCAAACCGGCATGTCTTTTTTTATTCTATTCTTTACTTTGAAAACCCGCACCCATAAGACATCAGTCTTAGTGAAAATATTGTAACTTAGTTTCATCATGAAGGCTTTGTTTTGATCACACAAACGAGGAATTCCAATACCTCTACAATATTTAGGTTGACTCATTTTGTTCCACCCAACTAAAGCCATTTCCTTTTACCTTTCGATGCACCCCAAATAAATTGTCTTGCCATTTCTTCAATTGAATCATAAATACCTTTCGGAACCATCATAGACTACGTGAGATAACTCAGAATAAAAAGCAGAACTGATTGTGCTAAAGTGACCCTCCCCGTAAAAGAGAGTTTTTTAGGATCCCATCTAGAGAGTCGATTTTGGACTCTTTCCACCAAGAAATCCTGAGTACTCTTACTCTTTGGTGAAAAAAGGGAACCCCCAAATATTTTCCCAATCTCTCCTCGTAAATCTTCCTTAACACTTGCGAAGTAAAAGATGTTGGTTTTCCTAGCATTGACTTTATGTCTCGAATGTTCACAAAAATTACCCAAAAAGCCTTTAAGAAGACCACAATGCTTCAAATTCGCTTTGCTGAAAATCACTAAATCCTTTGCGAAGAATAATTCTAATAGATCAGGACCTTTACGCGATAACCAAATAGGGTTCCGCTCTCATAATGAGATAATCGAATGAAAACGGTGCCCCAACCACTCTATAAATAAGAAAAATATATATAAAAGATAAGGGACATCCTTGACGAATACCCCTAACAGCCTTGAATTTGGAAGTTGGGACACCATTCTACAAAACCTGCAAGGTAGATGATGATATAGCATTCATAATAACATGTGTTAAAAAAATTAGAAATACCTTCTACCTTGAGTAATGCTTTTATGAAATCCTAACAAACTCTATCCTAGGCTTTCTTCAAGTCAATCTTGATGACTATCAATTGGGGAGTCTTCTTGGTTTTCATGGAATGCAATGCTTCTTGTGCAATGTTCACGTTATCAATAGTACTTCTCCCTACTATAAATCTCATTTGTTCTTGACTTATAATCTTTAGAAAAATACTCCTGAATTGGTTTCCAATAACCTTCATAACCAATTTATAATGCACCGAACAAATGCTAATGGGTTTGAACTGCGTGAGATGTTCAGGATTAGGAATTTTGGGAATTAAGACAAAAAGGGTATTATTGAGCTCTGATTTTATAGTACTTCTTTCAAAGATCTTCCTAAAGCAATTGCAAATGGCTCCACCTATATTATCTTATTAGTTCTGAAAAAAAAAGGCTTGGAAACCATCACTTCCTAGCGCTTTCAATGGTGCCATGTTGAAGAGAGCAGTCTTGAATTCTTCATTCATGACATTCCTTTCAAGAAAATCAATATCTATATAACCAAGTTACGAGAAAGCACTTACAGGCAAATTACCTATCGGGCATGGTGCTTCTCCAGAAAGATTCTAGAAGAAATCGACTGCATCTGATTTAAGGGCTTCGGGATCAAGAATCCATTCCCCATTGGAATTACACAAAGATGTTATTCTATTAAAATTTCTCCTCTGAACACACGCCTGTGAAAGTACTTAGTGTTTCGGTCCCCCAACTTCAACCACTCACATCGTGACTTTTGCCTCCAGTTGGTTATTAATTGCCTTTTATGGTTATTAATATGACTATAAAAGCACTTGTTCCAATATTTAAGCTTATTAGTAAAACCAACAACCATGGTATTCATATGCCCATCAAAATTTCAATTATCCCTTACGAATTCTAAAAAATTTGGATGTTGTAACCACCTTTCTAAAAAATAAAAAAAGGTCTTCCTTTTTTAAAAGAGGGCTCCGACTGTAACTTTAGGAGCAGTGGCCAATAATCCAATTTAATTTTTAGAAGGTGAGTAATAAAACAGTTGGGAAAGGTCTCCACCCAAACTTCATTCTCTAGTGCCTGATCTAGTCTCTCAAAAAGGTTACATTAATGCCAAGTGAAAGGGGGTCCTCTAAATCCCATGTCATAGAGTTTGCCTTTATCCATAAAATCACCAAAAAAGAAAAGAACATTTTCGTCCTCTCACATGACCGCCTTTTTTATCATTCGAAAAGAGAATGGCATTAAAATCTCCAATGGCCAACCATGGAGAATGCCTAAGCCGGATAAACAGACTTAGATCCCTCCAAATAAATTTCTTTTTTTTGTCCATTGAGACTTCCATACACAAAAGCAATAAAGATCAAATGTGGTTGGATAATGGAGCAAATGTGAACTAGGATGAATTGAGGATGATTTTTAATCACTTTCAAATCGATAGATTCTCTCCATCCTAACCAAATACCACTCGAAAAGCCAACCGCTTCCACTCGAGGAGATTTTGCCAAATCCAAACTAGCAATGATAGCGTTGGCTTTAACCCTACTAACTTTTGGCTCAAGAAGACTGACTATGTCTGATTTATATTGTTTACGGTACTCACGAAGGACTCACGGGAATTTTGCATTCGTACACCCTTGTACATTCCAAGATAAAATAGATAAATCCATATTAAAAAGAAAAGAAACAAAAACTTATCTTACTATCGACCAGAGGCAACAATATCTGGCTACTCCCCCTCTTTTATTGACATATCCATAGTAGATTGCCTGCTTAAATCTAGTGAGATGAGTTCCGCTGTTGTCTTCATCAATTTAGCAAAAGAAACACAAGAACTACTAGAGGCCTTGAATCGGTTACCCAAGCCCGTTAGATTCTATTTATTTTTCACCCTCCTTTTGAACTGAGAGTTTTGACTTCGCTCTCCTTAAATTTACTTAAAGGCAATTGATTTCTAGAAGTAGTTGAACTGCTCCCAACCGTCTTCCTAGAAAAATTATGTTGGGTGTTGTTCTTAAAGATTACGGTGGTATGATTATTGGCATCCAAAATACCCTCATTCACTACTACATCTACCATGGTCGCTTCTTCAAAAGTTTGGTTGAAATGCAGTGAATGCTCTTTTTTAAATTGATTTGATTTTGAGAGAGCCATGTCCACGCCACCTGTATAAAAATCAGCTAAAAAAATAAAAGAAGAAGACAAGGGAACGGGTTTACCTGAAACAAATGGCTGTTAAGCCTTCGCAACGTTGTCCAAAGACACACAGTCTTCTTCTGTGGGATCCATGCCACCTGAAATAGATGGCTGGTGGGCCTTCGCAACATTGTCCAAAGACACGATGTCTTCTCCTGTGGGGTTTGATGAATTCATGCCAATTAAATCTTTGATACTCGAAACACTAAATGGCCCAATGTCATAGCCCTTTCCCGTGACAGGCTTTGCTAACAGGTTAATCGAATGGTCCAGTCCAGCAATGCACCCAGAATTCTTTTGGCGCTTTAACTAATTTTTGTATTTGGGCTTCCTAACCTATCCAAAATTAATATCCCCCACCCTCTGTTTCATGTATTCTTTGCTTTCACCTACAACAACATGAAATTGTCTTGTTGAAGGCTTTTCAATATTTTCAGTCAAAATCCCTTTCCCATGCCTTTTTAAAATTGGTGTAGATTCCTTTTCAATACTTTCTTCTGTGATTTCAGCCTCTAGACTAGCCAAAGATTGAAATCATGATCCCATAGATTTTCCTTCTAGTCTGGACTTTCCAATTTTGTCATATTCCCAAAGAGTGCGTCTAGATCTTCTCTCTTCCAATATCCAAGGGCCAAAATCCCCTTCTCCAGCCACCGTATTTTTCTGATTAATTCCAGTTATTGGGTCCATTACCTTTGATAAGCCAGAAGGGAGTGAAGTATGAGGACAAGACTCATTGTTGTGCCCATAACGTCCACAAGAGAAGCACACCACCAATAGGCTTTCGTACTCAACTTTTTGAAGATTTCCATTGATTAGTACTTTTGAGATCAAAGGCTTACCGAGGTTTACATAAACTGCCATACGCGCGTATCGTACCCTTACTTTACTATCTATATTAAAGTCTAACTTAGTCACGTTATTGACCATTCCCCTAATCTCCCATAAAACCTCATTTTTGTATAGGTAACTGGGAAGCCCTGGAAACCTAATCCAAGTAAGAATCGTGTTAGGATATGGTGATGCCGAATCGAAATCAACAGTCCAGGGTTGTACTATTAAATATTGCCCCAAAATAAGCCATGACCCTTGTGAAAGAATTGTTTTCATAATCGTTAGGACTTTGAAATTTAGCTAAGAAATAACCGTTTTCAATGTCCATCAATTGAAAAGGCTTAGAAGGTCTCCAGATTCCATATAATATATCTTGCAGAGCCACAAATCCGATGTTTCTTCCCAGTAACTTAAGAACCACTGAAGTGGACATTTCTTTAACAAGTAGTTGATGTTCTCTTTCCTAGAAATCAATAAAGGGAATACCATTAGCCACTGATTTCTTAACATCCCCTTCAATTAGCGAGAACCCTCCGTCGAAAAAATGGTCTCCATTGACTTCATTCGACTCAAGAGAGCTTTTCCCCAATACCAAGTCCTTCCAAGACAAAGTTGGTGTTGGTGTTGAATCCACAACCATCACATCTTCTGGGCTAATCTCTAATTCCTTGAAACGGACCTTCTTAATGTTTGGATCATCAAGAGGGTTGTCTCCTTCACCATTCCTATCGCAGAGAGAATTTGAGTTTTCCATTTTCAAATACTTCAATATACCTTGCTTTCCTTTCTTATTCTTTTACAAGTGCTTTTACAATGTGACTTTATATCCGGCATTTTTTACGTCCAAATGTTTTTCTGATATGGTTTAACTTTCATACCATTTATATATATTAGATTTCTTTTTGAATGTGCAATAAAATTTGTTTCAAACAAAAAAACACACCTTTCTTTAACAGTAGAAGGTGAGTGTGTTTTATAATAATATAACTGCTAGTGTGGCTCATGTGCTCATGTCCCGGAACAGATGGTAAAGGCGAAGGATGGGATCATGCTTACGTAACATTTATTAAAAGAGCTTTTGTCAAACAGTGTTCATCCATCCATTTGGGAGGGAAAAAAGGAAAGGTTTTAGTGGTAATTACGCGTACGAGTGTGGGTACATTTCAACATTTCGGTTAGTAAATTTCCTGATACAAGGAAATCAACCCTTAATAGCAAAATCAACTCTTCTTTCTTCAACTCTTAATTAATTAGCCAAATGGGGTTACTCTTGACTTTACGCATTAACACTAAAATTCCTTTAAATTAAATATAATTAATTATGTGATTTTGTTAATGCTAAATGTTAAACACCACAATTTTCCACTTTTTACAATAAAATTTGAATATTACCATCCAAGTCCAAAATAAATACGATTATTTACCGGATATTTTAATTAAAAAATATTAAATTTTTCAATCATTTTTCTAATATTTAAATCCGTAAAATATAAATTCGAATTCGTTAAAATTATTTTACATTTATAAAGTTAAAATTATAAGCATTTTATAATTAATTTATTCAAATATTTGAATTTGAATCTACATCTACTATTCCAATAAACAATATGAATTCGATGAATATTTAAGATATAATCCACTTTTACGTTTTGCAACTAATAATAATTTTAAAGTTTAAATTTGTAAAAATTAAATCGAATATCCGTGAATATGGAATTGGATTCCCAAACCTTACTAGCCACTAGCTAGGCAGCTATCTCAAACTAGAGACAAGAGTTTCAAATGTAAAGTAGAAGCGGTCTATAATCTATTCAAAGTTTATGGTATCTTTCACTTTCACGTAATACCAAATTCCCTTCAAAAACACAAGTGGTGGTGTCGTACGTACATTTACGTTGTTTCTCCGCCTTGAAAGATCAATTAAAAGAGACTTTGAGCCAATGCTTAATCAATCAATAAATTTTAAAAAAATAAAATTATAATATTTGATTCTATACTGTATATAAAATTATTTGTTTTTTGAATGCTTTCCCAAAATTTTTAAAAGCTTAAAAAATAAGCTTTGAGATTTAAATTAAATTTGAGCAAATAAACTATTTTTAAAAAAATCGATTTGATTAATTCATTTAGTTATTTAAGGATCAATTGTTGACTATTAAATTCATAAGTGAATTTACTAATATAATCGACTTAATATATATTTGTTATAACAATCTAATTATACTATGTTTTTCAAATTTAATTATTTTCTAACTCCCCTGAAGCATGTTGAAAAAGAAAGAGAAGAATTCCAAAATTATTGGTACGACAAAACGAAGCTGTTGGAAAGTTGAGATGGCCGGTTTACGACGTTGCCCAAAACGACAGCAGCCGCGGTTGAAAACGGCACATGGACACAAGGTTAAGATGGCGAAGCCGACACGGCATCTGGATTCAGCTACCCCACTTTCCTCCTACTCCATGTTTTCGTCAAACTAAAACTAAACAAAATCTAAGTTCTTTTCTTGGATTCAAACTTCACTATCAATTCCATCTCTCACTTTATCACGTATAATATTTTGTTTTTTAATTTAATGTTCATGGTTAGTCTTCTTAATAACGTTATTTTTAAGGTTCAAGTTCTATCTTTCTTTTAGGATTACAATGTTGTTAATAATATCATATTTATTTTTTTATATAATGATGATTCCAACTTAAACTATTTTAAAGAAGATGAACACTCAATCAATAGATCATAATTTAAAATTTTCACAATCATATTTTTTACTTATATCATATATTTATTAAAAATTATACCATGTTAACTATATTTAATTCATTTTTTATTTATATTATTATAATTATTATAAATTCAAATTAGATTTAAACT
>CM025245.1:22326894-22354924 GCA_013677275.1 Gossypium schwendimanii
TTAATATAATTTAGACACAATAATTAACACATAAATTAAATTAGACAAATTTAATAAAGTCTTAACAAGGCATATTAAATTCGGCCAAGACACATTTAAAACATGTAATAAGTCCAGACATAATTATGAGCTGTAGTAATTTAAGCTAAATTAATAAATTACTTAATTTATTTAGACATTAAAATAAATGAGCTGAAATAAACTTAAGCCAAGCTCAAAAGAGCTAAAGTAAGCTAAATTGAGCTCAAACGAACTAATTTAAGTTCATGTGAGCTAAACCGAGCTGGGAAAAACTAAGATTGAGCTTGTTGAGCTGAGATTGAGCTTCATCTTGCACTTGGGGCCCTCGTGTTTAGGCCAATCTCGATGGCAACGAGTGGTGCCACAACATGATACGATTGGGATCACATCAGTGGTTTTGACAGTTATTGTTATGATAATATTGGGGTCTGTGTACTCCAGACGGATTAAAAACTCTATGACAAAAATAAAGAAATATAATAAAAAGAAAAATAAGCGTTGATAATGGATGACAAAATGTCTGAAAATACTCGGATGAACTTGGCCCTTCAGTGATGTAAGGTGGCGTTCTGTGGGAGGAAAAGAAAATAAACACAACTAATATTAATAAAAACAAAATAAACAAAAAAATAAAATAAAAAGAAATGAAATAGAATTTAAAATAGAAAATAGAAGTTCTATAAAAACCAGGATGATTTGTGTTGCCACCATAGAAGAACTTCTAGCTGGTTCTCGACACTTTGATTCTATGTTTGTTCCTCCGTCGATGTCTATGAACCAACCCCTTCATTCGACTCCATTGACATTGTTTTATTTTCGACCGTCGCGACATCCATATTACAAGCCACTTGGTACCAAATTTGAGTCAACCCCAAATCATTTTCTGGGGTATTATTGGCTTGAGCTTCCTTCCCTCCATGTCGCGTGAAGTCTTAGTCACTCGATTTTTATTGCCATTGTCGAATGAGAATGAATCAAACTCATAGGCCTCTTCCGTTGGCACCTTACCTACTTTGGCTAGAAAGTGTATTGCCTGTTTTAAACTTTCATTCAAGATCGATTTAAACTCCATGTCAGTGGTTACCTCTACTTTTACGGTAGTGGCAACATCTACTGTCATGTTTGATTCTATGTCAACTGGATCGGAGATCATTTTGGCCATATTCTATTTATCTCCATGATTTCTGGTTCCAAACTCTTTTTGACTACTATTGTCTAATTCAATGTGGTCAACTATAATTCAAAGGTCCTTCGGATCAAGGTTGGGAACATCATACATGACCTTTCCCCTTGGAGGTAGTGCCTCAGATATCTCTTGGAGCATTTTCTTCATATGTCCCATCATGTCTGACATGTTTGATAACCTTTCAGAGTTTGACAACTCATTAGCTTCACATGAAGGAATCTTATGCAAATCACAAAGAGATTCATTTAAGTGTTTAGATATATCATTGTCTTTGTCGTATGATTGATAAAGATGTTTGTATGAGTATTCATTGTGCTTACACCCATTATCATCACTCTATTGGTTTGTTGTGGCTCCATTTTACCAACCTGTTATGTAGTTCCATTCATCATCCCAGGAAGTCCTTTCATCATTAAACCACCTATAATCATAAATTTCCATAATTAAATCTTTTAGTCAACAAGGTAAAAAAAAATTTGAGAATAAAAATAACACAATTAATGAATATAAAAATTAGTACACTATCTTGCTCATTCGTCTTTTGACTAACATTATTTGTAAGTAATTAATTTAATAAAAATTATCACCATCGCAATCCCTGGCCAGGGCACCAACAACTTGACCACCTCTGGACATACTAATGTCCAAAATGTGAATATTTCTACAAAATATATGGAATTGAGGTAGTGTCCACAAGTATACGGGTCAGGATGTAATATAGTTTGTTTACAATGAAATACTCAGTAAGTATTCTGAGGATTGTACCCAAGGGATTACAATTTAGGGAAACTACGATTAAGCCAATTACCAAAAATAATTATTAATCTACTCAAGTCATGAATTAGTAATGTTAATCAAGAAGCAAGATGATAATACTAATAATAAACAAAATAAATTTAACTAATCCAATTGTGTTACCTAATTAATTATTGATGTAGGGCTCTATCCAACCAGCTAGTCATCAATCTAGTTGTGCCTCTTGGTGTCCAACTAACCTAATGAGTCAAAAAAAACTACTTATCTCTCAACGTCATAGTCTAGACCAGTTTGGGGTTAAGGTGTTCACAGACAGGCATACCAATTTTGGGTTAATTTCCACCTAAATGACTTCCTAGGGTCATCAAGCCTAAGGTTTAAGTTCTTCCTCTCCCAAACAACTAATTTGCTAAGAAACTCTATCCTTGAATCAATTAATTAGGTTAAAACAATTGAAACATGTTAAATAGGTATAAAGCATAAATTAATTCTAATCTTTACACAAACATTCAACTAACAATGTTAAAGAAAGAGATATAAAGAATAGAATAAGGAAAAAAAATGCTCATGGATTTATTGATGAAAACGTGGCTCTGGAACAATCTCCACTCATGAAAGTCTCACTTCAAAATAAGATATTCCAATTACAAGAACATAAAATAACCTAAGTGAAAACAAATAACAAAATAAAAACCTAAGAATAATTTTTGTCTCCCTAAAATTGTGTTTTAAAACTAATTACAATGGCCTTTATATAGGCTAAACTCATAATATTAAAGTGCCTAAATTATCCTTGAAGTCTTTAGAGCTCGACTAGGACAAACACACCTAATTCCCCTCCAAAACGTAATTATCACGTGCAAGACTTTTTGGGCTGCACAATGGCAGTGTTGCAACACAGGGGGTGTCACAACACAATAGGGAGAGTGTCGCTATATCAAAGGCAGTTTCACTCCAAGACTTGTTTTTGGCTTTTGTCTTTGATGTTGAGGCATCAGTGTCTTGGTGTCGTGTCATAAGTATCTCTTTCGGCCCAAATATGCATATTTGGCTCCTGATTTTTCCTAAAAGACCATATAACCTTATTTAGTTATATATAATGTAATATAAACTACTAAAAAGCATAAATTACTAATTTAGGCATGAAAACCTAAATATATACTAAGATGCTTTGAGTTAACTATTAAAGAAGCTAAAGTTATGTGTAAAAAGAATGTAAATAATAGTGTAGTTTATGGTAGATTAATACCTTCATCC
Organism: Gossypium schwendimanii; assembly: GCA_013677275.1. Lineage (NCBI taxonomy): Eukaryota > Viridiplantae > Streptophyta > Magnoliopsida > Malvales > Malvaceae > Gossypium > Gossypium schwendimanii. Next base: position 22,330,115 of record CM025245.1, read on the forward strand.
CATTATTTGTGTAAGTATGATATCCATACTATCCATGATTTTAGATTCATAGTTTAATGAATTTCATATAGATATATTTCAGTATGAACAATATATATACAAGGGTCAGTGTAGAAGCTCACTTGATCCTCACCTATTTTCGTTCAAAGCTCCAGATCCAACCATCTGACCAAAAGTCACAGAATACGAAGCAATCTTCTACTATATATCCGATCTTTAGTCCTTGCCCAAGGCAACAAACTGTACACAACTTCTAAAGAAGGTCACAGTAACATTTTTAAAGGAAAAAAGAAGACAAAACAAAACGTATCCCTCTCTCCAGCCCAGTTAACTAATATTTATTTACATATAAGACCCATGTTCCCATAGAAACTTGACACATGTCACACCCTTTCAATATATCTTCATTAATGATCTACAACTGTAAATGCAAATATAAATAAGAATCCAATATGGACAATACCTGGTTACCCTAACCAGAGGGGTCCTAATTACTATACTCACAATGCAACTTGCATTGTTTCTTTATGAGCGTGGCGTACTACGCCTTTAGCAAACACACTTTTCGAAATCATGTCTCCACTAGGTTGTTGTCTCACTATAGTAACTGGATACTAGGACTTTGTTGGGTGGGTTGTTACATACTCTTAACCACTTAACTTAGACTTCTCCTTAATATATGACAGATTATCTGGAAAATAATTTATTACTTACTCTCATGGCGGTTAGTATACATCCACACGTATATGCCAAATAATCATTTGAGCGAATTACAATACATCAGATAGAGTTTTTACTACTATGCGCCAAAACATTAAACATGCCAGAAATAAGGTGTTACATGATTAACTGGAATAGAATCTGATTCTCTATGAGGTACCCTAAGAACTCATCAAATAAATATTTCCCACCTCGATCAAACTGAAGTGCCTTTATCTTAAACCTAGTTGTTTCTCCACTTCTGCACGGAACTCTTTAAACTTATAAAAGGTTACATTCTTGCGGTGCATAAGGTATACATACCCATATCTAGAATAGTCATCAATAAAGGCTACATAATACTTCTAACCACCTCTTGCACTAACACTCATGGAGCCATATACGTTAGTGTGCACAAGTTCTAGGGGTTTTTGGCCCTAGTTCCTTTTGCATTAAAAGATCACTTAATCATCTTACCTTTCAAGCAAGATTCAAATTGTGGAAGATAAACTTCTTTAAGCAAACTTAAGATGTCGTCTTTTACAAGTCTAGTGATTCTTTCTCAATTAATATGACCAAGTCTCAAATGCCAAAGGTATAGCCTCATTAGAGTAAGAAGTTTTAAGTCTTTTATTTGATATTTCAGTCTCAAGCAGTGTGTACATGTTTGTTTTGATAAAGTAGAGATTATTTGACATCCATCCATTACAGATAAGATTGTGATTTCTAAATATTGCAATTTCACTATTAAAAGTCACAATCAAGTCGTCTTTATATAAACATGTAATGAAAATTAAGTTTCTTTTAAAACTTGGTCCATACTTTTAAAATAGTCTTCGTAAAATTATCAAAATAAAGATGTACATCTCCCACTACTTTAGCTGCCACAGTTGTCCCATTCCCAGTCCGTAACGATAAGCTCTTATCTCTAAGATCTTTCATCTCTTCGAACTCCTTCAAAAAAACACAGACATGATTAGTGGCTTTCAAATCAATGACCCAATGGTCTATTGAATCTTCCACTAAATAAGATTCTATTATCAAGATTTCCATACTTTTGCTTTGGTAGCTAGGTATTCTTTCCACTCTTTACAGTTTACCTTAAAGTGCCCTTTCTTGCTACAGAACAAGCAATTTGAATTAGACAAGTCATTCAGCTTTCTAGTTCTCTTCCTTTCCACTTGTGGTGGTCTAGAGACCTTAGCCTTGCCTTTATTAGCGTGCTTTCCCTTCCCTTTAAGGAAGAAGTGATGACTATATTCACTTTTGCTCTTCTGATTGACTGATCGTCATTCCACATCAACTCATAGGATTGTAACTCTTTCATGAGTTGTGTAAGTGTTAGGCTTTTGTTACCAAGTTTATATGCAATTCAAAATCTAGCAAAATCCTTGTACAAGCTCTTGAACACCATCTCTATTTTGGTTTTTCGGTCCAAATTGGACTCATATTCCGTGGCATCAGCAAAGTATCCCATAAGAGTGATCATATGGTCTTTGACTGGATTGTCTGGCTTTTTTAGGGCATTCATTAAGCTACTTACATTAGACTATCAAGACAAGGTAGCTTGGCCTCTGAACATGTCTTTTAGCTTATCGTGAATCACTTTATCTTATCAAGAATATCTTATATAGAGTGTTGGTCACGCTTGCCAGCATATAGCAATGAGCTATCTCATCAAACTCCTTCCAACGTTTTCTAGCCTCAGCTTGAGTGCTCGAAGGACACTTAGTATCAAGAAGTATTTTAAGTTTCTCATAGCTCAGGAATTGCCAGGTTCCTTTTCCATTCCTTATAGTTGTTTCCGTTTAATTTGTTTTTAGTGAGTATGTTCAATAAGGGAGTTGGTGACATTGTCGAACTGAAAATAAAAACATTCATATATTAATATCTTTGTATTAAGCAAATGTTTGAAAATTTTTTGCAATATTATGATATGCATTAAGATGATGCATGCATCTTACATTAAACCTTAAAAATATTTGTACGTCATTACAATGAAAATTCCCAGGCCCATTAAATCAAGCCACCTTGGGGTGATTGTGGCGTGTGAATATGATGTGCTAATTGTGCAAGTGTTCACGTCGAATCAAGTAATAAAGTGATAAGTGAGTATCATTCCTATGAAGATTAGTTGAGTGCTTTTTTTCTAAGTTATTACAATTGAACAAAAAATATAAATGAATCGAATGATATTTAATGAAATTAAAAGGGGATTAACACATTAGAAGTGAGAGTAATGAAGTATACTAGTAGAGATTACCATTGCAACAAATCAAACAAGATTACTAAGGACTTTAGCAAGGTTGGAATATTGGTCATGAAGGCTGAGATCACTAAGGGGTCTATTCTTACCTGTGAACAATGTCGTGGCAAAACTATGGTGAACTTACTATTTAATTGGGAACTAACATGGTTTACCTCTATTGAAAGTAAGACCTAGGGTTACTCACCCCTAAGGCACTATATGTCTATCGACTCAGGACTAACAGCTACTACTAAAGCTCAACCTTCTAAATCGTATAAAGTAAGGCTCTATGTCTAGAGTTTACACGAGTATTTCACTCAACACTCACTTATATTACCAAAATTCGGTCCAGGTAACCTAATCATGTCGATCTCAAGCTACCTTAAGACTTATTGAGCATTCATCAACACTCTCTTAAGCATTTAAACAAAAAAAAATCCGATAAAGCAGTAATATGAACCATATTAATCCATAAACATTAATCGAAGTTAAAACATCGTCTAAAGCAAACCCCAATCGTATTAAGTTAGCTCATGGCTAGGCTACACAAATTCAAGTTTTTTTTCGTATCATCAATATCCCAAAATATAAGTTTAGAATAGAAAATTTGAAACAAAATGCAGAGGAAGAAATCTAGGTTTTAAAACTCAATTGCCCCCAACTCGTCGTCTTGTTGCTCGTCTTCACCAAAGTTCACAGTTAGCTTAACTTGCCCTTCTTTCCACTATGAGACCTTTGTCCTAGCTCAGAAAAATTGTTGTCTTTTGTCTCTCCCCTTTTTATTGCCTTTTATACTTGGGTTGTCCTCTAAAGTAAAAGTCGTCAGCCAATGATTACTTTTCACTAATTTTGAGGGGAATATTCTCCATTACAAGTGCATATGGGAGAACCAATATTGAGTGCTCTAATTATTGACTGGGTTTTTATCGTTTTCTTCACCAACATTACCATGGCAATCTCTCATAATACCTCAGCAAACCTCCATCCTTTACTATCTTTCTCCCTTAAACCTGCCATTCAGCCACAGCAAGACCTTTCCAAAAACAATTAAAAGTAAATATGCAATAAAGTAATCACCATCTCAAGTTCTTAGATGCACTACTAGATTGACTAGAAATGATCATGTAATTACCGAAAATGAAGCTCATTTTACTTAAGTACAAGCAATTAATTAAGTCTAAAAGTATGAATTATAACTCTTTTCAAGAGTTATCACACCCCCAAACCTGAATTATTACTTTTCCTTAAGTAATGCAATGCAACCTAACAACTAATGCATGCTCTAATGCACTTCATTGCCTGTACTTACACTATCAAGTTGATTAAACATTGCCAATTTTCAGTCGTCAGAATACCTTGCAGTAAAGAATATGTGTAATCTATCCAATAAAAACTCATCAAATCCAGAAATGTAAGAACCTTTCCTTAAAATCAAAATTTCCTTAAGTTTGTGTGCATTCGATTGTATTTAGTCAATTCTTAAAGCACTTAGAAATTCCTGTTCTAACTTATTTATTATCACTTTCAACTTGACTTTAACTAATACTTTTCCCATTTATTGCTTCACTCTTTGTTTTTGGGAATTCATCTCATCACACATGCCTTTCTACTTGAAAGTGAAGATGGAGCAAACACCAAACTCCCAAGATACTTAGCATACTCATGATTTGAAGTTACTTTCTTCACTCATGTTTCCAACCACCTTTCTATTTGGAAGTGAAGATGGAGCAAACACCAAACTCCCAAGCTACTTAGCAATCTTCTAGAGCGGAGTGTCCCAAAATTACTTTAAGGTACTCTTAGCTGAAACTTTTTTCTACCCAAAAGTAAAGATGGTGAAAACACCAAACTCTTAGGCTACTCAATGAGACAGAAATTGGAACCTTTATTACAAAACTCAGCTTAGTAATTTGTGCTTCTAGGAGTTTAAATTTAGCCTTTCATTTTCTACATTTGTGCATTTCAGCTCAATGACTTCTATAAGAAACTGTGAGTTTTAGTCCAAAAATTCCTAAGGTCATTAAAGATTGAATGAATACAATCTTAGTGTTATAGATATGATAGAGAATCCTAACCTTAGGAGTCGATTCTATTTATTTCCTTTCTATAACTTGTAAAACAATTTAAGGACTATTTTCATCATTGGTGTTCACTGAATTAGCTATCATGCAATCAACTCAATAATGCTTTAACAAACAATTCTTTATTACTTTCCAGAATGCATGAAATGCTATGGAAATTAAGTATGTCTATAAGGATAACATATAACAATGAATGATGCAAAGTTAAACTAAAATCTAAAATCCATGCTAAATTTCCAAACCAAAGGGATGCATTGTCCTTAATGCATGAGACTTAAAATTAACAAAATACAGTGTGATTTATTTATTTAATAAAGGGTAAAAGAAACTCAGTAACAGCTTGTGGTGACAATACTTCACTGCCTATGGATTGATTTTCTTACTATACGCTTGTATCTTAGATTTTTTTTAAGTGATTGAATAGGTGGTTCCTACACTTCCTTGTTAGACTTGGTGATCTCGTCAATGATTTGATGGATTTCATAGTCTTGTTTAGACATGGATTTTTGTTAGTGGAGGTGGGACAACTTTAGTACTATCCTTCTGTGGTGCAGGTGTAAAGGTGGTTTCATTTTGTTCTTCTTCACCCTCAGTATTCACAGACTTTATTTTCTCTAGTTCCTTCTAGATTACTTTCCATTTTTTTAGGATTTTCTCTCACAGTTCTAGGCTCTACCTTGTCAAATTAAACTTCCACTTATTCTTCCTCAGCACATCTAGCCTCGAGAAGTGGTAGGAAATCCTTAGGGAAATCAGGAAATTTGCCATTGGCTTAGTGAAGTTCTTCTGCAAGGATCTTTTCAAAGCAATATCTCGGTCCTTCACATAGGACCAATAGAGTGATTGTTGTTCTTGAGCCTTTGTCATTTCCTCAGAAATTTAATATTGTTGAATCTCAAATAGTGAAATTCTTTACTCCAGTTACTCTAAGACTACAACACTTGTTTTTCAAATGAACTCCGAGAGGTTAAGGCTTCTGCTGAGGCAAAGTGATTGGCAGAAGATGTAAGTTGCTTACTTTGTTGGTGTTGTTTCGATATTTCTACTTGGATTTTTGCATATATAGATCGTGACATTCCTCTCTTTTTTGGGGTAACATCTGCATTGGCATTGAAAGGGACATTAATTGTTCTGCAGAGAGAACTGATTAGGAAAGGGAAATTTAGTCTACCGTCATTCTTTTCTGCATACCAATGCACCTCATGAAAAATAACCTTGCCGATGTTTAGTTTCCTACCCATGATGATTGAATGTAACAATAGCATTTGTTCCTTAGAAATGTGGAATTGTGGGTAGATGGCATTAACCTACTCTTGAGGAAGTGATACCAGACCTTACAAATGGGCTTTAGTGAAGTCCTCTTGACTGTGAGACATTTTTGGCTGGACATAGTCCATCAAGTTCCCTCAATACATAAGTCCTTTAACACCTAATTTAAGCCTTTAGCACTGATTTTTTTAGTGAACGGGGTATGCTCGTCTTGAACATCTATCAACCCAAATTAGGCATTGATTCTATCTTCATCAAATAGGATCAATGTTCCTCGAACATAAATGAATGTGTTATTATGGGAAGTTATATGTGCATAGAATTCTCAAACAACTTTTCCCAAGACATCGTCCATGTGCAAGTAGAAGATTTGCCAATTGTACATTTCTACAATAGATGAAATTGATTCGTCATAACCCATGTACGACTCATCCTTAAACAAAAAGACTTGCTCAAAGTAGAATTGTCTCTTAGAAATGTTGGTGTCATATTTCGATGCAGTAGCATTATTGAAGAAAGTTTTCGGTTAAGTGGCACTTACTTGAGAAGATTCGGCACCCTTAGAAAATGTTTTGACTCTTTCCATTGATTAGTCTTGAAGAATCCTTATGAGTTTTCTATAGTCTAAAAAGGAAAATGGTTTGCGAAACTACTCAAGAAAAGTTAGTAGGAGGAAGTTTAGAGTTTAAGAAGGGATGCAAGGGAGGTTAAGAAAGATGAAACGGGAAATGTTGTGTAACTACAGGTAAATGAAAGAGCGTTGGCAATTGGAGAGACATAAATAAGGGTAGTGGGTTGGGCAGTTTGTAAAAACATATAGGGTAAGTAGTGTGTAAAATAAGGAAGAGGGAAAAGTAAAAATCGTTTTGGAGGGAACCCAAGAATGACTTGGCCTTAAAAGTTTTTGGAACTTTTTTCATGGGCTTTCCAATCAGGATAGGGTCCAGTTGTCCAAAATTGTTTCCTTGGAATTTTTCTCTCTTTTCAACCCATATTTTTTGGATTGACGGGGCAAACACCTATTGGTAATACATCTATCGTGCTTGCACTTTCATTCTTTCTTCGTAATTTCTGCCAAACTTGTGCACTAATACAAAATATAACTAGAATTGAAAATAATATCAAGTAATTGAAAATGAAAATCGTAAAAAAATTAAAGTTAAACAAATAAAGAAAATAAAGACAGGAAAGAGATGTTAAGCTTAAACATCTCTAAGGTTAATGGTTTATTTGTCTCAATATATATGAGCACCACAATAGTGCTTTAAACATTGTCCATTAACGTTAAATGTAACTCTGGTCTGTGTATCCTTTACATCCACTGCTCTATAGGACTGTACTTTGGCTACTTCAAAAGGGCTTGACCAGTGGGATTTCAGTTTGCCAGGGAACATTTTCAACCTTGGGTTGAATAACAACACTTGTTTTCTTGGTTCAAATTATCGTGGCATAATTCTCTTATCATGCCAGCGCTTGGTCTTCTCCTTATAAATTGTAGCATTCTTATGCACTTGTACCCTGAATTCTTCCATTTCATTTAATTCAAGCAATCTTATATTGCCAGAAGCTTTCCAATCTATGTTCAACTACTTTATAGCCCAATATGCTCTATGCTCTAACTCAATTAGCAAATGGCATGGTTTTCAGTAGAAGAGCTTGAATGGTGACATTCCTAATGAGGTTTTGTAAGTAGTGCAATATGCCTATAAAGCTTTGTCCAGTCTTAAGGATCAATCCTTACGATTTGGATTAACAAATTTCTCCAAAATCTGCTTAATTTCCCTATTGGAAATTTTAGCATGCCCGTTCGTTTGCAAATGATATGCCATGGCAATTGCCCATCTGGGAAATCGTCCTTAATAAGCTTAATATTATTGTCTTCATTTCCAGCTTCTAATCTTGATAGATGATCTACCACTTGAGTTTCAGTTCCCTTCATGTCTCAAATCAACAAATCAAACTCTTGCAGCAAGAGTATCCATTAAATTAGTTTTAGCTTTACATCTTTCTTAATCACTAAATACTTAATGGAAGAATGGTTTCTGTAAACCGTGACTTTGGTACCAACTAAATATGATCAGAATTTATCAAATGCAAATACCACAGCCAATAATTCTTTTTCGGTGGTGGTGTAATTAAGTTGCGCATCAATCAGAGTCTGACTGGCATAATAGATCGCATGAAATATTTTATCTTTCCTTTGCCGTAGTACTGCTCCCATGGCATAATCACTAGCATCACACATGAGCTCAAATGACAATATCCACTCAGGAGCTATTATAATCGATGCAACCACTAATCTCTTTTTTAACTCCTTGAAAACTAATAGACAAGGTATATCAAAGATGAAAGGTTTATTTTGTTCCAACAAGGCATACAAGGGCTTAGAGATTTTGAAAAAGCCTTTGATAAACCTCTTATAGAACCCTGCATGCCCTAAGAAACTCCTAATTCCCTTAACACTCATTGGAGGTGGCAACTTCTCAATCACTTCAATTTTTCTTGTCAACTTCGATCCTTTATGGGAAACCTTATGCCCTAGGACAATGCCTTCTCTTACCATGAAATGAAACTTCTCCCAGTTTAAGATGAGGTTAGTCTCCTCACCGCTTTGGAGTACCAATTCTAAGTTGTGCAAACAATCTTCAAAATCATTCCCAAATACCAAGAAATCATATATAAACACTTCAAGGAAATTCTCAACCATATCCAAGAATATGGAAATCATGCACCGTTGGACTGTTATTGGTGCATTACACAGACCAAAAGGCATTCTTCTGAAGGTGAATGTACCATATATAGAGGTAAATGTTGTCTTTTCTTAATCCTCAGGGGCAATCACAATCTGATTGTACCCAAAGTATCCATCTAAGAAAAAATAGAAGTCCTTTCCAGCTAATCGATCTAACATTTGGTCAAATAAGGGTAGTGAAAAATGGTCATTCTTTATGGCTTTATTGAGCTTGTGATAGTTCATGTAGGTAAAAGATCATTATTTTCGTTACTCACTACGGTGACACCTTCCTTCTTTGGCACACATTGGATTGGACTCGCCCAAGAGCTATCATAGATTCGACAGATGTAAACTTGAAATTATATAGGATTTTTCTATATATTTTTACCACCTTTTGACTTAATAATTATATTAATCTTGATTAATTGTTAATAAATTAAGTGGGTTTTGCTTAAATGTTAATATGAGACATGAATTTATGAAGTATTCGAAATTAAGTGTTATTACATGATTTTTGTACATAAATTATATTATTTTCAAGTGAAATATGTGATTTTTATTATGAATGGGTCCATGGAAGATGAGATTACCAAAATGATGCATGGACATGGACACATCTACCTTGGACAGTAATACCATGCAAATTTGGGTCATAAGGACGTTAATTTGACCCAGTTGAACTGTGTTACAAAGTGGACATGTCTGATTAAATTTTGGATCATGAAACTGTCCAACAAGGGGGAGTTAAGCCCAATTTTGGCACAAGCATATGGTGGCGCAAAAATAAAACTTTAGGATATTTCATTGGAGGTCCCTACTGTTGTAATTTAATTAGAAATCAACACACAAACTATGCCTTTGAAACTGTGCACTTTATGTTAATTATAGCATGATTTTATGTTTGAAATAATCAACCAAACCACCTCCCTTTCCACAATTTTTTGTCGGCCATGCAATGGAGAAGATGGAGGGATTTTAAAGTCTATTTTTAGTAAACTTCACCCTCAGCTTAACCTATAAATACCACACTACTCATCCCTCATTCTTCACCGCGACATTCATAACACATCTCTCATTCTACATTCTTTTCTCTCAGTCCATTTCCCTTTCCTTTTTCACCATGCCTAGCCATTCCATTTTCCCTTCCATGCTTTAGCCAACAAAAGCCTTAACAAGACCATCTCTTGGTCGACGACCTTGAGAAACCCTTAGCAAAGGAGCAACTGGCGGATACAAGAAACACCTTAGTTAGAAAGATTTGAAAGGCTGTTGAATTGAATTAGAGTTTACTCTTTCCTCCTTGTTGTTTAATTTAAACATGTTTTCTCAGTGTTTATTGATCTTGCAATAAAAACTGATAGCTTAATTCTAGTTTTCTAGGATGATTATGTTAATTCAATAATATTTGTTTGATTCATGTTTAACGTGTTTGTGCCTCAGTCAATCATGTTTTCAATTAAATCCAATATGTATTTCACTCAACGTGATTGGATGCATTCAGATTAGCTGAGAAATCTTAAACAGACGATAGCTAGTAGACACATAATTGAAAAGTGTAATGCTCAATTTAGATTATTAAACCTGACTAAATTAGAGGTTCATAGTATCTTTAGTTAGCTTTATTATCTTGCATAGTTTTTAGGTTTATGTGATTAAACTATTTCAAACTTAATTGTCCTTGTTACCTTACATAAATAATAAGAAACCCTTAGTTTAATATGATTAATAAAATGTGTGTTTTACTAAGTTAAAGATCCGAAAGGACTTAATTTGGTTTCTAAACTCATGAAAGATCGAGTTGCCATGGAATGTTTTCCTAACACTATTAAGCATGATAAAAATGAATTAAGTTAATTAATGTAATTATCCTAGCCTATACATGTTATTGATTGTTGAAGTTGTGTTTCTGTTGCTAAAATACATTCATACATTTAGACAATTTTGCATACTTAGTTTAAAATTGCATTAGGGATGAATCTTGCATTTAGTTAAATTAATCTAGTTTAATCATCATCACTAAAATTATTGTTTTTTTATCACCAAATTGTTAACTTATAATTTTGCAGATAATTGATTAACATACAGTCACTATGGAGACGATAACTCATTTTACTTACTTATTACTTGAACGACTATGTACATTTTCACAAAAATCCCGCTACAAGTTTTTGGAGCTATTTTCAGGGACTGTTGCCTTAATCATTCTTTGTGAAATTATTTTTGCTGATTTGTTTTTATTTAATTTATAACTTTGCTAATTTATTCTTTATTCTTTATTTTTGATTTATTTATCAAGTGTTTATGAGCATAGATTGAATCATCGGTCTATTACCTGTAAACCTTGAAATTGAGCAGACATTTAGACAGAGAAGACACGAGAGATTAGCTTAAAGAAAAATTGAGAGGGATCATGGAAATCAAAATGATGGACAAGGTAATGGAGTCAATAATCTGCACAATCCAATCCTTATTATTGATGATAGGGATTGTGCCTTTAGATAATACATTGAAACCAGTGATGTTTCAAATGCTTCAAATGGTGGACCAATTCAGTGGTATGCCCATGGAAAATCCATATCTTCACCTTCGATTATTCATGGAGGTAAGTGATTCATTTAAGATAGTTGGTTTGACTGAAGATGCATTAAGTTTGAAGCTGTTTCCATACTCGTTATTAGATCGAGCATGAGCATCGTTGAATTCATTGCCACCAAGTTCAATACCTACATGCCAAGAATTCGCAGAAAGGTTTTTGGTAAAGTATTTTCCACCGAGCAAGAACACAAATTTGCTAAATGAGATAACCACTTTCCAACAATTGGATGACGAGTCTTTGTACAAAGTGTGGGAAAGATTCAAAGAATTACTTCGTAAGTGTCCACATAATGGGATTCCTCATTGCATCTAATTGGAGACATTTTATAATGTTCTCAAAGCACACATAAGATTGATGGTTGATTCTTCTACGAATTGTGTGATTTTGTCTAAGTCTTATAACGAGGCTTACAAGATTATCAAAAGGATCGCTAGCAACAATTACCAATAGCTGACAAATCGAGCATCTTTAAGAAGATGAGTAGTCAAATTTCATGAAGTCGAGGTTGTCACTTCACTCTCTGCTCAGGTATCTTCTATATCCTCTATGCTAAAACAATTACCACTAATAATTCTAATAATTTTGCAACTCAATCACCAAGTCAATATAATGTTTACGAAGGATATTTTGTCCAAGAAGAAAAGACTTAATAAGTATAATACTGTTGCTTTGATGAAAGAGTGCAGTGCGTTCTTACAGAACAAGCTAGCTTCGAAATTGAAAGACCCTAGAAGCTTTATGATACCCTATAACATGTTAAGTTTATTTTTCCTGCTGACTTTATTGTGTTAGATTTTGAAGTAGATAAGGAAGTTTCAATCATCCTTGGGAGACCTTTCCTAACTACGAGAAGAACGTTGATAGATGTGCAAAAAGGAGAACTCACAATGAGAGTTAAAGACGATCAGGTAACATTTAATTTTCTGAAGGTGCTAAAATTTACTGATTTGATGGAAGAATGTTCAGTAATGGAGGAATTAGAAACCTTAGTTTCTATGGAATGTGAGAGCAATTTGGAAGAAGACCAATTGGAGAACACTTTAGGGTTTGAACCTTTGGAAAATGAAAAAGGTAATGAAACCATGGTTTTTATGGAAGCCAATCCAAGGAGTTATGTTCAACCACTGCGGTTCGAATTGCTAGAGTTGGAAGTTTGAGAATTTACACAACCCAAGTGTCAATTGAGAAATCGCCTAAGCTTGAACTAAAAGTACTTCTGTTCCATTTAAAATATGTTTATTTAGGTGATAGTTCTAGTTTGCCTGTGATTATTTTAGCAGAACTGACAGAACACCAATAGGAGTAACTGATTGTTATTTTAAAGAAATTTAAAAAGACAATTGGTTAGACCATTGCTAACATATGAGGCATAAGCCTTCCCTTCTATATGCATAAGATGTTTTAGTGGAAAGTGAGCCAGGTAGAATCGATGGGCAAAGGAGACTTAACCCTATCATGAAAGAGGTTGTACAGAAGGAAGTGATCAATTGGTTAGATACGGGAATTATCTACCCCATCTCAGATAGTTCTTGGGTAGTCTAGTACAGTATGTACCAAAGAAAGGTGGAATCACGATTTTCGAGAATGAATGTAATGAGTTAATTCTGGCACAAACTGTCACAGGTTGGAGAATATGTATTGACTATAGAAAGTTGAACAAAGCCACTCGTAAGGATCATTTTCCGTTACCTTTTATGGATCAAATGTTAGATTAATTATCTAGCAACCAACCCAAGAAGATTGATGAGTTGGTAATTATTAATTGCAAGGGTGATCTTTACATAGAGAGAAGAAAGGAAATTGAAGTCTCATAGTTGTTTGGGTAAACTATTTGCTCATAGTCTTTCCAGTTAGGCAAGATGTACAGTCAGATGATGTTCTGAAGAATCTAAATAAAAAAGAAGAACAAGCACAAGTTGGTGGCTAAAGATGTTGTTGTTCCACAATTGAGTTGAGGAGCTCGAAAATTTAATTTCTAATAGTTTTATGGGTTGCGATCAATTTAATAAAATGGAGGGGCTTGTGCTATGGAACTAGTGATTTCAACATAAGGAAAAGTCCATTTCATTTCCTATCATTATATTTCTCTCAAATTAGATCTCTTACAAAGAGATATTATTTATTTTTTGTGACAGTTTGTTAGAGTAGCGATGTTTAATTAATCGGTTGGTTAATATTTAAATTGAATTATCATTAATTTAATTAATTGAAAATTTGAATTTATTAATCGAATCAAAATAATTTCGATTAATTTATTTGATTAACTGAATTAATTGGAATTTTTACTTTTCTCCTATTCAAACAAGTTTAAAATATGACAAAGAAAAACTAATAAATGTTATTTTTCTTTCTTTATTTAAATAAGTTTAAAAGAAGACTATGTTTATATTTTTAAATTCTATTTACCATATACATATTCAATGACAATTTTTTTTTTAACTTTGTTAAATATCTAATTTAATTTAATTTTTCTTAATATTTTTGGCTCATTATATGAATATTTATAAGCCTATCCTTTTTATATATTGGACTTGTCTAAAACAAATTGGATTTAACTATAATATATTGAATTTATAGTCATAGCCTCACACATATATACATGACATTATTATTAATTTTGTTTAATCCATTATATCGATCAATTATCCAGTTTCAGATCGAATTAACCATTAATCGAAATTTCAAATAACCTTTAACTAATTTTTGGTTGAATTAAATTCAATGGAAGACCGATTATCCAAACTTGGAACACCACTTACCCATCCCAATGTATGGTACGAATTGGAGGTGCTACCAGAGCACTTTCCATGCATAGTGTAAAGACTCAGTTTCTAGTGGTGTCAGAAATTGCGGTTTTGGAACCTTATTTCTATAAATTGAGCCCGTAAATATTAAATAGGGATATTTACAGAGTTAATATATTGATATATTAAAATTTGATTAAGTAATTTAACTAAAAATGTGGTTAATTTAGGCCCAAGGATTAAACTGTAAAAGTCCAATCGCTATAGATTTTTAATTAATAAAAGGCATGAAGATGTCATTATGTAAGATAAAAATAATTAATCATGATTAATTACAAATTAACCATACTTTATAAGTGAAATTAAGTAGAGAAAGCCATCATCTTCTCCATTTCATGATCGTCCACCATAGCCGAGGAAAAGAAGAAAGCTTCAAACCTATTTTAACATTCGACCATTAATTACGAGTAAGTCCCTAGCCATTTTTATTTGATTTTTATAGATTTTATTTATCATGGGAGCTTAATTAAGTTAGCCCATGAATCGATTTGTTCAATTGGTAAAATTTTAATAAGTTTCCATTGTTGAGAATGGATGAATTAGGTATGAAATCGATAGAAATTAAGCTTAGGATTAAGAACAAGATTAAATTGTAAAGCTTAACAAGCTTGATTTTAAGCTTTGTTATATTATGGACCAAACTAAACAAAACACAAACTTGTTATGAAAGTTGTGGTAGGAATAGGAAGTAGAAAGTCCCCTAATAAATAAATGTGAAATCGAATTTTAATCCAATGCTTTATACCAAAAGTTATGCTTGTCTCAGGTTTAGGGACTAAATTGAATAAATTAAAAAATATGCATGATTTGGTATTTGGATGTGAATTGGTTGGAAATTTATAGTTTTGTGTGTTTTGTGATTGTACATAGCTAACATCGACAGTGAGGCTTCGAGAGGGAAAGGAAAAGTGAAAGTTATCAACGAGCGACTGGAAAACTCTGGTTTGTACTTTTATGATACAGGATCATATTGATTGTTTGCATTTACATGTTAATTGCATGAGGAAATGTCAAGGTGAGTTTATTGTGATTATTTGAATTGTTTTGTTGAATTTGATATGAAATTTTGAAATAAATGAATAAAATGAATAAAAAGAAAAATGACATGAAATACATGAAATATGATATGTGATATGGAAATTGAGTAGAAAAAAATGTTATATAACATGAAATTTATGGAATTTGATAATGAAAAGAAATTGTGATTATGAACTTGATTGAGAATTGACATATGTATTGAATTGCAAAATGTAATTGAACATTAGTACCCTTTTAATTAGTAGGGTTGAATCGGATATAGTTGGTATGCCATAGCATTGGATTGTGTACGGGTTTATGCACTTATGTGCCAAGATGCACCTCGTGTGCCAGGATGCGCTTCCTGCGCGAGGATGTGCTTTATGCGCTAATATGCACTATATGTGCTAGTTTCTTTTACTTCAATTTATTTGATGTTTCACTTTGGTGCTAGTTTGGTGTGTTGGTTGGACAATCCGTATATCCGTTTGAGTCTGAGTTAGGTTAATAGGAGTTATATATTGTAAATTTGATATGGGATGTCGAAAATGAAATTGGTAATGTTATGGAATTGATTTCATATATTTATTTGGATTATGAATTGTAAAAAACATGTAACCTATCATGCGAATTAGTTGAAAAAAGCCCTACAGGCCGAGATGAGTGTGAATGAGTCGACGGACTTCAGAAAAAGGAAATTGAGTAATTTGTAAATGGTTGAATGATCTAAAATAAATTGGGATTGAATCTCATAATTTCAAGGTTATGAATGTTTGAAACATGTGTTGGTATTGATTGCAAAAAAAGCTTTAAGATAGGTTTTGGTATATGTAATTGGATTGATCATTCTATTGCCTTGAAAGTTGAATTGGTTTGACACTTGATATATGTATATACTTTCATGTGGAAATGGTTATGTAATTGTGTTGTAATTGTGAATATGTATTGGTAGATATATGGATTATGTGCATCATGTTATATTGCAATTGTTATCTTGAATCATAAAAGTACCATTGAGCCTTATCGCTTAGCGTATCATTTGTTTATTCCATATGTAGGTTCAGGTAATCTCGAAGCCCTAGGAAAGTGAAGTCACCATCTAGACAACGATAATCTACTCAACCTATGTTTGTATAGCTCTTTCATTATGTCAATGGTATGTACCTCAGAATATTTTGTCAAATGATACGAATGGTCAAAAAAGGTGTATATAAGTTGTGAATATGTGAAATTAGTTTTGATCATGTATAGAAATGACGTTAATGGTTTGGAAATTATGTTTTGAACATGTTTTGGTTGTATGGAATGGTTGATTGGGGTCATGAGGCCAGCTAATGTTATGTATGCTAGGTTGAATCAAGGGAAAAATAAGGAGTTTAGTGGTCTGCTATCAAAGTCGCGACTTTACACCCTAAATGTTGCAACATCATGACATCTCATCGCGATGTCCCCTATTTGAGGCGTGGTGTCAACTCTATTTTATTTTGAAAGCTTTACAATTTGGTCCTTAAGTTGGGAAGCTTGCATACTGTCTTCAATGTCGCGACACCAAACCTTGGATATCGTGACACCAACTTGGGAAATTTTGAAAATGTTACGATTTAGTCCTCGCTTGACCCTGGGATGGTATTGAGCTTTTGTAAGCTCTTGTATGGCTTGGAAATGATTAATTATTGTGTTTGATACATGCAATACTTGAAAATCAATGTTTAATGATGGAATTGGAATATAGTTGTGTAGGAAAAAATTCGATTTGAAAATGTTTATTTTTTGCATAGCGAAAAATTAAAATTTGAAAATCAACTTGATTTGTGATATTAATAGCAATAAACTCTAATAGAATTCATACATGTGCTTTCGGTTTAATGAACATTTATTGTTCTTGGATTTCAATCAAACAATCTTCTCTGCTATTCTCGTACCATAAATTGCTTTGAGTGTGGGCTAGAACCAATTGAATCGAAACACAAAACTAGATCAAAGTTTTCTTTATTTTATTTGGGGTGAAAATGAAAATTTTCTCTTATTCAATAGAAACCAGTAGAATTGTTATTCTGGAAAATATATTTGGTAGTTGAGAATAAATTCTCTTTATTTTTCGACAAAGAAACAATCTCTCAAAGTTGTGTTAATAGCTCTATCGGTGCCATATATTTTTAGGAAGAGAAGGTAGAACCCTTGTTGAGTTGTAGCGGTATATTTCAAATAGAAAAACAACTTTCTACTTAGAGTAGGAGTGGGGTGGACGACACAACCTAATATTCCTACTAGGGCTTTCGCCCCCTTTATGTTATATGAGGGGATGAGAGGTTTTGGGCCTCTTTCACATTAGGTCCAATTACGAGTACATTTTGGACCTTTCTAGCTAGTACTTTGTAATATGATCCAACCTAATTCAAATATTTTGTTTCCCAAAATAAACTTTAATATTCTGTATTAAACAATTTCATCTTCCCTATTTTACCCACAATAAAAATTTAATGATTTTACCCCTAGTAAAATTTTTTATAATTTTACCCCGGTAAAATTTCTAGAAGATATGTTCAATATTTCACAACTCAACATGTTCACTGTGACCGAATGATTTATCTTTATTTTCGGGCTTCAAAATAGCTCAAAAACATAACTCATTCTTCCGATCATTTTTAAGTAATCTATATAGAATTGCAAATGAATCATTTCCATTTTCATTTTCGTTTTTGGAAACCTATTTTCATTTCCAAATGATTCCATTTTTCCATTTTGGAAAAAAACCATTATCATTCTTGAATGTTTTCCATTTTTTTTCCTATTCATTCTATTCAATTCTATTCAAACTCACAATTCATTTTTGGTTTCAACGAGCTAGCGAAGAGACTGATTGGACATATGTAATTAGGGCTTAAATGATTTATAATTAAGTTTCAGCTTTTCACCTATTAATTATAAAATCATTTGGTCACGAAGTCATTCCATTATAGTATAGTGATTGAGCTCTCCCGAAAGACATACCATTACGAAAGCAACTACTCAGTGCTCGTCCAATAACCTTGTCATAAGTCTGTTACCCTCAAAGGATATCATTGATCTCTTAGGGGTAAAATTTGTTCTCCCAATATGATCCTATTTTATCTCATGGTAATCATTACATATTCTTTTATGAAAATTCAATTACTATCGAATAATAATTAAGTTGTTCATCACAAAGATGAAAAACCCATGGTCGTGTTTGCTTTTTATTAACCATGTAATGCCAATGAGAGGATATCATTTACCCATGTCTCGAGCCATGAATTCCACTATTGTGAATGGTGCTACATCAAAATTCGTAAACCCAACACACCAAATTTTCATTCGTTATCTATTCAAACTCAGGCTTTTACTTACACCAAAGTGTACAAGTCGCGCATATATAATCTACCATCCACTCAAGATTTAGGCATGCCACTATGAATGTCAAAGGAGAATAAATCTACAAACGGATTCAAGATCTATTCTACTTGGGTCCTATCCGATGTACTATCAATCTAGTCAGTCATATCTATGTCTCTATCTTTTGGATCCATCCGTTCTGATGCCCAAGACAAGGCATCTCCCTAATTGGACTTGATAGACGACATATTAGTGTTTCAATCGATTTGCTCATTTCCAATTAGATTAAGGACATGTTTAAGTTCGTCTACTAATACAAGCTATCTTTTCGTATTATGATCTGACATGTAATACCGCTTAGTATTAGTTAAACATTAGACAACCAATAAGCAATATTTACTTCCATTTTGCTTTGCATGCAAAAATAATTTGATGACAATAATACAAAGTATATTAATTGTAATCAATAAATTTATTTTATTAATTAATCTATTCAAAAAAAAATTACAAGTTTACAAATGAACATACTACACTAAAGGCACCAGATCCAACAGTCCCCACTTGGCGTAGTGACGTAGATGAGTCATATTCTACATTCCTATGCTCTCCACATGTTTCTTAAAACTCCTAGCTAGTAGAGTCTTGGTAGCCGAATCTACAAAGTTGTCCTCAGATGTGACCTTGACTACATCTATGATTTCGTTCGTGACTGCCCTCTTATGACATGATACTTTCAATCGATATGCTTCGTCCTTTTGTGGTTTCTCATATCCTTGGTATTAGCTATTGCTGTGTTGTCGTCATAATATAGTGTGATAGCTTTTCCCATACTAGGAATGACTTCAAGATCCGTGAGGAACTTTGGAAGCCATATTGTTTCTTTAGTAGCCTCAGAAGCAGCAAATATTTGACCTCTATAGTGGAGTCAGTAGTACAAGTCTACTTTACACTTCTCCACAAAATAGACTCACCGCCTAAGACAAAAACACAACTCAATGTCGATTTCCTCGAATCTCGACAAGCTTGGACATCAGAACCAATATATCCAATTGGAGTAAGATCTCCTCCAAAGTACACAAGCATATAATCCTTCATTCTCTGTAAATACTTGAATATATGCTTAATTGTTTGCCAGTGTTTTGGTCCTGGATTTGCCTGATCCCAACTCATTAACCCACTGCAAAGTAGATATATGGGCGTGTACATAGCATAATATACTTGAGACTTCCTACTTCCGAAGCATAAAGAACCTTTATTATGTTATCTGTTTCTTTTATTGTCTTAGGATAGTCCTCTAAAGAGAGATAAAATCTTGATATAGAGGGTTGATTTCACTTATTCAAATCGGTCACTGAATAACGTTCCAAAGGATTCGAATGTGCAGAATAAAATTAGCTTCTCCAAGTTCATCATTCTAAACTATTAGATTAGCCACAATTTAACCAATGAAAATGTCCCTACAACATTCCCAATGAGTAAAATGTCATTGACATATAGAACAAGAAAAACCACATTTCCATCTACTAAACGTTTGTAAACACAAGGTTCATCTACGTTTTGCTCAAATTCAAAAGTCTTGATCACTTGATCAAATCTTTGATTCCATGAGCAGGATGCATGCTTAAGTTTGTATATGCATCTAAGTAGTTTGCAAACTTTATGCTCGTTTCCTTTTGTTATATATCCGGTGGGTTGCATCATATAGATGGTCTCTTCAAGATAGCAGTTCAAAAATGCTGTTTTGAAATCCATTTGCCAAATCTTGTAATCAAGAGCCACCGTAATGGATACAATATGCAGATTGACTTGGGCATGACAACTGGAGAGAAGGTTTCTTCGTAATCGATACATTCTTACTAAATATAACCTTTTGCTATAAGTTTGTCCTTATAAGTTTCCATTTTTCCATCTTCATTTCTTTTTCTCTTGTAGATCCACTTACACCCTCTGGGTTCTATCCTTTCCGGTAAGTCTAGAAGTTCCCACACTGAGTTGGAATACATAGAGTGCATCTCAAATTTCTTAGCTATTTCCTAGACTTTGGAATCAACACTCTTCATCACTTCATCATATGAAAGTGGGTCATCATCTTCCTATCCGATAGACTCAGTGTTAAAAACACTTCTGCAAGATTGGAAGAACCTAGGCCTACAAGAGACCTTCCCACTGTGGCGAATATCAATAAGTTGGTACTTAATAATGGAGTCTTGACTAGCTATTGAAAACCTTCCTTGTCTTCTCTAATAAAGAAAAAATAACTTAAGAGCTTACTCACAATGTGCTAGCAAGGAATAAAGAAGAAAAATGGTTTCCTACCTATAATCATGACTTATGTAGACAATCTTTTCTACTGAACACAACAAGTACCACTAATCAGCTTAGTAAGTTGTGAAATATTGCTTGTACACTAAAACAAACCAACTAAACAAGTCATCCAACTACCTAAACACATTAAGCTGTCATCTATACTACTCTAGTTCAATTGCAACTACGTCTTAACTAAAATCTAACAATACTTACTGAGCTATTATTTTCACGCTAAAACATGGAAAACAAGTCTATCGATCTGCGAACTAACAAGTTCACCAAAAGTATTTGAGATTGGTAGATTGTCTCACAAAAGAGTCCAAAAAACCCTAAAGTCCACCAAATGGTGATGAGGCATTCCTGATTTTTGGCATAGAGCCAAATCCACGCAATACACCATTCAAGCATTTAATGGAAAAATCACTAGTCTATCCATTTTTATACCCTTGGCTTAATCGATTATAGGCCAAATGGTATATCAATATGGTCTACGCCAAACGGGTTGTTACAAATCTCCCCCACTTAGAAATTTTTTTCCTCAAAATTCTTACCTGCGAATAGCTCAGGATATTACTATTTAATCAAACTCTCTCTCTCCCAGGTGACTTCTTCTATTCTTCCATAATAATTTTACCAGAGGAATTCTTTTATTTCTCAATTGTTTCACTTCTCTTGCCAAAATACGAACATACTCTTCTTCATAAGATAAGTTGAGTTCCACTTCTAGTGCTTCTACTTACACCTCATGGTCTGGATTCAATTGATATCTCCTCAGTATGGATACGCGAAATACATTATGAATCTTTGATAGTTCTGAAGCTAGTGCCAATCTATACGCCATTAGACCAACTTACTCCAAAACCTCGTATGGTCCTATTAAATGCGGGCTCAACTTTCCTTTTATTCCAAACCATATAACATTTTTCCAGGGAGAAAATTTCAAAAATACATTGTCTCCTACTTCAAACAAAATATCCTTCCTTTTCTTATTGGTGTAAGCCTTCTGTCGATCTTGAATGGCCTTTAAATGGGTTCGAATGATTGAAATTTCCTATTTTGTGTCCTGTACCAAGTCAAGACCAATTATCTTTCTCTGACTGAGTTCCAACCAATAGGTAGGTGATCTGCACATTCTTCCATATAATGTTTTGAAAGACGACATTCCCAGGTTGGCATAATGGCTGTTGTTTTAAGCAAACTTTGCCAAAGGAAGGTATTTTTCCCACTTCAATCAAAATCTATTACACAACTTTTGAGCATGTCTTTAAGAACTTAAGTTACTTTTTTTGATTGCTCATCTGTCTAAGGATGGAAGGTAGCACTGAACGATAACTTCGTTCCTAAGGATTCTTGCAACTATTTCCAAAACCATGACATGAACCTTGGATCTCGATCTGACACTATGGATAGTGGTATACTATGGAGGCTTACTATAACACCCTTGACCCATCTCTATTGTCAAATTAGGGTTACAGAGTATTACAGTACAATACAAAACATTAAAATTTAAATAGAAATAATTATTCAACTTAAATACTACCATTCAAATACACATTTCATTTATAGAATAAGTGCACTTATGGGCCTTAAACCGAGCCTATGTGGCCCTAAAAATAGTTAAGACAATTCAGGGACCATTTTGAAGCAAAACAAAAAATTTTGGATGTAACATCCCTAACTCGTATTCATCGTCGGAATAGGGTTATAGAGCATTACCAAAGTTTATGTTTCGAAACTATCAACATTTAAAACATTTAATTCACAACATCAATCAATGCAAAACCAAATAATGACATACATATTGTCCCATTTACAAGCCCTCGAGGCCCTAAAAACACATTAGAAACAAGTTGGGACTAAATCAGAATCATATGGAATTTTTTAGGAAAAGGTGAAAATTTTCAAAACTGCAGGGGTCACTTTGTCATGTGACTCACATGGCTGAATGACACGCTCGTGTCTCAGGTCATGTGGACATTTGAAGTAGGGACACACGGTCGTGTCCCAGCCGTGTCTGTGCCCATGTAACTCTCTGGCTTGGGTCACACGGCCAAGCCACACGCCTGTGTGCCAGGCCATGTAACTCTCGAAATGCAACCTTAAAAAAGCCTTCAAGGGACACACGGCCGTGTCACCTGCCATGTCGCCTGGCCATGTTTCACACATGGCCGAGACACACGCCTGTGTCTCTGACCGCGTGGATGAAAAATAGGCCATTTCCAAGCCATTTTTCTCACCCATTCATGCACACAGCTATAACCAATTTACCATATGAAATAAAGCAACCCAAAATGCACCAAACCATGCAACAATAAGATATCCAAATAGGTACATATTCATACAACCAATATGCCTAAAAGGCACCTCAATCACAACAGTTAAACATGTATAACTAAATTCTTAGTTTAGCCAAAACTTAACATTTTGTACACATATCAAATCCACACTCATATATACCTAATTTACCATTTAATATTTAGCATCAAAAGCCACAAATACCAAAATGACCATATTCAACTTCCATCACCTAAGCATCATAAAGACTATAAAGTCATCCATCAAAAGGCTACATACATATATCTGCATATCAACCATTTCAATCATTTCAATCATTCAAAATACCAAATTTATAAGCCAAAACATAATGGCTAAAACATCAACCAAAAACACCTATACATGTGCATATTTATCCAAATATCAATTAACTTGTTTCCATTCTAAAACATAACATAATTGCTACATAATCACTATACCATATTAGATTCATGCCATATCTAGTTCAAAACCTTTCCAAAGCATACCATATCTGGACCATGTTGAGGTCAATTCATCATATATTACTTTGGCCATTCAAACATACTTTAACACATTATCAAATTAACACATTTCAACAAGGCACCAAATGTACCAAGGCTACATCACCCAAAATGTCATATACATGCCAAGCACATAAACTAACATTCAACTAATCATTAAACATAAGTTCACCTATACATGCCATTATAACCTTGACCAAGACATCAAAATCTACTGATATAATCGTTGGATAGTGTGATGAATCACTGACTAGCTTCCAGATCGATCGAGCTTTCGATAATCTAAAAAGTAAGGAAAAACAACTACGTAAGCAATGAATGCTTAGTAAGCTCGTATAAACTTTAGTCATATCAATCCATTTCAAAGAATAATCCTATACCGATACCGTAAGATTCATGAAACCATATTCAACAACTCACAAAATGAATAGATCCACAACATCACATATACATATCATCCCTAGCATAGTAGGATTTTAAATAACTTTAAACCCTTTCAAATTTTCTTATTTTCATTTGCATTTCATTACTTTCCATTGCATTTAATTTCTTTAGCTTAAATAATAATGTCAGTTCAACTTATCATTCCCTTTTTCATCATTTTACACTTCAAGTATGAACTTATTATTTCATTACCATTCCACACCCGTTTCATATGCTTAACACACAATACATAAGCATATCATTAACCATAGCCACAAGCTAGTGCATTTAAGCATAATTCTTTTGAAATTAACCGCATGATCAACCATTTCATAAGAAATTACATAATGTAAACTTTAACACTCTTTCATGAACACAAGCATATTTCCATTTGGTCACTTACCATTTCAATGCATAACTTATAAGTAAGCATAATACAATCCATCCAATAGCTTGGCCAAAGCC
>CM025245.1:22361272-22378560 GCA_013677275.1 Gossypium schwendimanii
ATAAATAAGAGCTCATTTCTCACTTTTTCAATCATCCCTCACTCATTCATCATTCTCTCCTCTCTCAACACTCTTAGCTATCTTTCCCCTCACGCCTATCATCATCTTTGCATAAGGATTTTTTAGCAAAATTAGCCTCTTAAAGAACCCTTGGTCGGCCACATTGAGAATCATCAGTAAAGGAGCAAAGCAAAGAAGTGAAGGAGCCTCGTTAGTCAGAGTCTTGGGTGACAGCCACTCTGAATTGGGTTTAATCTTTCTTTTCTTTAATTTAATCTAAAGATGTTTGCTATNNNNTCTTTGTTCTTGTTTACAACAATGTTAGCTTAATTTTATTTAAGCTAGGATGATTGCTTTGATTAAATAATATTCATTTGATTCATGCTTATAATGTTTGTGCCTCAATCGATCACATTTTCAATTAAAATCAAGTCTGTATTTTGTTCATACGTGAATGGAATGCACCTGAATTAGCTGAGTGATCCTGACCAGACGACGACTAATGGGCACATAATTGAAATGTGCATGCTCAATTTAGATCCTGACCCAATTAAATTGTAGGTTGCATAACAACCCTGACCAAGCTCTGTTATCTGTATAGTTGTTAGATTACTGTGATTAAATTGTTTCAAACCTGACACGTCCCTGTTACTTTACACGAATACTAAGAAACCTTTGTTCTGAGGTCAGTAAATTATTATTAACCTCTCATTGTCAGCATTATCAGATCCGTCTGACATCTTTACAATCTATAAGAAAAACAATGGTTAGATCGGATCAAACATGTCACACTATCACAAGTTTATATGGCATGTAATTCTAGAAATTTCACACGCTACATTCAGTCCGAGAATCGATTAAACCATAGGTTTGATACCACTAAATATAACACCCTTAGCCTATCTCTGTCACTAGATTAAGGTCACGGAGTATTACTAAACAATTTGAACATTTGAATTTTAAATCATTCAATATTATAAACACATCATAAACCATTCATACACATGCATCCAATCCCTAAATCTAGCCCTCGATGCTCTAAAAATAACCTAGAAAAAATTTGAGACCAATTTGAAATAGTTTGAATAAAAAAAAGATGCAAAACTTTCAAAACAAAGGTCACACGACTGTGAGCCTCACACTGATGAGACACACGCCCATGTCTCAAGCCATGTAACTATCAAACTAGGGACAGCTGGAGTAATTTACTGACATGAACTTAAAAACATGTTCTTCGGCTTTATGAACCAGTGGCTCAATGAGTTCATGCAAATGAATACTCCGGCTCAACGACCTCTACCCCTTGTTATACCTTCTGTTGCACCTTCACCTCCTCCTATGACAGAATGTAGTCGATGTATTCCGATAGAAAAGATTAGTAAGTGTGGTGCCGTAGAATTTCGAGGTAGATTGAAAGATGATTCGGTTAAAGCTGAGTACTGGCTTCAGAACATCTTGCAAGTTTTTGAAGAAATGGCTTGCCCTCCTGATGATTTTCTTAGATGTGTCATTTCATTTTTAATGAATGAAACATATAGTTCGTGAACTATATTGGTAGCTGTGGTATCAAGAGAGAAAAATTTACTAGGATTTCTTTCGGACCGAGTTTAAAAAGAAGTATGTCAGGAAACAGTATCTAAACAATAAAAAAGGGAATTTTTTAAGTTACGACAAGGAAACAAGTCAGTTCTGGATACGAGAGAGAGTTTGTGTATCTCAGTAAATATGCCCGAGAAATTGTGCCTATTGAAAAAGAGATGTGTATCCGATTTGAAGATCGCCTGAATGATGAAATTAGAATGATGATCAAAGGTAATAAAATCTGAGAATTTGTTGTTTTATCTGATTGTGCATAGAAAATGGAAGAAGTGTACAACTGTAAGATATACAGAGATAGATGGATTCAAGAGTTTAACAAGAGAAGTTCTTCCAAGTCGTTTTCTGTACCACCAACAAAGAAGACTAGAGAAAACTTTAGTTGAGCTACTTCAATGTCTGAGCATCCAAAAAATAAATAAATCGATTCAGCATGATTTTAAATCTCCTACAAAACTAGTTGATAGTGTGGGAAGTGTACGGGACGCTCCTAAGCCCAGTTGTAAACATTGTGGAAAACTTCATTCTTGTGAGTGCAGAGCTATGTTGGGAGCATGGTATAGATGTGGATTGACTGATCATTTCCTTGGAATTTTCTGAAACGTTTAAAGGAAAAGAAAGAACAAAATGAAAAGAAAATGCCTACATCTCAAAAGGGTAGACGTTTGAGCCAGAATAGTACTGCTGGGACTGCTCGTACGGGAGCAAAAGACACCGTTGTTTGGTCAAAGACTAGAACACATGCTCGAACATATGCTATCTGAGCCAAAGAGTAAGCTACTGCACTTGATGTGATTACCGATACATTCTATCTCTTTGATGTTACTGTGTACGCACTGATTGACCCTGGGTCAACTCTGTAACACCCTTATCACATTTCTGTTGCCGGAATAGGATATCGGATGTTACCAGTAAAGTTGGAATAGTTAATACGATTTACATTCAATAATCAATTCAATTCCATAATTATAAGTAATATTCATTATAAAAAAGATAATTCAATTTTGGGTCTTAAATCGAGCTTTCGAAGCTCTAAAAATAAGTTACAAACATTCAAGGACCAAATTAGAACAAATCAAAAATTTTAGGAAATATTCAAAAGTTTTAAAGTTAGGGGTCACACAATCATGTGACAGAATCCAGCCCATGTGGCTCTAAGAAGGCCATGTTGTTAACCTACACGCCCGTGAGTGACCTTGCATGCCCGTGTACATGAACCGTGTAACTCTCTGATTTGGTTCACATGACTGTGTCGCAGACCGTGTATTTACTGTGTGAGATATGCACCTATACTTTTTAAAAACACACTCTAGGCACAAGTCCGTGTGGGTTGCCCTTATGCTTCACTAAACCTTGTGATAGCCCGTGTCCTAGGCCGTGTGAGCCCATAAATGACCCATTCAATGAACAAGTTTCATCCATTTGCTTAGGTACATAAAACATTTTCTAATATATGATTTTATAGGTCATTAGACACCCCTAGTGGCATCCAAAACATATGATAGAATCAATTCAAATGCCTAACCAATGTGCCATCAATGACACCTCAATACTTCATGATAGAACACTACCATACTAACATATACAAAGCACAAGTAGATAATTAATTTTACTTCCATTTCATCAGTGACCACAATTCAATATAGGGTCAATGATTTCACTTAAATCATTCATTTCAACTTAAGCAAACAAGCATAGTTTCTTAGTTATTCAACCTAGCAACACAAACTTAAAGATATCATTTGCACAACCAGGATTCAATATCACACATACAAAAGAGTTCTAGTACATACCATATAACCAAACTAAAACAAAGTCTACCAAAGATCTCCTGGATAGTGTGATTTCTTGTGTTGATCCGATCCTCTAAACCTTCAAAACGTAATTTAAAAAATGAGACAAATACAGGTAAGCTTGAATAGAGCTTAGTAAGTTCATTTGTATATATTGATAAATCTTTACAATTAAACATAGTAATCAATTAAAATTAAAATTTGAAATTCCATACAATACAACCTTTATCAATAATTAACAATTAGTACAGTACTTCAGTATATTCAATAGATAATACTCGTTTGAGCTTTACTCAGTATATCGTAGATTCCGCTCGCCTAAAATTCTTTAGTATATCAAGGGATAACGATCCTTGAGATTTATTCAGTATATCAGTAGATTCTTTTACTCGCTAGAGCATTCTTTTCATAAAATTCAGTTGGTATGGCTTAAGAGCACATACGTTTCAGTAGATTCAGTAGGTATGACTCGTCTGAGCACCAATTAGTATATCAGTGGGTAACGCTCACTGATCTCATTTGGCATATAATATAACATTCAATAATATTATATTAACAAGAGTATAAGGATTATTAGAATCATAATTAAATGCATGAACTTATAGGATTGATTTACAGTAACGACTCACAGTATCTCAATCAGTGATCAAGGTCATTTCAATTCCTTATTTCCATTTTCAATTACGCACATCAATATAATCCAATATTATGCAATTAAGTTCCTATAATATATTTAAAAATGTACTAAAATTAAACTGTACGAATTTACTTGATTAAATTGTAGCAATGACAAAGGTACAAGGACAATTCGAAACTTTCTCTTTCCCTCGGTTTTCCACTTGTTCCTGATATAAAATAATATTTCCATTCCATTAACTAATTCCAATAGTAAAAATAGCTCATTTTACTGAATTAAGTCTTTTTTGGCATTTTTATAAAATTACCCCTAATATTTTATTTTTATTCAATTTAGTCCCTAAGCCTTAATCATGCAAATTAACCATTTTTATTCAAAAAAATCCATGGAAGAATATTAAATGACCTCAATACAGCCCATATTTGCAATTATTTCTCATCAAGTCCTTGTAACTTGATCATTTTAACAATTTAGTCCTTAAACCTTAAAATCATTAAAAACTACTTTACAAAATAGTCCAATCTAACAACCAAAATCAATATTCTTTCATAAAGTTTCAAGAATAACAAATACTTAAAAATGCACAATTCAAAGCATTTAACAGTTTCACAAATTGATCATTGGGTTAGCTAGATTAAGCTAATATGAGCTCAGAGACAAAATTTATTGAAAACAGACAAAATTTCACTTACCTATTGATGATTCAAAGTTTTCCAAATGCAATACTCTTCTTACTCTAGGTTTTTGACTTTCATTTGTGAAGAAGATGAAATTCAATTGATTTTTACCTTATTTATCTATTATATTTAACTAAATTTTTAATTTACCAAATTGCCCTTTTAATTACTCATTAATTTCAACATTTTAAAGCCCAACACCGTCCGCTATCTCTTCCAATGCTCTATTTAGCATTTAGGGGTGTTGCCTTTCCTTCCAATTATCATTTGATGCCTTTAATCTATAGAATTCTACTTTTGTAGTTTTTACAATTTAGTCCTTTTCAATTAATTAACTATCTAATTGATAAAATTTCATAACCAAATTTCAACACGACATTAATAACCCTGTAAATTAAATAATTAATATTTACAGTCTGACACATCAAAATTGTGGGCCCGAAACCACCATTTCTAATAATGCAGGAAAACAAATTAATTAGTAAATCCTTAATTAATTAGGAATTAAATGTAATTTACCAAAATCTAGAGAATTCATATCATTTCTATTATTAGGTCATTTAAGGAGGGTCCAATTACACCATTAGTCCTTCAATTAAATTAAATTCCAATTAAACAAACTTATTTACAATTTGGCCTTAAACTAACTAGGACTAAATAAATAAATAACCCAAAAGTTAGAGGAATGATTACCATCCACCACTGCTTGGACTTTTTTACCATGGTTTAATTACCATTTTGGTCCTTTCACTCTTTTAAATCTTTAGCAATTAACTTTTACCTCTTTTACAATTTAATCCTTTTACCTTAATTAATCAATAAATCATCAAAATAACTGGACCAAACTTCAATTCACATATAATGACTCTGTAAATATTTAATAAAAATATTTCGGCTTTATATTACGAAAATGAGGTCTTAATCCTTGTTTTTAATAACCACTTGACTTTTAAACCAAATCATTTATACTAACTTTAATTTAATTGTTAAAAATCATCAAATAAAAAATTCAATATAAAAATTACTATTGACTCGTATAATTTAAATATTAATTATACAAAATTAGTCGTCAAATTCATGGTCCAAAAGTCACTGTTTCCAACACCACTAAAGTACGGGCTGTTACAAACTCACTATTATATTTGCATTGCATTAGTAACAGAAAAGAAACAACCTGTTGAATCAACTAAATATGATATTCAAGTCACTAATCCACTAGGTCAGAGTGTGATAGTTAACTTAGTTTGCCGTAAATGTCTACTGAAAATTAGATGTTGTGAATTTCCTGCTGATTTGATATTACTACCCTTTCAGGAATTTGATGTTATTTTAGGTATGGATTGGCTATCATTACATGATGCTGTGGTAAATTATAGACAGAAACAGAT
Source organism: Gossypium schwendimanii (assembly GCA_013677275.1). Taxonomy (NCBI): domain Eukaryota; kingdom Viridiplantae; phylum Streptophyta; class Magnoliopsida; order Malvales; family Malvaceae; genus Gossypium; species Gossypium schwendimanii. Next base: position 22,367,364 of record CM025245.1, read on the forward strand.
TGATTTGAAATTCCAGATGATTTCAGTTGAATCTGATAGGCCGATTAGTGTTTTTAGAATCATTTCAGCTATTTCTACACAGAGATTATACGTAAAGGTAGTGAAGCGTTTCTAGCATACATTCTTGGTACTAGAGATTCAGTGTCGAAGTTAGAACAGTTACTGATTGTTAGTAAGTTTACTGTTGTATTTTTTGAAGAGTTATCGGGTTTGCCTCCTGACTGAGAAGTTGAATTTGTGATTGATCTAGTTCCTGGAACTACACCGTATCGTATGACACCAGCTGAATTAAAAGAGTTGAAAGCACAGTTGTAAGAGTTGTTAGATAGAGGGTTTATTCGACTAGTTGTATCTCCCTAGGGTGCACCTGTGTTATTTGTGAAAAAGAAAGACGGCTCCTAAAGATTCTGTATAAACTACAAACAGTTAAATAAAATCACAATAAAGAATAAGTAACCCTTGCCACGTATTGATGACTTGTTTGATTAATTAAAAGGTTCCACACTGTTCTCGAAGATAGATTTCAGATCTGGGTATTATTAGTTGTGAGTTACGGTTATTATGAGTTTTTGGTAATGCAATTTGGATTAATAAATGCTCCTACTGCTTTTATGGATTTAATGAATCGTGGTTTTCAGCTTCATTTGGATAAATTTTTGGTTGTGTTTATGGATGATATATTGATCTATTTCAAGATAGAATCAGAGCATACTCAACACTTGAGAATCGTGTTATAGACTTTGAGAGAAAAATAGTTGTATGCAAAGTTCAGTAAATGTGAATTTTTGCTTCGTGAGGTTGGATTTTTGGGTCACATAGTATTAGCTGACGTGATTCAAGTCGATCTGAGTAAAGTTTCTGGTGTAATGAATTGGAAAACTTCAAAAAATGCTTCTAAAGTGAGAAGTTTCCTAGGTTTAGCAGGTTACTACCGTCATTTTGTTAAAAACTTCTCGATCATTGCTTCATCGATGACCATGTTACTATAGAAAAATGTCGAGTTTGTTTGGTCTAATAAGTGCCAACAGAGTTTTGATCAGCTAAAAAAATGTTGACAGAAGCTCCAGTGTTGACTCAGCTTGAGTCTGGCGTAGAATAAGTTGTGTTTAGTGATGTGTCTCTCAACGGTTTGGGTTTTGTGTTGGTGTAGACAGGGAAAGTAGTAGCTTATGCTTATCGACAAATAAAGCTACATGAAAAGAATTATCTTACTTATGATCTCGAACTGGTTGCAATTGTATTTGCTTAAAGATTTGGAGACATTATTTATACGGCGAGAAGTGTCGTGTGTTTATTAATCACAAGAGTTTAAAATATTTAATGAATCAGAAAGAACTAAATTTGAGACAATGACAATGGTTAGAAAAATTGAAATATTTTGATCTATTTATTGATTATCATCAGGGAAAGACTAATGTGGTTACGGATGTACTCAGTCGAAAGTCGTCGTTGTTTGCACTTCAAGCATTCAATGCTCATTTAGCAATGAATGAAGATGGTTCTGTACTGGCAGAGTTGAGATGATGATCCGATGTTGATATTGAAATGAAAATTGGTTCAAGATAATTTGACTATTGAATTCAATATTGATAATGTTGGTACATTTCGTTATCATGATAGCATTTGTGTTTCGAATGATTTAGGTTTAAAACATAATATTCTATCTGAAGCTCACAATAGTATGTATTCCATTTATCCTGGTAGCACGAAGATGTATTGTGATTTGAAACAGATGTATTGGTGGCCGGGTATGAAACGTGAAATTTGTGAGTTCGTAGCTAAATGTTTGATTTGTAAGCAGGTAAAAGAAGAAAATCAGGCACCGTGGGTTTATTTGAACTTGTTATGATTCCAGAGTGGAAGTGGGAGCGAGTCACAATGGATTTCGTATCTAGTTACCTGTAACTCCAAAAAATAATGATTAGATCTGGGTGATTGTTGATAGATTGATTAAGTCAACACACTTTATTCCAGTTAGAACAAATTTGTGGTACCAATTAAAATTTTGGCTTAGGAATTCAAAGAACTACAGAATAAACGGGTACCACTAGTAAGTCTTGTGGCATTGTCATGGTACAGAAGAAGCTGCTTGGGAAACCAAAGAATCAATGAAACTATAGTATCCAAATCTATTTTTAGGCAACAATTTCGAGGATAAAATTTCCTAAGAGTGAGAGTTGTAATAGCCGGATTTTTGGTGGTGACAAAACAATGGCTTCAAGACCACAAATTTCCATCATGTTGACTCATAAGCATTATTTATAGAATATTTACGAAGTCATTAGGGTCGAATTAAAATTTGGTCCAGAAATATTGACGTTTAGATAGCTAATTAAGTAAAATGGACTAAATTGTAAAATGTGAAAAAGTTAGTAATTATTGCATTTAGATGATTAAATAGCTTAAGAATTAAATGAGGAAGGATCTAAGTGGTAATTTAACTCTAGATAATATGTTGGACTGCATTATGGATGAAAATTATAAAATAATATATGATTTAATGACAAAATGGTAAATATTGTAAAATTAAAATAAAATTAAATGAAGTAAAAGATATTTTCTTCTTCATTTTCACTTCGTCTTGTAGAAAACACCATGCAATCCAAGCTTGGAGGTTTGGCCATTGTTTTTTTGCATATCAAGACTCTGTTCATATACTTGTAAAAGGAAAAATCATGGATCAGTCCCTGAACTTCTACAACTACTACAATTTAGTCCGGGTAAGTTTGTACAGTTTATAATTTAACATCTCTAAGAAATTTTTGATCATATAATGTGATTTATATATTTGATTATAAATGATGAAAAGTTATTGAAATTCAATAGTTGGATCGGATTGAACACAGGATAGAGTACAATCGATATATGGTGTGTTATGAGGGATTAGAGTGGAGATTGTTGTGGAGTGATACAGATATTTTTCCTGAGTAGGCTGGGGTCCAGCATTTGTTGTGAACTATCGGGTTATACTCCCTATTTTGGCGTATTTTCGATTGGACTAGCTTTTCGGAGCATCTAGCATGTTATTAGGTGGGTTAGCTCTTATAAGCACCTGGCGTGTTATCAAGTGGATTAGCTCTTATAAGCATTTGGTGTGTTATTAGGTGGATTAGATCTTATAAACATCTGGCGTGTTTCGGTTGGACTATCGATGTACTCATATCCGTAAGTCGTTCAATGGATTGTAAATCTATATAATGTAACTTTTTTAGTGATTTGATGGTTATGACATGTAATTGAGCTTTGAATTGAATTTTGAAATTCACTTGGTTGAGATTGTGGATGACAGGGAATGCATATGTTGTATTATTGTAGAATAATTTGTTGTACTTACTTCGATAAGATTTGTCATTTTAGTACGTCAAACTTACTAAGCTTCAATGAGCTTACTTGTGTTATTCTATGTTATTGTAGATACTTTGAAGGTTGGGAGGTTGAATCAGCACTCAAGTCACACTATCCACTCATTTTCAGTAGCTTTTGGAACGTTCATTTTAGATTAGATGACATGTAATAGGCTTGTTTGTCATTACTATCGTTTTTATATGTAAAACTTTAATATATGATCTTAAATGCAAGCAGTTAACCTAAAAGGATATATGTGAACTAAGGAAGATGTTTTAATGTAATTTTATGGTATGTGTTAATAGAATGTTGTGATTGAGGTGCCTATGATAGGAATATTGGTTGAAGGTTAGATTGTGTGAATTAACATGCTTTGGGTGATAGCTCATTTTGTTGTGAAAGTGTATATACTTGTGATACCAATGAGGGTACATTGGTTAGGCACTTAGGATGGTTTATTTAGCATGTTTTGAGCTTGTTTAATGTCATTTTAAATGGGTCTTTGGGCTGGTAAATGGATTACTTAGTGTCCAAGTAAGCTTGAAATTGTAAACTTGTCATTTAAGGTTCATTTGGTTCTACATGGCCTGAGACACGGGCATGTGACTCAGCCGTGTCAGACACACTACCTGGCAACACGGTCTTGTGTCGTCTGATGATTTCTTTAGGGTGCAGGTTAGTGAGTTACACGGCCTAACATACGGCCTGGCACACAGGCGTATGGCACGGGCGTGGGACACGTGGGTGGGACCTTACTCAGAGAGTTACACGGGTGAAGACACTGGCTGGGACATGATCGTGTCTCCCTAGTTCGATAGTTACACGTCTTGAGACACGAGCATGTGTCTCAGCCGTGTGAGGCGCATGGTCATGTGACCTCTATTTTGCAAGTTTTGCATCTTTCTTTTTTCAAATTGTTTCAAATTGCTACCAAATTATTTCTAGGTTATTTTTAGAGCCTTGAGGGATTGATTTAGGGACTGGTTACATGTGTATGAATGGTTTATGATGTGTTTATAATATTGAAAGATTTAAAATTTAAATATTCTTATTGTTTAGTAAAACTCCATAACCTTAATCCGGCGACGGAGACGGGCTAAGGGTGCTATAAAAAAAAGTAACATGTTTTGTTTATTTTATCTAACTTAAGTTTCCTTTTAATTATTATTATAAAATTTATAACATATAAATTAATTAAACTAAGCAGTAACCGTGCATGCCATTAAAATTTGACACAATTGCTATGCAAACCCTTGTACCCATATTAATTTAACCTTTTAATACCTATAACTATTATAAACCAACTTTTGCAAATTTTACGATTTAGTCCTTTTTACTTAATTAACTATCGAAACGTTAAAATCCCTTAATTAAATTTTAATACGACTCTAATAAATACCAATAAATATTAAATAAATAATAAAATTCTAACATGCTCATTGGAATCGTGGTCCTGAAACCATTATTTTTGACACCACTGAAAACGGGCTATTACACTTACGATTTTAGATATGTAGAGTTTAGCCAATTTCCCAATGAATAGTTATGCATACTGGCAAGAAATGGGCTGACTTAGTAAGTCGATCTATAATCACCCAGACTGTTTTATTTTTAGTAGGACTAATAGGAAAACCCAAAATAAAATCCATGGTGATCTTATCCCACTTCCACTCAGGAATTTCAAGAGGATACAGCTTCCCTGAGAGGAATTGAAGTTCTACCTTTACTTGCTAGCATGTTACACAAGTCAAGGCAAACTCTGATATTTCCTTCTTCATTCCAAGCCACCAATACAAACATCTTAAATCACGATACACCTTAATGCTTCCTGGATGAAGCGAGAAGGGCCCTTGGAGAGCCTCGTTTAAAAATTCTTGCCTTAAATTGTTTCTTGCTGAGACATACATTCTTCCCATAAATTGAACTTGCCATCTTTTCCCAGACAAAAATTTGTTGCTTCGCTAGACACCATTCGCCTCTTGTACTCATCACAATTCACATCATTTAATTTTTCTTTTAGAATCCGAGAAAGAAAGATAGGTCGAATAGTCAATTCTACAAGAAGCGATCCATCCTCTACCAGGCAAACATTCGCTCAAAGAGATGCCAAAGCTGCCACGCCACAATTTTCCTACTTAAAACATTTACCACTACAATAGCCTTTCCAAGATAGTATTTAATTTCCAGGTCATAGTCTTTCAATAGTTCCATCCATCAACATTGGCATAGATTCAAATCCTTCTACGTCATCAGGCACTTTAAGCTTTTATTGTCTGAGAACACGAAACACTTCTCTCTATAGTGATAATGTCCCTAGATTTTTAATGCTACTACCACAACTGCTAGTTCCAAGTAATGTGTTGGATAGTTCTTCTCATGCGGCTTGAGTTGGCAAGATGCATATGCCACAACTTTTCCTCTTTGCATGAGCACACATCCTAGCCCATTTAGGGATGCGTCAATAAACACACTGTACTCAATGCTAGACTCTGGCTAGGCTAAATCAGGGCTTTTGTTATAAATGCTTTCAAATTGTCAAAGCTCCTCTGACATGCCTCTATCCACTCGAATTTTTCTTTCTTTCTTTCTTAACAGTCACGTGAGAGGTGTTGCCAACATGAAAAATCCTTTTACAAATCGCCTGTAGTAACCCACCAAACCCAAGAAACTATGTACCTAAGTGACGTTTCTTGGTGGATTCCAATCGAGCACAACTTTGATTTTATCAAAGTCTACATTGATACCTTTTGCAGAGAAAACGTGTTCCAGAAAGTGGACCTTTCTCAGCTGAAATTCATACTTGATGAATTTGGCGTATAACTTGTTCTCTCGTAGAGTTCTTAGCACAATCTTTTGGTTTTCTTCATGATCTACCACGCTTTTAGAGTAGAATAAAATATCATAAATAAAGACGGCTACAAAATGATCCAAGTAAGACTGGAAGACCCTATTCATTTGATTAATGAATATTGTTGGCGCATTCGTTAATCTAAATGACATTATTAAGATCAGATAATGTCCATAGCGTGAGTGAAATGCGATTTTTGGAACATCATCACCTTTAATCTTTACTTAGAAATCTATCAATTTAACATCAATTTTTCAAGAAATCAACAATGGAAATTTTCAAAAACTTTAACAGTTTTACAAATTAGTACATGGGCTAGCAAAATCAAGCTCTCATGATGTCAAAAACATAAAAATTACAAGAAAATGACTTAATTTGCTTGCCAATTGAAGGACAAAATTTCAAAAGCTTCAAGGGTTTTCTTTCTTTCAATTTCGGTTAGAAGAAGAAGATGAATGAAAATAAAGATGTCGTCTTTTCATTATTTTAACTTATAAATTAGGATTAGTATTTAACTAATTTGGTTTAATTATTTTTTATGGAAATTAAATAAGGGAAGAAATTAACAGGTATATGAAAATAGAACATAGGAAACTAAAACGGGTAAAAACTAAAAAAACATTTTAAACTTCTCCCATAAACATACTAACCCAACCAGAGCCCTTTTATTTCCTCATCAAAAATCTAGAAACTTCACAGCAACAAGAGCCCTTTTCGTTTCTTTAGCCTTCTCAAAGAGAAAAATCATGAAAATCCTCTAAGAACTAAATCAGCAACATGCATCCCTTTTCCCTTCTTCTTTTACAGGTAACCATTATCCCTTCTCCCAAAATCCTTTTTAGTAGCAATTTTAGGACTAAAATCCATGCTGGATCCACCTTACCCATCCCTTTACCTTCAATAGGGCTTCTCCCTATGCTCTGAAATCAGGCACTTAGCTCCGTGGAACTATCTACTAATGGTTCTTTTCCACCACTTCAACTATGAAATCTGGCAATCCATTGAGCAGGTAAATGTTTGTTTCTCCCCATAACCCTCATTTGCCAAAATACGAGCCACTTCATTTCCTTGTCTTGGTGTGTGCCAAAACTTATATTTTGTGAAGTTTAAGCTTAGGGTTTTAAAATCCATGATGTAGGCATTTATAACAGACTCGTCTATCTTGTTTGCTTGGAGTTTTTTCCCACTGTAAGAGTATCCCCTTCAATTATCACCTCACTAAGTTCCAGATCTAGCTGAGGTTTACTGCTTAAAGACATGTAAGCATTTCAACGACAAAAACCATAGGTATATGTTCATTGAAAATTGTTCTGAACCTCAAAACATTTCCATTTGAGTTTCTAACCACCATTCCATAATATGATTTCAGTGAATGAAGTTGAAACGCAACATCATAGCTTATTTTCACAAAAAGATGTTCAGGAGCCTCCATCTTTCTATCCCGATCCTTCTAACATGTAACTTTTTTTGCACAACATCTAGCTCCTGAATGTAGGAAGTAATTTTATTTGCTAGCTCTTAGGTCGATTGTATCTTTCTATCGTGAATAAATTTTTTTCTTGTTTTCCACAACACCTATATAGTACATGCCACAATCCTACAAATATTATTGGGAAATGTGGAAAAAATGCTTACTAACCAATCTTGAAAATTCAGATATGAATTTCTTTGAGGTCAATATATATTTAACTTTGGCAGCCAAACTTGGCCTGTAGTGGGGCTGATGGGCGTCGAAACCACCAAATATAAAATCCCTACTCTCTAACTGAATTAAAGAACAGTATAAAGAAGTAGGGTCGATCCCACAGGGACTAAGACTCCTAATTTTCGTGTTACGTGACTAGATTCTTGAGTCTACGTAGTTGTCGTGCCCATGACTTGTACGTGCAAAGCTGAAAAAAATAAATAAAAAGGGATTTTAGTTGATATAAGAAATAAAAATAAAAATGAATAGAACATAAAAATAACAGAATGATAATGTAATACCTAAAACTCGTCTCCATTGCCGAATTAGGGTTACGAAGTATTATTATACAAATCGAACACATAACATCATTTATAGAAACATTTCTCAAATTAAAAAAAAATAGTAAAACAAACATTATTCTTATCATATATACATTTACTAGCCTTATATCGAACATACGAGACATAAAAATGACTTTGGAAACAACATGGGATCAATCTGAATTAAAATAGAAAACTTAGAAAAAAATTGAAAAAGGGATCACACGGCCGTGTGACAAGGCTCAGACCATGTGCAAATTGAAGTACAAATCACAGAGTCGTGTCTCAGTCCTTGTGCTTGCCAGTGTGTGACACTAACTTGGGTCACACGACTATGTTGCTGGCTGTGTCCTAGACCATGTAATAAACTATTTTGGAACACACGACCATGTGAAGATACCATGCGTAGTACACAACCGTATCCCCCTAATAATGCCTTTAATTGCAAGTATACCAAATTATACTTACTTGGACTACAAGCAACTCATGTATAAGAAATTAAACCTACTCAAAACACACTTAAATGAGCTCGAAACGTGCCAAAAACATCCAATCTAAGTGCTTAACCAATGTGTCCTAATTGACACCACAATTCAAATAAAAAATCTATCCATCAATCTTACCAATTAAGTTTCAATCATGTTTATAATTTCATACATAATAATCATGCCAGAATACCATTTATTCCTATTCATTTCTATTCATTCATGCTACAAATCACAAACTCAAAATGACTTATTCTATAACCATTCATAAATATAAATTCAAGACCAAAACATACTTCATCCTTCAATGGCACAAAACATTTCCCTACTAAAAGTAATAACATGAAACATATCATATAAAACCATCACAAAGTATATTAAATTAAAATTTCAACAAACAATATAACTTTGACCACTTAAAATCCTAAATACATGCCACAAACAAAAATAGTTAAAAATAATAACTACCGAAAAAGGGTAGATAGTGTGAGCTCTGAAGTTGATTCACCCGACAAGTTCCGCAGGACAATAGCTATAGCCAGCAAGAAAGGAGACAGAGTAAACTTATAAAGCCTAGTAAATTTATAGGTATTTAAACAAAAATCTTACCTCAGTTTACAATTAATTAAACGAATATAACTAAATTTAATACAATTTCCTAACAAACAACTAAAACAATTAGGTGAGTGTTTCTCATATCAATCGTATAATCTCTTAATCATTTAATATGACATGATTCTATATCATTCAATAGCAAAGATTCAACATATAAAACATATAAACCAATTGACCATGCCAATTTACATTCATATTCCATTTCTTTTAAACACATAACTTTGACGCTAATATTGCATTTACAAAGCTTGCGTTTCATACATGTAATTATAAACTTTCTTGTCGTTTCAATATTGTTACAAACAACTTTTAAGCACATAACCATCAAATATTTAATTTAATCACTTAACATCTCCATATGATTCATGCATTCAATATCATCTTACCTTAACTTTATAAATTAATATTAAAAGAGCTTTCATAACTATACCATAACAATTATTACAATTGTCACTTAACGTTAGTATTGAACAATTCAATAGAATAATTCATATAATACATTATTTCCAAACCAACAATTCATACTTATATATATAAACATAAATGATACATTCCAAAAAGGCTTAACCAATTCCATCAACTTCAATTTCTCAATGTGACCAACAACATTTATAAACAAGCATCTCATTGTAACATTTATCACTTAGTAGCAATATAATTATACAATAGGATTGAGCGAGTAAATAAGCTTTAGATCAATTAATACATAACCCGATGAACTATAGTAACTTGACTAGGATACTCAGGAAACTACACAACACTATAAGCATCGAGGATGCATAACAGAGGCACTGAAGCGCAAATAGAGGCACGAATGTACAATTGGAGGCACCGAAGTACAATCCTATACAAGTGCGTATTCTAACCCTATTGGCATGTCAACCGTATCCTAATCGTTTGCTACGTTCAAACGGGCATTTAAATTGAATCCATCACATTAAAAAAAAAAAGAGGCACTTCCACTATATCTGTACTCATAACGTATATTTATTTCATCCATTCCAAGACAATATCATTCATATTTCACAACCATTTCTCAATTTCTGAATAGTACACTTTTACTTTACACTCAATTATACACAATTCATAATTAAATTTCATTAATAAATAGTCAATCACAACTCAATTTCAATAAAAATAAAAAAAATAATTTATAAATATATAAATTTATTCAATAATGCTATGAACTTACCTAGAATATGGTAACGACTGACTTCTAAGGACTAATCCACGATTTTCACCTTTTTCTCAATTATTCTCTATACGATCCCATTTTTGATCTAAACATGATAATTTCATTCAATTAACCAATCCAAATACTTTAAAATACTTCAATTCATTTAATTTGACCTTTATCAAAATTTTACACTTTCACCTTTTATTCAATTTAGTCCCTAAATCTGAAACTTCAAATTTAACATAATTAAACTCAAATCATGCTGACCGAATTTTCCATAATCCCTAAACAACCCATAATTATTACATTTCACAAGAATTACTTGTAACTTTACTATTTTAACAATTCAGTCCTTAAACATTAAAATCACTAAAAATCACTTTACAAAATAGTCCTATTTAGCTATCAAACTTATAAATCTATCATCAAACTTTAAAAACATCACAAATTCATCAATGGAAAGTTTTAAAATCTTTAACAATTTTGAAATCGAAGATATGAGCTAGTTGGACCTAGTTGCAACTGTCTCAAAAATATAAAAATGACAAGAAACGGGTTAAAAATTAACTTACATGCACTCAAAAATGATCACCAAAATTTCACGCTCTTTCCATGGTGTTTTTGTTTCTACTTTTCGGTAGAAAACTCCAAGGAAGATGATGAATTATGATATTTTTATTTTACTTTTAACATATATTTTAATATTATAATTAAAATATC
>CM025245.1:22393254-22409527 GCA_013677275.1 Gossypium schwendimanii
AATTTTTAATAGTCTATATCTTTATAATTTTTAAAGGATTAAATTAAATTTTCATAATTTTAGGGGGGCCAAAGTATAATTTCATCTTTACTAATTTAAAATTTTCTAAAGATTCAAAACAACAATTTTCTATTTTAGGGGGAGCCGGAGCCCTACCAGCATCCCTGAATTTACCTCTGAGTTTAAGGTTAGGATTCTAGGAATTTTTGTTTAAAAAAATTCTATAATCTTTCGGTATAAAAAGATTGTTTTTGAAACAAATTAAGAATCAAGAAAGAGTATCAGGAAACGTTCCAAAAAGGACAAATTGATCGTGATTTTACTCCATAAGATAAAAAAAAATATATAAAAAGAATTATCCATGTCGTTGGTAAATTTTAAGATCTCATAAATAAATAAAATTGAAATATACAAGTTTTAATCCCATTTATAGATTATATCAAGATCGAACTCATGAAAACTAAATGCTAATTTTTTTTTTTTTGAATCAAAAAAACTAAATGCTAATTTTTTTTTATTTGAGCTTAAATGCTAATTATATACATAAGTATGGGGAGAAATACATGGATCAAAACCCAAAGGCCGAAAAGGAAAATTAGAAAAAAAGCCAACAATTCAAAAATATAGTCAATCCTTGCAAAGAAGTGAACAACAACAACAAATAGAAAATTCCCCTTCTTCTATGATCATCCAAGAGAGAGAAGAAAGAAAACCTAGAAGTTACTTGCATAAAATATATCTTGTATGCATATTTGTTTACATCAGGATTGCATAACGCATGCTGTCACTGACCATCAAGTGATTCATCTCCGATATTTGAGCAATTTCAGTTGACACCCAAACCCCATCGGTAGCTCCATTAACATGGGGTTGAGCAAAAAAGCATGAAACTAGAGAAAGAGGAGCTCTTACAACATTGCAAATCACTGAGATCCCGTTCCAGGACCCTCGAGATGATGATCTCCTATCTATGAAAATCCCATTATTATTGTTGCTGTTCCCTCCACCTTCATACATGTTCTCATCGGCTACTCGGGGGCTTTTCTTTATGTTTTTCAGATTTCGTCGCAAAATCACCAGCACATACCTCATTTTATTCCCCTTTTTCTTGGTGTTTCTGGTTTTAGGAATTTAGATTATTGTTTGCTGGTGGGAACTTGTAAATGGAAGGCCACCTTTTGTAATTTTGTTTTTCTTTTTGATAATGGCAAGTTGGTAATGCTGTTACTAGTGCAAGTTTCTATCACAAAGGATTTAATGGGTTCCGCTTCCACGTACTTTCTTTTCACTTAGGTTTTCTTTTTTGAGAATTTATATGATTGTAAAACTTGACAAAAAGTGTGGTTTCAAATGAAACCTTTTAAAATTTATCAGATTTTTTAAATATTAACATTTTAAAATGCTTATTTTTATATGTTAGTATTTGTGTTATTTTGTTTATATAAATGACATTTTCTAAAAAAAATTAAGCTATTAGAATTTCATGGTTTAAAAGAACAATTATAAAAAATAAGCAATGTAAAAATTGTGTAATAGGGCTATCTTTATATTTGTAGAAGAAAATATTTTTTTTGAATAAAATGATGGATTTTTTATTAAAGCAGAATAAAACAGAGCCCAGTTAAAAAATGTCTAAAACAAGGCTTAGATACACTTAAGACCAGCAAACAAAAAATTGGAGAAACAACTCTAGAAGCACCAAAGCCTCAGCCAATGAATGAAAAAAAGAATTAATTCTCCTGAAAAGCAACAACAGTAATTAAGGCCCCTCAGTAACCGATGTGTCCTTTCCCAATTGCTTTCAATCCCTCCATCCCCTTCCTCAGTCATACTTCAAGAGTCTTCTCTTCCCAGTCCCCCACCCTGAGTCCAAAAATGAAATCAAATGGCTTCTCGTCTTCAATCCTTATCCACTTCATCTCTGGAAAAATTAGGAACTCCATCTCACATACAGTATTGGATTCCTTGTTTTAGACCTTCAGTAGCCAACAAGTGTGCAACTCCATTTGCCAATCGCCTAACATGTTAAAATTTATAGGTATTAGAACATCTACTCAGTCTTTTCCCTTCTCTTATAAAAGCCCCAATTTCAGATTTATCCTGACTGTCACCTCACAATTTCCTGATAACATCGACAGTGCAAAAAACGTGTCGCCAATGAATATAATATGTAAATGTGCAAGTGCACACGTCGAATCAAGTAATAAAGTAGTAAGTAAGATCGTCTCATCAGGGATCGGATAGGATTAATTCGGTTAAGCTATTACTATAAACTATATGGATCAGGCTGTGGCAAACTAGAATAACAATTTGTAGAGGAATAATCACTTATGCAATATTAAAATCAAATAACTAACTTAAAATGCTGTGGCAAAGATACGGAAACAAAGTTGAGAGGACCTATGCTGTTGAATAGGAAGGTTGGGATTACTAAGATTCTTTCCTCGTAACACAATAATGCCATGGCAAAATCTTAACCAATCTATTATTCAAATTAAATCTAAGGTAGTATGCTTTTTTCGAGAGTTAGACTTCAAGCTACCCTATGTAGGGCTTTGCATGTCTACAAGCCTTAAGAAGGATAATAAGCATTGTTTCTTCCTTTCTCTATACAGAGTGCAGCTCTATGTCTAGAGTGCTACGAGTATTCTATCGAATACTCACTTGTATCATTTGATCACAATCCAACTCATCTAACCTTTTTAGAATTAAATCAAGTTTATGACATACCATACATTCCTCTATGTCTAGAGACTACATGCATACATTTTGAAATAACACAAATCGAATGAAAACTATAAATCTAATCAAGATAATGCCTTGGTCATTAAATGAACTAAAGATTTATTCATTCAGTAATCTCAACCCAATGAGATCAGCTCATGAGTTGGAAATTAAAATAAAAAATGAAAGTATCATTCAACAACATATTTCCACAGTTAAAATTCATTGAAATCAATTAAGATAATGAAGGAAGAACTTCAGGAAGCTTTCGCCAATCCAACCCTTAACTCTAGTGCTGCAATATCTTGCGAAGCCCAGGTTGAATGCTTCTCCTTCTTCCTTATGTTGCTGCTATATTACTTAGCTGCTACCTTCTTTCCTTGCATCTCTAGATCTCCCACGAGAAATTGTGTGAGAGGAACAACTACCTCCTTCCTCTCTTTCTCTTTCTTCTTTTTATAGGGTAGGTTCTTCTCTCAACACACACTCTTTTCTTCCTCTTTTTCAGGTGGATATTTCTGGTCAAGTATAGCTGGCTAAGAATGGCACGGATTGATAGCTGAGTCAACATCTACCTCGAACTACCATGACATTTGTGTTGGCAATCTATCCAACCTTTTGTCATGAAAAAACTTCGCTCCTTCACTTTTTTTCCTCCTATTTGCACCTGCTATAAACAACATGCAATTCTTTTCCTCCCACAAGTAAAAGTAACATATAGTGACATTGAAAGCACAATCCAAGCTTCATGATGCAATGTTATAAAAATACTAATATAATATCCTGAAATGCAACTAAATTTACTCAAGTACAAACAATTAACCAAGTCTAGAGGCCTGAAATATAACTCCTTTCAAGAGTTATCACACCTCCAAACCTGAGTTATTGCTTGTCCTTGTCCTCAAGCAAAATATGCATGAATGCATGAATGTAATAATTGTTACAGCAGCATAATCACCTTTTTATTGTTAGACCATTAAGAGAGCATTTTGTACTCCAGTTCTCGACAATCTTTTATGTCTAAAAATTTGATCAAGTTTCATAAGCTTATTTAGCAAAGGCTGTGCAGAAAATATTGCCCTAAAAGAAAGAAAAATCCTAACTACTCATGCAAATTTCACTGTAAAAGGTAACTTTTAATTTACTTAGTTCATCTTTTAACTAACTCAATCTTTTTTCAACTGGTCTTATAAATACTTAATTACATACATATTAGTTTATTATGTCTATTATTTTACGAGGGGATTCAGCTCGTCACATGATTCTTTGACTCAACAATTACAATGGATAATACATTAAATTGCTAAATACTCAATCATGTCATGATTTGAATACTTACTCATGAATTTAAGGCTTTTGACTAAAAAGATGGATGGAGCAAACAACTACCTCATTAGCTACTCAACTTGTTACTATAGTGGAGATCCTCTAATTTTCTTTTTCTTTTTTAATTACACACTCTTACTTGGACTCACTTTTCTAATCAATAGTACGATGGAACAAACAAAATGGTGTTGACTTGGCAATTCTAAGCATTAAAGAATTTGATGGCAGTTTTTTTCCTTGAATTTTCTTAACTATTGCCACTTTATTCATTATTGACTTTGTACTGAATTTAACTTTAAGAATCTCTAAGTTTGTTAAAAGAAACTTACTATAGATCAATTGTAATTGGAATTAGGACATGCTAATTTTAAGGATCAATTTACAAGCAAACTATGCTAAGCTAAAATCACCTAATCCATTGTCACAACTTTCTAAGTTTATTGAAGAATTAAGCTCCTCATCAGACATCACAAACAAA
Source organism: Gossypium schwendimanii (assembly GCA_013677275.1). Classification (NCBI taxonomy): domain Eukaryota; kingdom Viridiplantae; phylum Streptophyta; class Magnoliopsida; order Malvales; family Malvaceae; genus Gossypium; species Gossypium schwendimanii. The sequence goes on from CM025245.1 coordinate 22,397,783, forward strand.
AACACACTCATCATAGTTTAAACAATTCTTGGCAGTCATGTGTGTCATGGCAAAATGAATGACAAATGAACAAAAAAATACTAAAAAAATGCTCAACTAAATATCTAATGCGGTTTAGATGCACAATACACCTCTAAACCTAAGGGATGCATTGTCCTTAATGCATGTACAGATATGAGTCATGAATGCAAGAACATATATATGTACATAATGAGATGTAATAAAGGAAGAAAAAATTCCTAAGCTTGGAATTGAATGGTGGTACTTTAACTACAGCGAGTGGTCTTTCGTGCACCCATCTTATAACGCATTGACATTTTAAGTAAATTGAGTGGTACATCCTCCTCTTCAGTATCAAATATGTTGATTTCATCAATAATTCGATCAATCTCATGATCCTGTCAAATCAATGGTTCAATAGAATGAGGTGGAACAGTCGCAGTGCTATCCAGTAGTGGTACAATTGAGGGATTTGCTTCCTCTTCATCCTCATGATCAATCTCAATGCTGACAGACTTTATTTTCTCTGGTTCTTCTTTCGGTGCTTTGGGTGCATTCTCTTTATTGGTAGGATTCATCTTAACGGGCTCTATGTCATCGACCCCTTCCCCTCTTATAATTTTCTAAACAAAGGAAATGAAATAACTAATAGAAATTTAAATTGACAAAATGAACTAAAAATAAAAATAATTTTCAAGATGTTGAAGTGAAACATCTTGAAGATCAATAGACTGTTTGTCTTGCTCTACATAAGCACCCTAATAGTGCTTGAAGTGTTGTCTATTAACTTTAAATGTGTCTCCCGTTTTCATGTCCTTGACATCAACAGCTACATGAAGATATACATCAGCTACCAAGCATTGTTCGTCAAAATTAAAAGGTCTATTTTGCTCCAGAAAAGTGCACAAGGGTCTCCAATCAAATGAATCTTCATCACTATCAGAATTATTGTGGCAAAATCTCGTGAACTCTTCCTCCACTACTGCTCTTATCAAGTCAACGGCACGACATTCTTCATTCTCATCATCACATTTTAGCATATTAAATACATTAAACGTAACCTACTAATCATTCATCCTCATTGTTAGTTCACCTTTCTGCACATCAATTAAAGTCCTACTTGTAGCAAGAAAAGGTCTTCTAAGAATAATTGACACATCTTTGTCAGCTTCACAATCTAAAATAAGGAAATCTGCCAGAAAAATAAACTTATCTACTCTTACCAGTTAATCTTCAATTTTACCTTCTAGATGTGCGTAGGATCTACTAACCAGTTGCAATGTAACCGTACTAGGTCTTGCCTTCGTAACTCTCAGCTTCCTAAAAAGAGATAGAGGCATTATATTTATACTTGCTCCTAAATCACATAATGCCTTACCAACATAACGATTTCCAATTGAACATGTGATAGTGAAACTTCTTAGGTCCTTTAACTTTGGAGGCAATTTGTTCATCAGCTTTGTTGTGCACCCTTCAGTGAGAGCAATAGTTTCAAATTCCCCCAATCTTCACTTCTTTGACAAAATATCTTTCATGAATTTTACGTAGTTGGGCATTTTCTCTAACACTTCCACGCATGGTATGTTAATATGGAGTTGCTTCAAGACTTCCAAAAAAATTTTGAACTTAAAATCTTGCTTAGATTTTTAAAATCGCTGAGGAAAAGGTAGCGATGGCCTTCCTTCAGATTGCTGATATTGTTTTGCAGTGGCATTTTTATTGGTAGCAGAATCTTATTCTGTTACAACATTCTTTTGATTGGTCCGCTCAGTTGTTAACTACTTCACAGATGGGTCTGAATTCTTTCTATATGTGAGATTTGAGTTGTCCTCATCTGTAATGGCATCATTAACAACTCCAGGAAACTGAGTACCACTTCTGCGCTTAATGGCCTTGCAATGCTCCTTCCCTTGAGATCTTAAAGTTTCAGTGTCACTTGGCAATGCTCCTTGAGGTCTCAAGTTTAAGCATTGGCAATCTGCCCTACTTGATTTTTCAAAGCTTTTAGGGATATAGCTTGACTCTAAATCACGAGATCATTTTTGGCCATATATTCCTTCAACAGAGCTTTCATAGATGAAAAAGATGATGTTGAACTTTGTTGAACATTTTGTCGTGGCATGGGTTGATTATAACCAAGTAGTACATTTGTGGCATTCTATCAAACAACATTGTTGGAGTTCACCATTCCTTGATTATTCCAACTGAAGTTTGGATGTTGCTTCCATCCTGGATTGTAGGTGTTGGAATATGGGTTATTGTTCAGATTGAAATTACCCGTGTAATAAACAAAAGCTAGGTTTGATAGGCATGCATCAAAAACATGATCTTCCTCACAATAAAGACATGATAGCTTAGTTGTTTTCATCTCCTGAACTGCCGCTGGTCTCTTTAGTGTTTTGGTCATATTAGCTAAAGATGATACCTAACCCGTTGGTGAAGTGATGGCATCAAGCTCCATTATGTCAGCAACTCTTCTGCCAGTCCCCACTCTCGTAGTAGGATATTAATAATCATTGTTGGCAATTTGTTCTAAAATCGCATACGCTTCATTATATGATTTATCCAGGAAAGTACCATTGACAAACACATCAACTACCATCCTTGTATGCGCATTTAATCCATTGTAAAAAATTTCCATCTATGTCAAGTGTTGGAAAGCATGCATCAGACATTTCCTAAGTAATTCCTTAAATCGCTCCCAAGCTTCATACAATGTCTCATCCTCTAATTGTCGAAAAGATGTGATAACATTCCTTAACTTGGAATTTATATTTGAAGGATTATACTGTAACAAAAACCTTTGACAAAGATCATTCAAAGATGCCACTGTCCTTGACAGCAAAGCATTCAACCATGCTCTGGCACGATCACTTAATAAATACGAAAATAGTTTAAGTGATAGAACGTCTTCAGGAACACCTTGTTGCCTGAATGAGTCACAGACTTCCAAGAAAAGTCTTGAGTGCAATCATAGATCTTTAGTAGGCAATGCACTAAACTGTCCTACCATTTGCAGCATTTAACACATTATCGATTTCAACTCGAAATGCTGAGCTTGAATGTATGGCCTGAATATTCATGGATTCAAATAATCCAAATTTGGCACACCATACTCTCGAATGGGCCTGTCTCTATTAGACATCACATGAGGGATAGGCAAATCAACATCCCGACCATTTGGATGTAATGGATCTTCCTTACTTGGATCATTTCCAATCCTAGCCATATCTTGCAATTCTCGTCTCCTTCTTTTCAAATTTCTCTCGACCTTTGGGTCAAAAGGATACTCTTCGTTAGCAGGAATGCCTCTACTCATTCACTCACTAACAACAAACCTGTAGAAATTGAAAACAACAAAGTTAAATATAAGTAATGGAATTATATAAGAAAATAACAAAACAATATTTCACCAAATTGTCGATCCCCGGCAACGGTGCCAAAAACTTGTCACGTATAAATATAATATGTGAATGAGCAAGTGTACAAGTCAAATCATGTAATAAAGTAGTAAGTAAGATCGTCTCATCGGTGATCAGATAGGATTAATTTGGTTAAGCTATTACTATAAACTATATGAATCACGTTGTGGCAAACTAAAATAACAATTTGTAGAGGAATAATCACGTATGCAATATTAAAATCAAATAACTAACTTAAAATGCTATGGCAAAGATACAGAGACAAAGTTGAGAGGATCTACGCTGTTGAATGGGAAGGTTGAGATTACTAAGATTCTTTCCTCATAACACAATAATGCCATGGCCAAATCTTAACCAATATATTATTCAGATTAAATCTAAGGTAGTCTGCTTCTTTCAAGAGTAAGACTTCAAGCTACCTTACCTAAGACTTTGCATGTCTACAAGCCTTAAGAAGGATACCCAGCACTATTTCTTTCTTTCTCTTTACAGAGAGCAGCTCTATGTCTAGAGTGCTACAAGTATTCTAGCGAATACTCACTTGTATCATTCGATCACAATCCAACTCATCTAACCTTTTTAGAATTAAATCAGGTTTATGACATACCATACATTCATCTATGTATAGAGACTACATGCATACATTTTATAATAGCGCAAATCGAATGAAACAGTAAATCTAATCAAGATAATACCTTAGTTATTAAAGGAAGTAAAGATTCATTTTGTAATCCCAACCCGATGAGATTAGCTCATGAGTTGGGAATTAAAATAAAAAATGAAAGTATCATTCAACAACATATTTCCACAGTTAAAATTCACAGAAATCAATTAAGATAATTAAGGAAGTAGGAAGCTTTCCCCAATCCAGCTCTTAACTCTAGTGCTACAATATCTTGCGAAGCCTAGGGTTAAATGATTCTCATTCTTTCTTGTGTTGCTGCTCTATTACTTAGCTGATACCCTCTTTCCTTGCGTCTCTAGATCTCCTATGAGAAATTGCTTGAGAGGAAAAACTGTCTTCTTCCTCTCCTTCTCTTTCTCTTTCTTCTATTTATAGGGTAGGTCCCCCTCTCAGCACACAATCTTTTCTTCCTCTTTTTTCGATGGATATTTTTGGTACAAGTACAACTGGCTGAGAGTGTCATGGATTGATAGTTGAGTCAGCATCTTCCTAGAATTGCCATGGCATTTGTGCTGGCAATCTATCCAACCTTCTGTCATGACAAAACTTCACTCTTTCACTTCTTTTCCTCCTTTCTACACCTGCTATAAACAACATATGATTCCATTCTTCCTACAAGTAAAAGTAACATATAGTGACATTGAAGGCACAATCCAAGCTTCATGATGCAATGTTATATAAATACTAATATAATTTCCTAAAATGCAACTAAATTTACTCAAGTACAAACAATTAACCATGTCTAGAGGCTTGAAATATAACTCCTTTCAAGAGTTATCAGTCTCTTTCAATTTCAACCTCTGGGAGCCCTAGATCTAGGCCAAACATCAAGCTTTAGATACATATAAGGGTTTTTGTTGCGAAAATAGAATACATGCTCTCATTAATAATCATTTTAGAACCCAAAACACTGCCTTCTGAATTTCTTACCACCATACTTGAACAAGATTAACTTTTATGTTTTTTGACAGATGCATCAAAATTTTTTTCTGGCAACTAAGTTCTCTGAAGGCTTCCATGTCCTTGCTTCCACTATACAAAAAGTTCTGGAACTAAAAATCCCTTCTATATCTATAAGATATTCTCTGATCGAGTTCACCACTATTTATGGTATTTTCTACCCTTCATACAACCATTGCAATAAATGCCTCACACTCCAACCATCTACCTGACTCTTCATTTGATCCTTCAATGATCCTTCAATGTTTGGCAACCCGAGATACCTTTTAGGATTTGTTGAAACACGAACGTTCAATACTTCTGATACCACATCCTTGTCTCAGCAATCGTATTAGAGCTATAAAAAGTTATAGATTTCTCATAATTAACACATTAACCAGGCGCCTCTTCGTATTCCTTTAGAATCCTTTTAATTGTTTGTGCCCCCTTTGAGAAGCCTCTCCAAATAAAATGCAATCGCATTTTAACCCTTCATCCTTTCCAATCGCATCAATTAACCTTTCATCCTTTTCCAATCGCATAAATGTCGAAAACCCTTCATTATACACCAGAAATTCCTAAGGGCTTAATGGGTTTCTGATTGACTGCTTACATCACATTAATAATGTGCAAGTGTACACTGTCGATGCAAGTATAGTAGACAGATGTGAGTCTATCAGATATCGATCCCACAGGGATGGTAATCTTTTGTCTATTAATGTCGATGCACTTACAAAAATAAAACCTACAGCTACATACAATGCATGAATACTATAACTAAAGCTTAAAATAAACTAACTCAGTTATCTGCAGTCATCGATGTGGCTGCATGATGTTTCTTTCTCCTTCTTCCTTTTTTATCCTTGGAGTGCTTCTTTTTCTTTGGGCTTTGCACGGTCTTCTAATTGCTCCTCCATGCTCGGCTCTGCCCCGGCATCATCGGTTGCTATTTGTGTAGGAGAGGCCACTTGGAGTGGTCTAGTGTAGACCACTATTGCCAATGAATTACATTGCTCCTCACTGGTTACCTCAACAACTTTCGTCGGTCTCTCTCCAGTTCGCTCCAAATTATCAATATTTGTACCCATAGACTCAGGTGCGGTGGCAATATTCTCAATAGAATCTTCTTTTTCATTTGCTTTCTCATTTTCAGCAACTTCTTCTTCTTCAACAACAAATTCCTCTTCTGTAGCAACAACTTCCTTCTCAACAACAATGTCCTCTTGATCAATAAAAATACCATCCTCAAACAAGCTATCAATCTTTCGAAGGCATTCTTCAATGTCCATGGATTCCTCTTCTTTCTTAGTATTAGAGATCTGCACAATGGGTAGGGATGCCACCAGTTTATCTCGATCTTCTAAGTCATCATCCGAGGAAGAGAGGTCATAATTACGAATGATTGGTGGAAACATAGGGAATTTCGTTAATGAGGATGGGCTCATTTAACCTAATGTGGCTATAATAGAACTGTTCCAGGCTCTGGTATAAGCATAAAACAAATTTTGGGATTTCTCCATATCTTGTATTATAGAGACAAGCTTGATTTGCCTATTGTTGATAGAATTTACCATTTTTTCGACGTCTTTCAGTTTGCACCATATGATGTCTTTGCATTCAAGTTTTTTCCTTTCCTGTCAGCTTTGGCTTTGCCCTTTCTTATCTTGCTGATCTCTGCCTCCTTCAGTATCGGCGTGTCCTTTCCTCGAGTTATTCTTTTTATAGAAGTTTCATTGATTGGACCCTTAATTTTCAAGACTTCCTCACCAGCATGGGGCACGATTCCTCTTTGCTGGCACAATGACATCACTAGTGATGGGAAAACCAAAATCCTAGTCTGCCTTATGGTGCAGTCATCTATTTCTTGTTGAAGTATTATGCCCACATCAATTTTTCTACCATTGACAATAAAATGTATCAGACACATTCTATCTAGGGTGAATGTGGTGCTGTGAGTAGAGGGCTTTAGTTTGCAATAGAAAAAGTGAAACCAAATTTTACCTTGCAACATCAGGAAGCGACGGTGCATCGTGTAATTCTTTTGATGGGGACCCATCCAAACTGCTCGTTCGACACACAAGTCTCTCACCAATAGGTCTCATTTTTCACCTGTGATGTCATCCATGAACTCGGAGTGTTTGTCGACATTGACTTTGGTGTTGTATAGCTCGTTGATTGTTGTAGCACCCTATGCTATTAAACCTTCTTGAATGAAAATGAACTCTAACTCATGATCATAGAGATTAGCATAAAACTCACGTACCAGTGAAGGAGAGTAGCTTTCGGGATGGTTGTAAAAAGTTTCGCACTTTAACTTCAAGATGGTTTTGGAGACTTGTTTACCCAAGTCTTGTTGTGGCGAAAGGGAAATGCCTTGCTTGGGATAGAAGTTGCTCTTCAACATGTGAAATCGTCCCTTAGTCGCTTTATTTAATAATATTATTGGCTCCTTTGTCTGCACTAGCTTGGGGGATTCTGATTCACGGGCTATGGTAGTAAAGGAAGCATGTTCCCCAGCAGATTTGGTAGCTTTCTTGACCGAGCCTATTGTTTTGGCCTTCTTTTGTTGAGGGAGAATAATTTAAAGGTGAAAAGATATGATTTTTACAAGAGAAAAGAAATAAAAATGGTTGGTTGAATGCGATACAGTAGGTACAGTGGGAGAGGATTTATATTGGGTGAAAAAATAAGATGGAGAGGCGTATTGTTTTGTGGAGAGATATAGGGCTGGCGGGAAGAGTTGTGTCCAATAGAAATTGTGCTCGCTTAGAAGGATCAAATAGCTGAGTGAGTTTTGATCCAACGGTGGAATCTAAATTTCTCTAAATTCTGATGAGCTATAAATGGTAGTGCAGGCTTATGGAATGCGCTGACATTAAGATTTCAATGCATCGACAATGGTACCTAATTATTCTACAGAAAGGAAGGAAAAATAACTTTAACAAAACATAAATAAAATAAAATAAACTAAAATGAAGAAGTACTAATAAAAAAATTAAAACTTTTCTACCAATTTAATGGTCTCTGCTTGCTTTTGATCACTGTTGTCAAAATAGTGTTTCAGCCTCTGTCCATTTACCTTGAATTGGTTTCCATCACGTAAATCTCGAATTGTGACTGTACCATGAGGAAATAAATCAACAACTTCAAAAGGTCCAGATCAACGTGAATGCAATTTACCTAGGTGCAATTTAAGTCGAGAAGTGAATAATAAAATCTATTGACCCACGATAAATTGTCGCTATAAAATAATCTTGTCATGCCATCCATTGGTCTTTTCCTTGTAAATTGCAGCATTTTCATAAGCATTTCTCCTAATCTCCTCTAGTTTAGTGATATCCAACAGTCTTTTCTTTCCAGTCGCTTCATAGTCCATGTTCACTTGCTTAATTGCCCACATTGCTTTGTGTTCTAGTTCAACTGGCTAGTAACATGCTTTTTCAAAAACCAATTGATACGACAACATCCCTAATGGAGTTTTTTATGCTTTCCGTAATGCCCATAAAGCGTCATCCAATCAAAAAGTCCAATCTTTCCTCGAAGGGTTTACAACCTTCTCAAGAATGTTTCTTAATTTGTCGATTCCATACTTCGGCTTGTCCATTGGTTTACAGATGATAAGTAGTAGCCATTCTATGATTAACTCCATATCTCTTCAGTGTAGTAGTCACTTGACCGCAATGAAAGTATGTACCCTGGTCACTAATCAATGCCTTTGGTGTGCTAAAACGGGTGAGTATATGTTTGTGGAAAAATTTTAGCACTACCTTTGCATCATCCTTTGGGACTGCAACAACTTCAAACCACTTTGAAACGTAGTCAACAGCTACTAATATATAAAAATTTCCAAATGAACTTAGAAACGGTCCCATAAAATCCATACCCCAAACATCAAATAATTCAACCTCCATAATTGGCTACTGAAAGATTTCATTGCGTTGGAATATAGAACCGATGTGCTGACACTTATCGGATTGATTCACAAAATTATGGGCATCTTTGAATAATGTCGGCTAGTAGAATCCTGATTGGAGAACTTTAGCAGCAGTTCTCATACCACTGAAATTACCTCCATAAGGAGCATCATGACAATGCTTCTGGATTGAAAGCATTTCCTTTTCTGGAACACAATGTCGAATAATGTTGTCATTGCATACCTTGAATAAATACGGCTACTTCCAATGATACTTCACTATGTCGAGAAGAAATCTTTCTTTTTTATGGCCTTTGACATCCAATGGGAGTTTTCCACACACTAGATAATTAACAAAATTCGTATACCAAAAAGTTGCATCTACAAAAAATAACTTCTCATCTGGGAATGCGTCGACAATTTGAAGTATGTTTCCATCTTCACTACCAACTTCCAATCGAGACAAATGGTCTACAACTTGATTCTCTGAACCCTTACAGTCTTTTATCTCGATGTCAAATTCTTGCAACAGTAATATACAGCGTATCAGTCTTGGTTTGACATCCTTTTTCGCAAAGAGATATCTCAACACCGAGTGATCAGTGAATACTGTAACCTTTGCACTGACAAGATAAGAAAGAAACTTGTCAAAAGCAAAGACTATAGCCAACAAATCTTTCTCTGTAGTTGTATAATTGATTTGAGCTTCTATAAGAGTTTTGCTAGCATAATAGATGGCGTGAAATATTTTTCCCTTTCGTCTTCCTAGAATCGCACCCACAGCAAAGTCGCTTACATCACACATAACTTCAAAAGGTTGAGACCAATCTGGTGCAACGACAATGGGTGCATTCACTAGCTTCTTTTTTAGTTGAATAAAGGCATCTAGACATTCATTGTTAAAGAATAATTTTTGATTCTATTCCAGTAATGAGCACAAGGACTTTGCAACTTTCGAAAAATCTCTAATAAACCTTTGGTAAAACCCAGCATGTCCCAAAAAACTGCAAATACCCCTCATGTTTGTTGGTGGAGGTAATTTTTCAATGATTTTCACTTTAGCTTTGTCTACTTGAATACCTTGATTAGAGATACGGTGTTCTAACACAATGCCTTCAATTGCCATGAAATGACATTTTTCCCAATTCAGGACTAAATGTGTGTCCTCACATCACTTTAGTACTTTATCCAAAATTTCAATGCAATGATCAAAATCATTCCCATAGACTGAGAAATCATCCATAAAGACCTCTAAAGAATCTTTGATCTTATCTGAAAATATAACCATCATGCACCTTTGAAATGTTGCTGGTGCATTGCAAAGATCGAAAGGCATACGGTGAAAAGTGAAAGTACCAATAGGGCAGGTGAAGGTTGTTTTCTCCTGATCCACTGGTGTAATAGCAATTTGATTGTACACAGAATAGTTGTCTAAAAAGCAGTAATAGGCCTTTCCAGCAAGCCGATCCAGCATTTGGTTGATGGAAGAAAGTGAGAAGTGATCCTTCTTTATGGCCGTATTCAATTTGCGATATTTCATACAAAATCGCCATCTCGTGGGAATGTGTGTAGGAATTAATTCATCTTTATCTTTGTGAACCAAAGTGATGACACTCTCTTTAGGCACGCATTGCACTGGACTGACCCAATTGCTATAAAAAATTGGGTAAATGATTCCATCATCAAGCCATTTTATGGTTTCCTTCTTGACAACATCCTTCATCTTCTTGTTTAATCTTCTTTGCTGTTCAATCGATTGCTTGCTTTCATCTTCCAACTTGATCTTTTGCATGCAAAAAGGACTAATACCTTGAATATCGATAATACTCTAAGTAATAGCTCGTTTATGTTGCTTAAGAATACGGACTAATTTCTCTTCTTGAGGTGCATCCAGTGTTGTGAAGACAATAACTGGGAGAGTATTGTGATCACCTAAAAAAACATATTTAAGATGAGGAGGTAGTGGTTTCAATTCTAAAGCAGGAGCTTCTTTAATAGATGATTTGAAAATTGGGGTTGTTCTACTGGCTAGGTCTAAGGATTCAATCTGCCATCCATGCTTGAGTTAAAAATTATTAGCTTTAACCATGCTATCACAATCGTCTAAGTATTCGACATCAGATGTCACTACAAACTCTTCAGAAAGTGTTGTGCTTTAAACATTGAATTCTTCCTCAATTAGATCATCTAGCACATCAATAGTATGACATTCTTCTTTGTCCTCGCATTGAACAGATTCAAAAACACTGAAGGTGACTTGCTCATCATTAAGTCGCATGGTTAGTTCACCTTTATAAACATCAATCAGAGTTTGACCAGTGGCTAAAAATGGTCATCCCAAGATTATGGGAACCTCCTTGCCTGCCTCGCAGTCAAGTATGATAAAATCATATGGAAAAATTAATTTACCTATACAAACTAAGATGTCCTTTATTTTCCCTTTAGGTTGAGCCAAGGATCAATCGTCTAGTTGTAATGTCACTGCAGTAGATTTCATGTGACCAATTCCCAAATTTCTGAAAGTAGATAATGGCATTAGGTTAATGCTAACTCCCAAGTCGCATAAAGCCTTACCCAAATAATAATTACCAATTGAACAAAGGATGATAAAGTTCTCAGGATTTTTTAATTTAGGGGGCAGCTTGTTTATCAAAACAACACTGCAGCCTTTTGTGAGTGTAATCGTTTCAATATCATTAAACTTTTTCTTCTTGAAAAAGAGGTCTTTCATAAATTTCCCATAACTTGGAATTTGTACCAGAGCATCTACTAAAGGAATGTTGATC
>CM025245.1:22409577-22428642 GCA_013677275.1 Gossypium schwendimanii
AGAGGTCTTTCATAAATTTCCCATAACTTGGAATTTGTACCAGAGCATCTACTAAAGGAATGTTGATCTCTAGTTGTTTTAGTGTGTCCAGGAACTGCTAATACTACTTGTAATGCTCATTCTTCCTGATTTTTTGTGGGATGGGTAAAGGTAGAGATATATCTGCTTGCGCCGACACCTTTGATTGCATTGACAATTTAGAAGGTCAGACATTATGCATATGAGTGATAATTTGTGGACTTTTTTTGTCTGATGCATCAATAAACTCTTTAGATTCAACCTTCTCACCAGTGATCACGCCATCCATATCTTGAGATGCTACATTAGGGTCAAGAAATGGTTCTCCAGTTTGTTTACCACTCCTAAGAGTGATAGCCTTACAATGTTCTTTCCCCCTCGGACTAGGATTTTTCGTCACTAGGTAATGAGCCTGATGGTTGAGTATTCAGATTTGAAGCAACTTGTCCTAATTGTGTCTCCAATGCTCGAATAGAAGATGAATTCCCTTTTACGATAGCTTCTATGCGAGTAATATGCTCCCGCATTAATGCCTCAAGAGTTGCTAATGGGTTAGAAGTAGAAGCTTGAGTGTACGGTTGCTGTCGATGTCCTTGAACATGTCGATTTTGTAATGAATAGTGTTGTGGCTGCATCGAAATTTAGTGTGGATGTAACTAGTCTTGTTATGGATGCATCTGAGTGTGCTGATTGTAACTCTGCTGTTGTTGATTGTAATTCCCTTACTTGGGATTATAATTACCCTGAATCTCACAGCATTTTATCCAACATTCTGAGTTCCCCAAAACTGTTGGTTGCGTGCAGAGTTGTTGTAAGAATTACCATAAGAATTGTTGCGGATGTTACTAATATAATAGGCATTCTCTACATGTTGTGGACAATCTTCATAGCTATGGTTGTCATTACAAATCTCACAATAAAAAGTAGGAACATCAACTTGCTAATCGACTTGTATAAGTGCAATGCCACTGGTCCCTTGCATATTTTTAATCAAGTTTGTGAGAGAAGAAACTTGAGAACTTAGTGCGGTTATTGCATCCAATTCAATAACTCCTGGACTAGTTTTTGCTTGTGCAGATCATGAGATAGGGTATTGATAATCATTCTAAGCAATTCTCTCAAGAATTCTCACAGCATCGTTATAAGTACAATCCTGCAAAGGGCCATTGGCTGATGCGTCGACAAGATTCCTTTTATGTGAATTCAACCCATTATAAAAATCTCAATTTGTGTTTCTGGTTGAATGTTGTGCATGGGACAACGTCAGAGTAAAGATTTATAACATTTCCCTCTGGTGTGAAGATTTTCATCATGTAGCTAATGATAAGCAGTAATATCATTTCAAAGACGACCATTCATCGTCAGCAGGTTAAATCGCAACACAAACTGTGTTGCTAGTGCATCCCAAGAAGTAATTGATCTGACAGGTAGTCCAAAAAACCAAGTACGGGTTCTTTCCTATAAGGAATAAGGAAATAATTGCATCTTTAAGGCATCATCAAGAACGCTTTGATGACTAAAGGAAGCACAGATCAATAAAAAGGATTTAAGAAGTTCTCTCACATCTTCATGTGGCAGTCTAGCATATTGTCCACTAGAATTTAGTATTTGAAACATTACTGGCTTGAGTTCAAAATTCCTAGAATAGATTGCTGGCCTAACAACTCCTGGTTGTAAATCATCCAAGATAGGTACTATAAAATCTTGTCAGCGGCAACAATGGGTTATTAACATTATACTGTTGCATCGGGGGTATGGCTACATTGTTTCCTGGTAAAGCCATATTTCTTTGTTCTCGAAGTCTACTCCGAATAGTCCTTTCAATTTTTGGATCAAAATTGACAAGAAAATCCAAATTTTTTCGGGTCATAAAACACCTACAATGAAGTTAAAGAAATAGCAACAAAGAAAATCTAGTTAGTAAATACTAAATATTATATAAGGAAAATAAAATGCAAAACACACAAAACCAAAAATAAACATCAAACAAACGCCATCCCCGGCAACCGTGCCAAAAACTTGATCGACTGTTTATATCATAGCAAGAATGTGCAAGCATACACTGTCAATGCAAGTATAGTAGACAGATGTGAGTTTGTCGAATATCGATCCCACAAAGATGGTAGTCTTTTGTCTATTAATGTCGATGCACAACTAGATAGAAATGAGATAAATTGTGAGAATAGTTATCAATGTAATAAATTTTAAAAAATAAAATATGATAATGACAATCTGGGATCCCCAACATGAATCTTCAGTAGAATACTAAATGCTTACAAGGTATAAAAAGATAGGTGATTGTCGAAGCAATAAAGTTCAATATATATCTTACCCAGTGTCACTCCCTTATTTAATCTGAGACTTAAACATGCATACTAACCCTACCTTCCGATGATGGTAATACGACTCTATTAAGAACAAGTGGACTAAATTCCTCTAATCCTCACTCAACTTCCATTGTAATGCTTGTTGGCTCAAGCTATCACTGCACTTTCCAGTGTCAGTGACTGCAATAACACTTCCATGTTAAAAAACATTTAAACCCCAAGATTAAACAATAAAAGCAAGATTCAATAAGATAACATTTAACTAAAAGTTCATGTGTATTTCAGTACAAATAGAAATAAGAGAGTACTCACCAGCATTTAGAAAGAAATAAGAAAGAATCGAATGGAGACTACTATCCCTAGACAACTCGACTGAATCTCTCTATTCCCTTTTGTCTCGCACTTAGGTCTCCTTGTTAGGAGCTAGTTTGCATCTAGTTTTCATGTTGGCTCACCTATGAGAGGCTTAAGCTGCCATGGCAACAAGTTTCAAGGTAGGATGATGAAAATTATGATGGAGAGAAAAAAGCTCCATTTTTCTTCTCACATCCACCTTTTATGTCCTCCTCCAACAATACAGCTGTCCTTTCCTCAAAATTATTTTGTCCTTGTACGTACAGGTTAGTTATACCAAACTAGACAGTTCACGCAATTTTGGTTCTTATCCGAACAGCTATCAGGTGTAGTGGTAACTCTAGACGCAATCTGGAATTAACTCATGCAGTGACATTGCGGGCAGTTGTCAGGTGTGGCGACAATTATAGATGCAATCTGGAATTAACTCATGTAGTGACATTGCGGGCAGTTGTCAGGTGTGGTGACAATTCTAGATGCAATCTGGGATTAACTCATGCAGCAACATTAATGCAATAAGATAGCAAAATTCAGGATAAAATATTCTAAGATTCACTAAGTTATAAAATTTAATTTACTAAACTGAAATTGCTAAAATGTATGCTAAGGATAACTAAATGGGAATAATTTAACCAATAAGTAAGGGGGAAAACCTATGTTCTTTCTATTGCTACCAGTTTCCCTGTCTCAAAACTTTAGATGGACTAAATCGTTTCCTTTCTCTCTCATTTATCGGCATTGAATAAGACACTAACCCAATACAGTGAATAATAAAATCCACCCATAAATTAGCAAAACCCATTTTCAGCAGCATTTGGCTTATAAAATACCATTTACCCAATCGTATGCTTTACTAATATCCAACTTCAACGCCAGAAACCACTTTCTTCTTGTTCTTTCTTGCTTAAACGTATGAAGGACCTCATAAGTAAGAAGTACGTTATCTGTAATCAATCTGCCCAGTACAAAAGCACTTTGGGCCTCGTCTCTACAAATATCAAAAACTTGTTGAAGATGATTTGCAACAATTTTAAAAACTATTTTATAGAGCACATTACAAAGACTTATAGACCTAAAATTAGATAGATTCGTAGGCTGTGAAACTCTCGGAATCAACACAAATTTGTGGCATTTAATGGTTCCAAAGACATACTTTCATTTAGAATTTTGATGTAGAATTTGCCCACATCAGATTTGATAATATGCCAAAACTACTTGTAACAAATCGCCGAAAACCCGTCATTCCTCTGCTTTTGTTAGACCCATCCCTTTTAAAGTAGCATAAACCTCCTCAGCAGAATACTTAGCCATAAGCATTTGATTCATATCATTAGTTATTTTCCACTCCACCCCTCATAAAATATGCTCCATGTTTCCCACCCCTTTCGTAGAAAAGAGATTTTCAAAATAATTTCAAGCAACAACCTCCATTTCACTTTTTACACTTGTAAACCCTCTCATCTCATCCTCTAACCTCTAAATTCGGTTTATATGTCTTTATTGCAATGAAAATATATGGGAAAATATTGTATTCCTATCCCCTATTTTCATCTAATTTGCTCGGGCCTTTTGTTCTCAATACACTTCTTTTTTCATCTCCCAATTTAGATGAAGTTTCACTTCAATGATCTCAGCAATCATGTCATCATCTCTTTCCTCTTCGGGCAAAACCTTTAATTTTTAATTTAAAATATTTGCGACCCCCTTCTGTTTTTCTTTAATGCTATTTTCTCATACCTGTTATGCATCTGTAAGCGCCTCTAATTTCACCAAAACATCACTCTTGGTTTACTCCCAAACCCGATGAACCAAGTCTTCACATGAGTCTTCCAGAACCCACCACGCTTCAAATCTAAACTTTCTACATCCTCCACATTTTTCTTAGATTGAACTTTTGAATTAGAAGAGGGCAATGATCCGAAAAAGAATGGGGCAAATGCTCAATTGAATATTCTGGAAACATTGTCAACCAATGTGAATAGACCGCCCCTCTATCCAAACATTTTCTTATATTCGTCTCAAGTAGATTCCTTCTCTCCCAAGTAAACCAAGGCCCCGAAAAACCTCCATCCATTAGCTCACAACCATCTAAAGCCTTTCAAAAACCTTCCATGCATCTTTCCTCCCTAGTTATTCCTCTAGCCTTTTAATGAAAGTATAAGATCTCATTAAAGTCACCACAAACAATCTAAGGGGAATAATCATTTATCCTTAACCGCTTAAGAAAAGACCAACTATCCTTTCTATTCCTGACATCCGAAGCTCCATAAAACCTCGTTAATCTCCTCTTCAAATTCTCCTCTAATTCATCTATATCTGCATCTATATGATTTTTAGATAAACTGTGAATATTAATCAACTCATCCCCACTCCATGCCAAACGAAGTCCCCTTAGAACCATCCACATCAACATCTAGCCTATTATTAACACTACATCTTTGTCGAACCTTCTTTATTCTCTTTTCATCTAATTTTGACTCCATTAAGAAGACAATACAGAGATTGATAGCCTTCATCATAAACCAAAGCCTTCAAGTAGTCCGTGTACTCCCCAATCCGCGGACATTCCAACATACGATTTTTATTACGCCTAATTGGCCAACCCCTTAGCAGCTGCCAATAATTGATTAGGTAGAGCATTTTATTACTCAACCAAAACTCTTGCTGAATTAGTTAAGTCTGAAACAATAGGAACGCCAAAACTATTCTGGGCCTTTTTTTCCTTCTACATGCACAATTTGGTCTTCTTCAAAATCATGCTCCATGCTATTTCGGCCCAATCCACCATAGGTGCTAAATTGGTTCCTCGTATCATGATTTGGATGTCCTTCCGAATTAAATCCTAGCACCACATTTATATTGTTCCACATTTCACTTCTAAATTCACTCCTTTAATTACTCCTTGATCCCTGCGCATTCCAAAAACTTTCATTAGAGGCATCACCCCTTTCCTCACATAGCCAAACACTATTCACTATAGATGCTCGCCTTGACTGTGCTTTTAGGGATAGATCCTACCCAAATTCTGAAATATCTCCTCCTTAACGCAATCGAAGTAGACAGAATTTATCATTGTTGCCCAAACATCCATAATAGAAACAGAAAAGAGTGAGTTTCTCATAACAAAAATTCACTTAAGTGAATTTTGATGACGAAAGTGTTATCTTTTTTCTTCTCTTCAATGGGTTCTTCACATCAATTTCCACTCGAATCCTTAGATAATCCTTCAAACCACGGTTTATCTGTTTAGAATCATATTCTAAAAATTTCACAATAAAAGTACCCAATTGTATGGCTATAGATTCTGAAAAGAATCCCGGATGTAAATCATGAATCTTCACCTAAAAAGGAGAAAAAACCAAAGGGACCTGCAGTGGATCCTCTTCCTTCTCCAAATAGTGAATAATCAACAGATGATTATTGAACATCCAAGGAGATCCCTGAACCACCCGATCCACATCCATTCCATTGAAGAACTTGAACAAAAATCTCTTCACACCCAAATCTAAATCTAAACCCCACCTAGCGGATGCCACAAATTAGTCATCATGTTCTTTATTGCCTAAAAATGAACAATACTTACTGTTAGGAAGCAGCTAGCCAAATAATGTTCATAGGCAGACTTTTGCACCCCCGGATCAATCGGCAAAGACAATACATCTTTTTCTTCTCCATCCTCAATATTCAATCCTGCCAACTCATCCTTCATGGCAGCATACTTCCACACTTCAGATCAATCAAACAAATAATAAAGAGATAGAGGAACAAAAACACAATACGTGCTATAGAGAGCAGACAGAGCGTTCTACAGAGAGAAGGCTTTAAGAAAATAAAATTTTTAGTCATTGTTATATTCCTGCTACAATTTGAACTTGATGGACCCTCCCTTGGGTCCCACTTATTATGGATTCAGTTGGACCTTTTATTGGGATTTACCTCCTATTAATACCACAAGATACTAAGTAGATTCTTCTCCACACAAAACCCTAATATGCTTATCCCTTTACCATCCAACTCTCGGCTTTAGAATGGGTGAAGTGGCCTTATTCAACATTGCTCCCTCTTCTAGTTCACAGTATCAACAATGGTGCAGTGAGCGTAGACCAAGCACCATGCAAACTATCTTGTTTGTTTCCTTGATGGGTTCTTTGTTGCATGGTTAATTGGTTTTGGAAGTTCGATAGTGGAAGATTGTTGGAATTGCTGTGATTAACCTCATTCTATTGAATAAGCGTCTTTTTGAAGTGCTTTTGGAAGAGTGGAAATATTAGATTGTAGTCTCATAATTCCAAAGGTGAAGGATCAAGTTCTTAGACCAATTTTCCCAATTTGACTGTGAGGAATATTGGTTCTCGGTGGCAAGTGTATTTGCCTTTTCTTTCTTTTCTTCTTTTTTTTTGAGAAGGCTGGTTGGGGCGAAATACTACAGTTAAGGGTCTTGTTGGTTCTTCTCAAGGTTCTTAAAAAGTGGTGAACTTGTTGTTAAGGCGTTTGATTGTTTTGGTTCGACCATGAGATGATTTTGTTCTAGCAACTCAAATCCACTTGTTGTCGAATCAAACCTGAAGTTTTTGTGTTGGGTTTGTTTTCCTATTCTCTTCTTGTTTTTTGTCGTTGCCTTGAGTGCTTCATTAATTGTCAAGTCGGTGTAATGTTGTTCCCACTGAGACATTGTTAATTGTTGTAACGCATGGCTCGTTATTTAATCCCCATTAAGATTCTGAATACATATGCTTGTGTATCCATGCAGGAAGTAGAAAATTGATTGGTGTGTTTTGCTGCTCAGTTTTCGGGGCTGGAAAGGGCAATATTGTGAGATTGGTTCTTGGAAAATTATGATATAGGTGTAATTACAAGAATCAATTTTGCATGTTTAGTTGGATAACGTGAAATCGTTGATGCATGATGCGGTTTTCTGGAATAATTCGCTATTTTGATATTTGATTAAGTCCTACATTTTTTCGGTTATTGTTTTGCCCTGAGTTTGCTCTCTCTGATATAGTTGCTGTTTGAAGTTGTGGAATGTGCGCCAACCAATTCATACGGCTTCTATACATTTTATCTTTTGTTTCTTATCTGACTGATGATAATGAATAAGACGCATGGCCGACTGTTTCTGGAAATTAGTCAATATTTATACAACGCGTCCTTCTTTTCTTTTTTAAGAAATTAGTACAGGATACTAATTGTGGAGGTTCTCTTTTAACATAAGTACCCCTAACCTATATTTGGGGATTTAGTCACCTAATAATTAAATTTTTTTATTTGGATGCATGAATTCCATAAAATGATAATTGTTGTTGCTTTTGGCTTTTATTATAAGTTTCATGATCTTCTATGTATCTTGTGCCTCTCTATTTTTTACCATTTTTGCTTTCCATTATTTACCTCATATATGCTGCTACCTACGAGATGATGCATGTTCTCACATCATCATCACCAACTCAGAATTAGCTCTCCAACCAGTTGATATTAAACCACTTGCAAATCTCAAAGCGAAGGTATTTTTACATTTGTAAAACCAAAGTTTGGTTTCCATTATCATATATACTTAAACATGGATATAATTTATAATCATTAATTTGGTGTCACGTTCCTAAGAGTATTTTATCAATTCTTGATTTTTGGTACTTTTTTTTTTAGATGGAGTCTATAATAGAAATATACTTATTTTGATAAAACTATCAAATTATTTGGATTTTTCCCAAAAGTTATGGAATCGAGTTTTCTTACTATATTCTTTTAGGAGTTTAAATATATTACCAACGATTTAGAAAAAAAGTTAAAATAATCAAATTTAATTTTAGAAATTTTCATGGTGTTAGAATTTGAGCTTCTTTACTGGAATTTCCTTCTTGTCGGTTTTACATGCTTCTCCTTTTTTACACTCTTTTTCTTTAATATGAGAGTTCAAAGTTCAAGCACACATTTTAAGAATCAACTATTGGGGGTCCTATAAGTGCGTTGCAGTATTCTTTCATTTTGAGAAGTAACTTGTTATTCTTTTACTTAGAGTAGTAATTTGCTCCAATATTCTGCTCCTTTAGTCAAAGGCTTGTTCATACCTTTGCATGTCAATATTTATTGCTCTCTCATATTATTTAGAATGTTTTTTTGCAAGTTTCAGTGATTCAATTTTTGCTTATATTGTTCCTTTTGCGGCCTTCATCTGTATGATTGTAAAGTAGCATTCGTTATGTTTTTGATATTTTCTGTTTATATTGGAATCTGATTCAATTATTGTACTGCATAGATTTAATGGTTTCCAGGTCTAATGAAGTTTATTCTTTATATCTTACATTTTTAATTAGAACTTGAACTCGAACCTAAATAATCAGGTTTAAAATCGAGCATGATTATTTTTTACGGGATATGACGTATTATATCCTCCGAATACATGAAACTTGACTTGAACTCGAACTTGAATAATCATGTTTAAAATCAAGCATGATTATTTTTACGGGATATGGCGTATTAGATCCTACGAATACATTATATATGTTGCATGCTCTTCTCCTTCAATTTTTGTTGATTCAAATTACCATTGTTGTCTCTAACTTGCTGCTAGTTTTGGGTTTTTACTATTTGCTGATATTTGGTTTAATTTTTGCTTGTTTCATTTCTTGTAAATCTATTCGATTTATCTAATGAAAATTGTGAAATGAGATAAATTGATTAAGGAATTTGTTGTTACTCGTACAATCCACTAGAAGCCCAAGAGACAAAGATGCCCAATGTCCCTGTTCTCACACCCACGAACAGTTACACTCCACAAACAGTTAACACCCGGTATGCTTACCTATATACTTGCCAGTAAGTGAATGTCTATATGAATTTGAATAAGGAAGTCCACGAGAGGCTCTCACAAGTGGTTGTACCCCTTGCAAATGTTGGACAAAACACATTAGCAAAACAATATACATAATAAAATATAAATAGAACAATTTATATTTAATTTGCGAAATACAAATAATCAAATATAACCATAACAAAAGTTTAAATAAAAAGGAAGAATAGAGATTTTACGAAATGTTGAGGGCTGTGAAACACAGTTTCCTTAAGACAGATTTAGCCGCTCCTACAGTACTTGGAGAAATGTTGGTCGAATCTCTCCCAGGATACAACAACACAAAAATCAAAGCAAAAGCACCTCTGCAGCGATCAACGAACAAACGATGCCTTTTTTTATTACCGGAATGTTTGAAAAATACGGAGAGGAAAAAGAATAATTTTGAAAGCAATAGAATTTCGATGTGAGAAAATATCAGAGTGTGTAAAAACCTTTAGAAAACATAGCCATTTATAGGCATTGAGAATGTTAGAATTTTAAAAAATTTCCACAAAATCTGTCATTAAAGAGTCAATAAATAAATTTGATTAAAAAATAAATCAAATTGATTGGAATCAAATAAATAAAATAAGTGTCATTATATAACCAGATTATGTCTGCTGAGGAAAAATAATTTCATGTTGGGCTAAAATATCTGCAAGCCCATTTGGGCCTGATCGGTTTGAACATTTTGCATCGCCCATATCGTGTGGGTGCGCCCCAACTCGGTCGGGTTTTGACCTACACCCCCTGCACGCGAGGTAGGGTTTCAAGCTTAGGCATTCAATTACCCTTCAAGAGGGTTCACATATACATACACATCTCACACTTGGTATTTAACCAATGTGGGATTTAAGCCTTTACTTTTCCTCAACAAATATTTCTAAGTAGCTTACTTTGAGCATCAATTTCTCATTCATCACTCAACCAATTTAAGCATATGATATACCATTGTAAAGGTCTCATGGAGTAGAATATGATACCATAATTTTATGATTCAACTATCCACCTTTACCTATTGAAAATATGCCTCAAAGT
Organism: Gossypium schwendimanii; assembly: GCA_013677275.1. Lineage (NCBI taxonomy): Eukaryota > Viridiplantae > Streptophyta > Magnoliopsida > Malvales > Malvaceae > Gossypium > Gossypium schwendimanii. Next base: position 22,420,144 of record CM025245.1, read on the forward strand.
TTCCATAAAATGCAATTTTTCCAAAATCCTCCACATGAATGAAAATTGATAGTTTTATAGAAAAACATTGTCACAATGTGGCGATAGAATCTAGGATCGATAGTTGCATAGGATAGGTAGGTATCCACCCTTAAACCTTCCCCTGTGAAAGTATATTTACTTTACTAGCTGACCAGTAGACGTGATGTCCTTGAACTGGTCTGTCATTTGTGTAAACGATGATATACCTCACACAAATACCTCCCTAACAAGGTTTTACTTATCATGGTTATGTTCATATAGCCGCGAACATATCCTGGTTCTACAAGAGTTTGAGAGAACTATGGCCCAATAGTCTCCTCGAAGCAGCCCCACTTTACTCTTACATAAGTGACTTATGTTGTTCGACTCACGAAACACACAATGGTCAGTAAAAGCATTGCTTATGCTCTCCCATTTTTAGTCACTGTTTACATCATAGGAACGGACTTGGGATAAGAACCCCCACAGTGACCTCATAAGGTCTATGCAATTAGGTTGTCCCTTTGAACCTAGATATTGGGATCTCCAGTCAGCTAGGTTGGGTTTTCTTTCACATAGCGCATTAATTTCCATGGGCTTTAGTCTTATTCCTTTCGATGTTTTATCAACCTGATCTCGATTTAAGCCTTTATTTAGAGGATCTGTAGTATTATCTTTTGATTTTACAAAATCAATAGAGATAACTCCGTTTGAGATTAACTATTTAGTAGTATTGTGTCGACAAAGCATATGTCTCGACTTAACATTATACATTGCATTTTATGCTCTACCAATTGTTGTTTGGTTATCACAATATATGCATATCGTAGGCACAGGTTTAGGCTAGTCAGGAATATCCTCCAAGAAGTTTTAAAGCCATTCTACCTCTTCTCCAGATTTGTCTAGAGCTACAAACTCAGATTCCATTGTGGATCTAGTTATAATTGTTTGTTTTGAGGATTTCCATGACAGAGCTCCTCTTCCCAATTGAAAGACATATCCATTTGTGTCTTTGGCATCTTGAATATCAGATATCCAACTGACATTTGAGAATCCTTCTAAAACAGTAGGATCTCTAGAATAATGTAATTCATAGTCTCAAGTATATCTGAGTATCTCAGTATCTTCACAATTGTTTTCTAGTGGTTTTCCCTGGATTGCTTGTGAATCTGCTTAAACTACTCATGGTGAAAGCAATATTTGGTCTAGTACAGCTCATAAGGTACATTAGACTACCTATGACCCTAGCATATTCCATTTGGTTAAAGCTTTCACCTTTATTTTTGGACAAATGTTGGCTTGTATCTATTGGAGTTCTGGCTATATCGGAATCATCCTTGCTAAATTTCCCAAGAATCTTGTCCACATAGTGTGACTGAGTCAATATGAGACCTTCAGATGACCTTTTAATTTGGATATCCAAAATTATATCAGCTAGTCCCATAGCTTTCATGTCAAATATTAAATTTAACATGTCTTTGGTACGTTTTACCATTTCATTGTTACTTCCATCAATGAGTATGTCATCAACATATAAGCACAAGATTATATATCCAATATCACTAGTTTTGACATACACACATTTGTCACACTCATTGATCTTGAAGCCATTTTTCATCATGACATTATCAAATTTTTCATTCCATTGTTTTGGTGCTTGCTTAAGTCCATATAAAGACTTCACCACTTTACAAACTTTCCTTTCTTGTCCTGGAACTACATGACCTTCAGGTTGTATCATGTAGATTTCTTTATCAAGATCTCCATTTAGGAAAGCTATTTTAACATCCATTTAATGTTCTTCTAGATTCCACAAGGTGGCAATTGCAAGTATCATCCTTGTGGAAGTTATTCTAGATACTGGTGAAAAAGTATCAAAGTAGTCAAGGCCTTCTTTTTGTCTTTAACTTTTTATAACCAATTTAGCCTTGTACTTATCAATTGTTCCATCTGCTTTCATTTTCTATTTGGAAATCCATTTAAAATTTAATGGTTTAATTTATGGAGGAAGATCCACTGATTCCCATGTATGATTTTGCATGATGGAATCAATTCCACTTTTAGTAGCATCTTTCCATGATGTGCTTTCGAATGATCGTATAGCATCATTATACATTTGAGGTTCAGCCTCTAGCATAAAGGTTAGAAAATTTGATCCAAAAGACTTTTCTACCCTTGCTCGTTTACTCCTCCTTGGCTCTATCTCAGTTTCAACCTCATTAGGACTATTTTCATCTATAGTCTCTGAAGTTCGTTTTGTTGAACTTGAATCAACATTTCTAGCTTTACAACGGAAGATATTTTTAAAGAATGAAGCATTCTTTAATTCCAATATATTATTCTTATGAATGTCAAGATTTTTCGATTCTTACACAAGAAACCTATATGCATTGTTATGATCTGCATAACCACTAAAAATATAATCCACCATTTTAGGACCTATTTTCATTTGCTTTGGTAATGAAGCCATTACCTTTACAAGACACCCCCACACTTTCAAGTGGTTGTAGGAAGGTTTTCTACATTTCCATAACCCATATGGTGTCTTGTCCTTTTCTTATGTGGAATCTTATTTAAAAGGTAATTAGCTGATAGAATAGCTTCCCCTACATGTTTTGTGATAACCTAGAGCTTCCAAACAATGCATTCATCATTTCCTTTAGAATCTGATTTTTCGGTTCGGCTACTCCATTTGATTGAGGAGAGTATGGTTGTGTCACTTCATGAATAATACCATGTTGTGCACAGTATTCACTGAATGATTCAACATATTCACCACCACGATCACTTTTCACCATCTTAATCTTTTTATTAAGTTGGTTTTCAACTTCCTGCTTATAGAGAATAAATTTCTCTATAGCTTCATCTTTGCTCTTAAGCAAATACATGTAGCAATATTTTGTGCTATCATCAATGAAGGTAATAAAATATATATTCCCTCCTCTCGTTTGAACAAACTTTAAGTCATAAACAACACTATATATTAGATCAAGTGGTTCTGTGCTTCTTTCTACAGTTTGAAATGAAGACCTTGTTAATTTTGTCTCAACACAAGTTTCACATTTATGTTTATAATTAATGTGAAATGAAGGAATATGCTCCAATTTAATTGATGCACGTAAAGTATCATAATTAACATGTTCGAGCCTACCACGCCATAAATCAAATGACTCAAGCATATAAACAGAGGAAGAAGCAACAATTTTACATAGATTGCATTAAGTTTCCACATGTTATTTAATACATATCCCCTTCCCACATACATTCCCCCCTTAGACAAAACTAGCTTCTGGGATTCAAACACCATTTTAAAGCCGTGTACACTAAGGAGTGTCCCAGAAACAAGGTGCTTGCATATTTCAGGCACATACAACACATTTTAAAGCTTGAGTTCTTTGCCAGAAGTCATCTTCAAAACCACAATACCCTTCCCTTTGATCTTGGAAGTTGCAACATTGCCAATATAGAGCTTCTCTTTATTTTCACAAGGTTCCAACTCAGAAAATGAATCTTCATCACAGCAGATATGACGTGTGGCACCAGTATCAATCCACCATTCTCTTGGATTTGAATCAACCATGTTGACTTCAGAAATCACAGCACATAAGTTCATATCTTCCACAGCATTGACGGGAGTTTCCATTTTCGTCAAAAAACAAAATAAGAATTAGAAAATTATCAACTTTTTTTAGACGACATGAATCTAATAAAACCCAAAACAAAAGTTTATACGGTCTAATAAAAAATACAATTTCATAATGCACCAGGTAGGTAACCCTAAAAGAGAGGTGGTGCACTTGACACGCTTAAATACCACGTCTTTCAAAGAATCAATCCTAGACATGCATTCTCATATTGTCTTTTTAATTTCACCATTGATAAAATTTCCTTTTTAATTCACAATTTAAATCCACAATTAGGCCAAAAAAGAAACAAAAAATTTTCCTTTGATTTTATTAAACGGCAGAATTAAAGTTCTGAAACAAAATCAAAATTAATTTTGTTAAACGATAGGACTAAATCCTGAAACAAAACTAAGTAATTAAATCAAAATAAGTTCTATTAAACGGCGGGAATAAATCCCAAAACAGAATTATTTGATTAAGCCTTCATTTAGAAACAAATTAATATTGAATAAAATATTGTTAAATGGCGGGAATAAATCCCGAAACAGATTTTATTCAATCTACAATTTCTCGTTTTGGAAATAAAATGAAAAAGAATAAAATTTGCTGAAAGGCGGGAATAAATCCCGAAATAGATTTTTTCTAAATTTAAAAAATCGTAAAAATCAAAATTGGAATAAAATCCATTGAACGACGGGAATAAATCCTGAAAACAGATTATTCACTTTTTTAGAAAATTTATTAAAAAAGGATTTTTTTTCTCGCCTTGCTGTTTCGTTTGTCTCAGATTAGAGAATTTCAAAAAATAATTAGATCTATCTTAATATTGTTAGACAAAACACGTTAATGAAACAATATAGAAAAATATAAAGAAATATAAATAGAACAATTTATATTTAATTTGCAAAATACAACTAATCAAATATAACCGTAACAAAAGTTGAAATAAAAAGGGAGAATAGAGATTTTACGAAACGCTAAGGCCTATGAAACACAGTATTCTTTAGACATATTTGATCACTCCTACGGTACTTGGAGAAACGTTGGTCGAATGTCTCTCAGGATACAGCAACAGAAAGATCAAAGCAAGAGCACCTCTATAGCGATCAACGAACAAACGATTCCTTTTTCTAACACCAAAATGTTTGATAAATACAGAGAGGAAAAAGTATAATTTTGAGAGCAATAGAATTTCGGTGTGAGAAAATATTAGAGTGTGTAAAAACCTTCAGAAAACATAGCCTTTTATCGGCAATGAGAATGTTGGAATTTTAGAAAATTTCCACAAAATCTACCATTAACGAGCTAATAAATCAATTTGATTAAAAAATTAAATCAAACTGATTAGAATCAAATAAATAAGATAAGTGTCCTTATATAAACAGATTATGTATGCTGAGGAAAAATAATTTTGTGTTGGGCTAAAATATCTGCAGGACCATTTTGGCCCAATCGGTCTATACATTTCGTGTCGCCAATGTCATTTGGGTTCGTCCCAACCCCGTCGGATTTGGACTTGCACCTCCTTGTGCGCGAGGCAAAGTTTCAAGCTTAGTCATTCAATTACCCTTCAAGAGGGTTCACATATATATATATACACATCTCACACTTGGTATTTAACCATTGTGGGATCTAAGCCTTTACTTTTCCTCAACAAATATTTCCAAGTAGCTTACTTTGAGCATCAATTTCTCATTCATCACTCAACCATTTTGAGCATATGATATACCGTTGTAAAGGTCTCATGAAGTAGAATATGAAACCATAATTTTATGATTCAACTCTCCACCTTTACTTATTGAGAATATGCCTCATAATTCCCATAAAATGTAATTTTCCAACAGCAAATACCTATGTACATATAATGTATGTTGTTAGACAAAAGGAACATGCAAGGGACTCCCACAGATGGTTAACTCACCATCTACATTTATATCGTATCTATAATTCTTCATGTTATATCTTTAATTATACTTTTATCATGTAAATCCAAGCTGAGTAGAAGTGGTCGATGGTTATGATTCGACATGGCAAGACCTTACTCTTTACATAATTTCGAGTTGTAAGAGCCATAGTAGTGCGATTGACTTGTGATTCTTACTATAAGCCTCCCCCCGTACGTTTAGGAGCAATATCTATCGAAAGCTTTCCACCTCAAGTGGAAGCAGCACTATCATTTTTCCGTAAGCCTCCCCTAATACGTTTGGGAGTAAGGTCTTTATTACCATGTTTCGTAAACCTCTCCACATGCGTCTAGGAGCAAGGTCTTTATTACCACTTTTCATAAGCCTCCTCCCATTTTTTTAGGAGTAAGGACTTTATTACCTTCCATAAGTCTCCCTCCATGCGTCTAGGAGCAGGGTCACTTTATCATTTAAATTATTCAGGCCCTTCTATGAACCCTTTGGTTCTTAGCAAAGCTAATGTATATCTTCATTATTCGGGCCCCTCCATGAACACTTTGGGATCTCGATAGAGGTGAGGCATATCTTCACTATTTAGGCCCTTTCGTGACCCCTTTAGGCTTTTCAGTTGATGTAACAGTCTGATTTTCACTGGTGCCGAAAAAAGTAGTTTTGAAACCCCATTTCCGTAAATTGGATTCATAAATATTAAATATAAATGTTTACAGAATTGGTATAAAATTTTATTAAAGTTTGGTCTTTCAATTTTGTCTATTAATTATTTAATTGAGGTATAGGGACTAAATTTTAAAAATCATATCGTTATAGATTTTTAATTGACCAAAGACTTAGGGACTTGAATACCAATTATTCAAAGGATTAAAGTGACAACAAGACCATTATAACTTATGCATATGTCACGGGCTACTGTTTGAAGCCCGTGACCATTGCACAAAATGTGATCCATGGAGGTTTATCGATTAGATGGGGCTTACTTGACCCACTAGAACTGGCCTGATTCGAAGAACTTAAGGAGAAACCTGTCTTGAAGCTTAGATGGTCCAATTAAGCAGATATGGAAAATTAGGTGATAGAGATGAGTGTGTGCGAAATAGGATCGTAAGTTTGTCCAAGTCGTGAATTTGACATAGGGCTCTAGACAATTGGGAATAAACTTGGATTTTGACACAACTTGAAACACAAACAAATCTTACTCAGATCTAAGAATTTCAAGATTCAAGGAACCAATTAAAATAGATAATTAATATAGAAAAAACAATTAAGTAAATCAAAGATTTGAAGAATTAAAAATGAACAAAATAAAATAAAGAAGAAGATAAAGAAGATAGATGGAAATGATGGAACATGGCGTGTAAAAGTCCTAAGGAGCTTTGGAAATAAGAAAGATCCACAACTCCCTTTAAATGGCTCTAATTTCCCTTCCAAGAAAGAAAACTTGGCAAGAAAAAGTTTGAAACTGATTGAGAATTAGCGGCACTTGTCGAAAAACACCGCTATAGATCGAGCATTAGCGGTGCTTTTCTAAAAACGGCACAAAAAAGTTAACAAAACGACGTCGTTTGCTGTTGAGCTTTAGTGGCGTTAGCGGCACTTTTTTTAAAAAACACCGCAATAGATCGAGAATTAGTGGCGCTTATTTAAAAATGCCCTTATAGATCGAACATTAGTGAAAATTTTAGCAAAACACTACAAAATAGTTGAGAAAACGACGTCATTTGTTGTTGAGCGTTGGATAAAAAATTCGGCAAAAAAATCATTTGATTTTAGGGTTTAGTATTTAAGGTTTAATGTCTATAGTTTAAGGTTTTAGGGTTTATGATATAATGTTTATTATTTTGGGATTAGAGTTTTGGGTTTGGGGTTTATGGTTTAGAGATTGGGGTTTCGGGTTTATTATTTTATAGTTAGGGTCTTATTATTGTTCATGGTTTTAGGGGTTAGGCTATTAGGGTTTAAGGGTTAGGGTTTTTGATAAAATGATAAAAAATCAATTTATTTTAGGGTTTGGGTAAGCAATAAGGGTCTTTTTTAATTACTTTTTTCCCTTGTAATATATATTTAGGGTTTAGGGTATAGGTTTATGGTTTGGGGTTTAAGGTTTAAGGTTTATGATTTAGTGTTAAGAGTTTAGTGTTTACGGATTAGGGTGTAGGTTTATGGTTTATGGTTTAGTGTTTATGATTTAGGGTTTAGGGTTTAGTGTTTATGGTTTAGGGGTTAAGGGTTAAGGGCTTATGGTTTAGGATTTAGGGTTTAAGGTGTAACACCCCTTACCGAGACCGTTGCCGGAGTCGAGCACGAGGCATTATCTGACTTAACTTACTAGATCGGAGCATAAAAATTTGGTTTTAAAATTAATTCACTCACGTTCATTCAATATGTCCCTGAAAAAACTCTCGAGACCCTAAAACATGCAACAGAACTGGTTCAGGTCCAAACCGAGAACATTAAAAATTGTTCGAATACTTAAACAAATCAAAATAATTTATTTCACTGTTTATAGTAACATTGTCCACTCACGTAATAGTCTCTAATTTAATTATAATTCGAGTTACGAAACTCAAAACTTAGATCCGTAAATTTTTCCTAAAACTAGACTCATATATCTTCTTACCATAAAATTTTTAGAATTTTTTGTTTGGCAAATTAGTACAGTTTATTCGTTAAAGTCTCCCATGTTTCACTGCTCGACAGTTCTAACCCCTCTTCACTAAAAATCAATTATCTCATTTTACAGAATATGGATAATGTTCTCGTTTTTTTTCTTCTGAAAATAAACTCACCAAGGAATCTAGAAATATAAATTATGACTCATAATTATTTCTGTACAATTTTTAATGATTTTCTAAAATTAGAATAGGGGACTTCATGTGACCGTGTCTCACTAAAATTCAAATATCTCATAATATATAATTTCTTTGCCTACACCATTTCTTTCATGTGAAAAT
>CM025245.1:22441361-22455498 GCA_013677275.1 Gossypium schwendimanii
AGTTTAATAATTCTAAGTTAAGAAATGTAATTAATCTAACACAATTATGTCATCTTGATTAAAATCGTAGTTTGAAATTGTGCATTTGAGATTTATTTATTTAGTTCACTTAGCTTAAAATCTTGGTTTTTTAATCACCCCTTCAAACAAAATATTTTTCTTCACCAAAGTGTTTTAAATAGCATTCATAAATAATTCTTTTCACAGTCCCAGTGGGTACGATAACTTGACATTTACTTGTCACTTTATTACTTGTTACGATTGTGTACACTTGCACATTTCATTCGTTCCAATCATATTGCATCATTCCAATATCATGGATTTTACCGAGTATTTCTTTTTAATTCGAACATCCCATACTTCTGCAAATATAATTACATGTTCGTATATACCTTTATGAATTGGTATATTTAACCTCTTTTTCGTATTTAGAGCTTAATAAATTGAACTAATTAGTCTATATATAAACAACCTAAATTATTCAATTTTAGGCTAAATTTACAATTTAAATAAACAACCTAGGTATATGCTTATAATGAATCACTTGTATTTCTACAAGCTCAAACACATAGAAAATATGCAATTAAAAATTAAAAATGAAAGAAAGAAAACAAAGTAACATAACAAAAAAAATTAGAAAATTTTTGAAGTCCTCCCCACACTTTGTTCGGCACATTGTCCCTAATGTGCAATAAAAAATATAAAGAAAAGAGGTTAACCGATTGGCGTGATTGTTGCAATACAATTAGTGGAACTGTTCCCCTCTCTCGGTTTTAGCTCTATATTGTTGTACCTTCAAAAATTGTGAGGTTCCTACAAAGAATAATTAGAAACACACAAATATATAAAGAAAATACTAAATTCTAGCTAATTAAAACTAAATAAACAACTAAAAACCATCCTAAATAAAATTAGAGTACAAAGTCTCAAATATAAAAATAAAAATGTTCAGAATTAGTCGGATTCAGATTCTGACTCCTTTACTAGCTTCCAAATTCTCCTTTTCTTTTCCTTGGCATGATTGCCCTTATTGTTGTTCATCAGTATCGATGTGTACTTATTTTGCTACCTTGTTGTCAATTCCACCCAGTCAGTATCTCGAGTAATATTGTTTTGCATTGTGGTATGCCTATCATTCGATGTTGACCTCTTAACTGCACTCCTCATTTGGTTTGTCGCATTCCCTTTTGTAGTTGTGGTTTGAATGGTTGCGGGTATAGTGCCGTCCACGGAGGTGTTTTTATGCCATACATTTAAGCATAGTGTTTCGCAATTGGCCTGATGTAGGCAATACCTTGCATCATATATTCAAGATGTGCTAAAATGTCACCCTCCCTTGATGTAGTTTGATTTTCGTTCTTATTGTTATCTTGCACTTGATTTTTGAGCTTGACATTCTTTGAGAAGTTTCCACTTGGAGGTGGTTGTGGCCATTGGAAATCTTTAATCTCATATTTCTTCATTGTTCGGGTTGTCGATTTCCAACGTTATTGATTGAATGCCATTTGATATTCTAAGTATTGTTGTATTTTCACAATTTTTTCTTCCAATATATGCTTCTTTGGTTGTACGACGATACTTCTTACTTGTAATGTCTTCATGTTTGGTTTGAATGGCTCAGAATTTTCTTCTGTGCTCTGTCTTGCTGCCATTTAGTGTTATTCCGTAAATAACTAATTTATTCTATGCTTGGGAGGGGAAGACGACTATATTTGAGAGAATATTTGATGTTGGTGGCTTGAAAGGTGTTGGTTGTTGATAAGGATATTATATAAAGGCATTCTAGGCCTTGACTTGCCATGTGAACTTGGAGAATATCTTTGAAGATCGCGTCAAATTAAAGTCAGAAAGTATTTAAAAATGGCTCGTGTGTCACGCCATAAAGAGGGATGGCGCGATACGAACTAATTTTTCCTATGTTCTAACATCCATCCAAGGTGTGTCTCACTATGGCATTTTTATGTGGCGACATCGCTTAGATTTTGCCCCCTCCATAACTTGTAAAAGGCCATCAGTTGCTCGTTCATGCACCCTACTAACGTATAGCTCCTTCGTTGTACTCAGAAACCTGTTTCCTACTAATTCTAACACAAAATAAAAAGTATAATTTCTAAATCTAATAATTCAAAAAAATGAGTATATAATATTTACAAATTAAAAAAGTTCAATGGTTAAGAATCTATGTTATGCTACTGAAGGCATTTCCTTGAACTTTACCATCAACTTCATTCGTCGCTCTCGACCATCATTGCTCTTCATATTGATTCCACTCCTTCTGAGATCTCACCATTTATCCATTTCTTTCGTAATCTGGTTTCCTGCACCAACACAATTAAAGGGATATACCCTCAATCAATGCTAGTAAGGTTTAAATTAAGCAAGGCGTAACACTCCTCCCTAGTTAATCCTTCACCTTGGGAATCACGGACACATTTGAACACTTCTATTTCTTCACCGATTTTTATGATTAACTGGTTCTGCTGGCCAGAAATGGCCTACCTAACAGAATAGGGATTTCTCGATCTTCCTCAAAGTCAAGGACTACAAAGTTAACAGGGATTATGAATCCACGTACCTTGACCAACACATCCTCGAGTACACATTTTGGGTGCACCATGGATCTATCGACAAGTTGTAGTATTATCGAGGTTTTTTTAGATCCCCGAGTCCAAGTTTCTTATAGATTGATAGGGCATCAAATTTATGATAGCCCCAAAATTGCAAAAGGCTTTGTTAAAATATCAATCCCCTATCTCTATTTGGATTGTAAAGCTACTTGTATCTTTTAACTTCGGGGGTATCTTCTTCACAATTAGTGTCCTACATGAGGTATAAATGTTAATGTGCTCGCCCTTTTTCATTTTCTTATGTTGTTTTATAATTTTCTTTGAATACATGGAATATTTAGATATTTTCTTGATTAATTCTAAGAGTAGTAAATTGACATTGAGGGATTTAAATAAATTAAGAAAATTTCTAAAATCTACCTCGTCCTTATTTTATTTGTCCTCCAATCTTGTCTACAATGATACCTTCGTTGTGCTTGAGTTTGACATTACTGGCTCAGACACCGATTTAATTACCTCCTTGATTTGCTAATGGTGTTTGGCTTCTTTCTACTCCCACATGGGTTTGTCGACCTTTTTGAGAAGCTCTTCATCTTCATGGATGGGTGTGGTTGATGGCTTCAATCCCTTGCCCAATCACAATGCGATCTCCCTGACATGCCCCTTCCCATCTCTCTTAGGGTTGTTCTCCATATTACTATAGAGATGTTGACCATTTGTTTTTGAAACATTGTCATCAATTGACTCATTTGGTCACAAAGGCTATCCATTCATGATTTGAGTCATCTGCATGTCTCTTGGACTTGTCGAATGTCCATTTTCATTGTTTGCATCTCCCCCTCTAGTTGACCAAATATTTGACCACATGCAGCATAGTTGTTCCTCATGGTTCATTGTTGAATTGGTGGAGTTTGATAAGGAGGGTTTTGCCGGGTTTGTGCTTGGTTTGCACCTCCTTGATTACCTCCCTAGTTAAGGTTCAGATAATCCCTCCAACAAGGATTATAGGTATTTGATAGGGATCTCTACCCCTATTAACTATGTAACTCGTCTCTTCCAGTTGGTTTTCAGAATGTGGCTCCACCTTCGTCGGCTTGACAGACGTCTCCAAATGGTTAAGCTTTTCAAGAATTTGTTGGAATCGATCATCATCATTATCTTCATTCACTACTTTCAACATTGGAGGTTTCGATTTGTACATAAATCACTCATTGGGCCACATGTACGGGTTTATGACAATGTCTTCAATGATTTTGGAGGCTCGTTCGTACGTATGGAACATGAAAGATCTGTCGGATCCTCCGTCTAAGCTGCAATTGATGTGTTTGTCCACACCATTATAAAAAATTGTATTTTGAGCCACACTTGCAGTCCATGGTGTGGGCACTTCCTTAGCATAGTCTTGAAACGTTCTCATGCCTTGTACAGGGACTCACCTTCATAGTGTTTAATGTTGGCGATTTCTCACCTAAGGAATGGTATGACTAATTAGGAAAAAATTATGGAGAAATTTTTTTGCTAGATCATTCAATGTGGTGATGGAACTTGGTTCTAATGAGTCTAACCAATCAACCGCGTCATCGCACAATGAGACTGGGAATAACCGAAGAACAGAGCATCGTCGCATACTCCGTTATACTTGAAGGAGTTGTAGATTTGTAGGAACCGCTTCAAGTGTTGGTTCAGGTCTTTCACCAAGTTTCTTTTTACTTTCAATGTGTTTTGCATCATCTAAATCGTAGTTGTTTTTAGTTTGAAATTATTGGCGTTAATCACTGGCCATTCTATGCTACCTCACACAGCGTCTAGTGCAGGTAGGACATACTCGCACAACATCTGCTGACCCATTGGGACTTCTTCCCGAATGTTTCCTTATCGCTTATATGGATCTTCTAATAATGGATTTTCACAGGGTAAACTAATTATCATAGGTGGATTGGTATTCATTGTTGGACGGTTGCCTCTGAGTAGTTGCTCCAAATCTAGGTATGGTTCGATTGGAGTGCTAGAGTTTCAGGCCATAAACGACTTGAAAAGAGAATAAAAATAAAAAAAACAAAAATTACATATCGTATCTTAGGTCTTAACTTTCTTACTTATCTTATTAATTGTAAAAAAAATAATTTCACGATTTATGGATGAAACCTTCTCGACAACAGCGACAACAACTTGATCTCCTATAAACAAGTTATCATTTATAGTAAAATATAACACCAAAAATATATAAAAATTAAAAAGGTGGTGTCCGCAAGTCCATAGGTCAAATTTTAGTGTAGTTAGTACAACAAAATACTTGGAAGTATTACGAGGATCATACCCAAAAAGGGGATGGAATAAATTATGAAAACCTTTTTACAACTATAAGCCTAATAAGTAGTAATTAATTCCTAATAAACCATAAAATAGATTAATGAGATAAATGAAATAAAATAAAATAAATAAGAAAAATAAATAAATAATAAAAATCAATAAACTAATCAGGAAGATTAACTCGCTTCAAGGTTTGTAACTAACTTTGGGTTAGGGTTTTAGGGTGGATTAGGTATTGATTAACCAATTATTACCTCCTGACCTCTAATTATCTAATTGATTTGTTGATACTCGCTTATCTCTTGACCTCACTTTCTCAACCAGGATAAATTATGATTTACTTGGTTTAACTTATCTCCCTATCTCATATAGCCTATGATAATTTCCTAAAGTTGTCAATTCTATTGGTTTAAGAACACGTAATCTATACCAACTAATCCTCTCGAGAAAACCCTAAATCCTTCATTAATCAATTCCCCATCCACCCGTTAATCTCCCCTAAAGGATTTATCCACTCATGTTATTCATATTCTCTATCTTAATTGAACAAGGCATGTGAAGAACACGATTGATTCGGAAGAGAAAAAAAGATTTTATTAATCGTAGATTTGATATTGAATGGAGAACAAAGTAGCAAACCGATTGATTGAAATAAAGAAATAAGTTGAATGCAAAAATAAGTAAACTAAAATACATTGATAAAATAAATAAACTCTTAGATCAAAAGTTATTCCAAGAGGAAAAACAAATAGTTATTGAAAAGCCGAAAGAAAATTAATCTACTCCTACTCCTAAACTAGGGCTTTTAAGTGTGTTTACGACAACTTAGTTATATCAAACCCCTAATTTCTTATTTATAAAAGTGTTGGTAACCCAAATAAGGCCTTTGGCACATCCTAGGTCTTCGTACAAAGTTGATTGCACGGATGAAAATAGCCTTAATATTCTTGGGCATCACGTCGACTTGTGTCATGCCACACTATATCTATGGCGTAGTATGACATGCAAAGCTTGCCTTGTGTCATTAGTTTTTTGCATTGATGTCTTGAGAAACTTGTGCATCACTCGTCCCTTACTTCCACGTGAATTGGGCCTTTAATTCTTCATCCTACACACTCAATGACACATATTTGTACTGCCTAAGGCTCGTGTCGGCCTATTGGGTCACAACATTTATAAAACGTGTTAAAAACACTTATTTTATTAATATTTAATCCTAAATCCTAAATACTGGAAATGTAATATAAAATCATAAATTGCATAGAAATAAGCTCTTTAAGTGTGGAATTGACCCAAATTAACTAATACATTTAACGACAGGTCAGCCATCTATCAAGTCCAATTGGGGAGATGTTTTGTCTTGAACATTATAACAGACTACTCCCGGAAGATAGATACATAGATGTGATTGACTGGACTGAATATACATCAAACTAGACCCAAGAAAAATAGATACTGAATCTGTTAATGGATTTATTCACTTGTGACGTTTATAGTGTGGCATACCTAAATTCTAAGTGCATGACAGACTGTGTATGTAACAACCCTTTTTTATTGAACTCAGAACAGTGGTTTCAGGACCACAAAACTGACATGAAAATATTTATTTTAATATTATTTTAATTTCTATAGCATGTTAGTATTACCATATAAAAATTTTGTTAAGAAATTTTATCATTTGCATTCTTAATTTGATAAAAATGACTAAATCGCATAAAGTGCAAAAGTTGAGTTCTAGTAGTTAAAGGTATTAAATGGCTATAGAACCTTAAAGTATGAGTTCTTATGTGGTAATTAAACCATTAATGAAGATAGTGGATGTACATGGCTTGGTAATAATGAAATTATGAATTTTTTATGGACAAAATGGTAATTTGGTAAATAACGATAAATAAAATAAAACAAAATCAAGTTATCATCTTTTTACTCTTTCTTCAACTAAAAATTTAAAGAAAAAGAATACATGGAAACTTGCTAGGTTCGACCATGGAGTTTTTGTGTGCATGGTATGTATTTTAGTCCCGTTTTTAATGATTTCTATGTTTTCGAGATCGTTGTAGCTTAATCTAGCTAGCCCGGGGACTAATTTATAAAAACGTCTAAAGATTAGGGTTTTTCCATGAATGAATATAGGTTTTTTTATGTTTTATGGAAGAAAATGGTTAGTTGTTGATAGGTAAACAACTTTTGTTAAGTGATTTTAGATGAAATTGTTAATTAAGGATTCAATTCAAAAATAGAAATTATACATGGAAAAATTGTGAAATAAATGAAATGTAGGGCTTGCTAAGGACCTATATGAAATTCGACTATGGTGGGTTGTGGGTGAATTGCATGAATTTTTATTTTAGTAGATAGGGACTAAATTGTAATGAAATTAAAATTATGGGGGCAAAATGTAATTTTGCTAAAATATGAATTTAGATTGAATTGAATAAAATAATTATTGAATTGAGTTGAATTTATTCATTTAGATCAAAACAAACCTCATACGGCTTTAGATCGAGGCAAAGATAAAATTTTAGAATAATCTTCTTTGTATCTACGTTTTATAGTCGAGTTAAGTTCGTGTAATTATATTGCATTTATATGTCTTATTTTGAAATATTTATGTAACATGGACTGTTATTTATAAATCTGTCACACATCCAACGATGTTACGTTGACTACCGAGCCCCGTTTGAACTTTAGGAATGCGTAGGATACAAATGACATGTCATTAGGGTTTACATAATTTAGGTGTTGGTCTTGAACATCTTACCGATGGTTGAGGTCTGACATGTGTTGTAGATACTCGACATCTTGTGTGAGATGCATCGTATAGCTATGTTCCAACCCACAGCTTGTGTGAGATGCATCGTATAGCTCCGTTACAACCCACAGCTCGTGTGAGCATACTTATTCACAGCTCCTGTGAGCATATGTGTACAGGAATTGACGGATTACAGTTGTATGAGTTAGCACACTTTGTGTGAGCTATCCCAGGTATCCAACGGTATTCTAAATGGTTCAACGAGCATTATTAAGAAAAGAAATGGTAAGAGCATGATATGAAAATCCTTGTTATGGTGATACATGGTAATATTGTAAGTTGAGATGAGTAATAAACTCATGTGATATATGTTGGGACTAAATGGCTATTCATGTCAAAATGCCTATGATTTATATCTTGTATGCTAACAACTTTGGTGTGGATGCTTAGGGTTTGACCAAGCTTTGGTTGGATCATGCCATGTTAATTTAATAAATGTTATGTATTAAAACGGTAAGTTAAGTTTTATATTATACGAACTTACTAAGCATTTATGCTTACTCTGTGTTATTTTTTCCATGTTTTATAGTGCATCGGAAGCTCGTTCGAGTTGGAAGCTTGTCGAAGTTATATCCCACTATCCATCGGCTAAATCAGTAGATTTGGGTATTTTTAATTTTTGGTTATAATGGCACGTATAGGTGTTTTGGTTGATATTTTAGCCATTTTTTTTGGCTTGTAATTATGTTTTTTTTTTGTATGATTGAAATGGTGGATATGTTGATATATGTAAGTTGCCTTATGATGGAATTGTTGTTGTGTTTGGCATATATATATGCATGGACTATAATGGTTGATATCATGGCTTATGGTGCTTGATTGATGGAAGATGGAATGGTAGTTAAAATGTATGTTATGAGTTATCCTTTGATATGCTTGAATGTGGTTATTTGGTATAGGTAATGTAGTTGACATTTATGGCTATTTGTGCTAATGCTTGTAAATGAACATTGAATGGCCAAATTGGTATAATGAGTGTGACTATAATATGTGAATATGGAGATAAATGTTGGCATGAAATTGATTACAAGTTAGTTGATTTGTGCCTATATTATGCATCTATAAATACATGTTAGTTGTTGTGATTGAGAAGCCCTTTGGGCATATTAGTTGTATGAATATATACCATATTAATTTAGCTTGGTTACCGCAACTTGAAGGCCTGTTTATATGTGGAAAATTTGATTGTAGGTATGTGCATGAAAGGGTGAGAAAAATGGCTTGGAAATGGCTTATTTTTTGTCCACACAGCCATAGACACGGGCGTGTGTCTCAGTTTGTGTGACACACGGCCATGTGTCCCCTATAGCTTACTAAGGGTTGCAAGTCAGGCAGTTACATGGCCTAGCACACAGCCAGGCACATAGGCGTGTGAGGCCATTTCAAAGGGTACACGACCTGGCACCCAGGCATTTAGCTTGGCCGTGTGACCCAAGTCAGAGAGTTACACCGGCTGGGACACGGTCGTGTGTCCCTACTTCAAATGTCCACACAACCTGAGACACATGCATGTGTCTTAGCCGTGTGAGTCACATAGCCGTATGACCCCTACAATTTGAAAACTTTTCACCTTTTTCTGAAAAAATTCTATATGTTTTCGATTTAGTCCCGATTTGTTTCTATTATGTTTTTAAGTCCTCGAGGGCTCGTTTAAGGGACAATATCTATGTTATTAATGGAATCTTCCATGATTGATGTTGTGAAGTAAATTATTTAAATTTTTTATTATTTTGAAATGTAATCTCCGATAACGCTCCATAACCATATTCCAGCGACGGATAAGGTTAGGGTGTTACAATGTGTGCATGATTCATATACTTTGATGTAAGTAAAAGCCTGAGATCAAATAGACAAGTAATCAAAAGCTGGTGTGCTAAGTATTTGACTTCTGTAGTATGTAAGATCATTCACAATAGTGGAATTCATAGCTCGAGACATGGGTAAATGATATCCTCTCATTGGCATTACATGGTTGATGAAAAGTAAAACTAGTCACAGGTGGTTCGTCTTTGTGATGAATGACTTGATTACTATTTAATAGTAATTGACTTTTCATGATGGAAAATGTACTGATAACAATGAGATAAAATATGATCATATTGGGAGAATAGATATTATCCCAAAGAGATTAAGGATACCGTATAAGGGTAACACACTTATGACAAGGTCATTAGACAAGCACTGATTGAGTTGCTTTCGTAAGGGTATGCTGTCAGGGAGAGCTCAGTCACGATATTATAATGGAATGACTTCGTGACTAAATGAGTTTATAATTAATAGGCGAAAAAGGGAACTTAATTATAAATCATTTGAACCCTAATTGCACATGTCCAATCAGTCCTTCCACTTGCTCATTGAAACTAGAAATGAATTGCATGACGAATCAAATGAACATAAATTGATAGAAATGGTGAAAATGGAGAAATGGAAAGTATTTGGAAATGATTATGGTTTTCTCCAAATGATAATGAAAATGGAGAAATTAAATCATTTGAAAATGAATGTCGTTTTCTCCAAAAAGAAGATGAATTGGAAATGAATTTATGATTTTTGAATAAAATGAAGTTCAAAAATGGAAATAAATCATTTAGTCATAGTGAAGAACCGTTTAATGTAAAAATATTAAATATATTTTCTCATAAATTCTTTTACGGTAAAGTCGTTAAGAATTTAACAAAATTAGAATTTGTTGAGAATATTATTTAATTGGAAATAAATTGAGATGTTTATTTTGGGAAATAGAAAAAAATATCGAGTTGGGTCGAATTATAAAGTACTAGGTTAAAATTCCAGAAAGTACTTGTAATTGGATCCAATATGGGAGAGGCCCAAAAGCCCCTCATGTTAAAGGGTGGGACGACAAACCCTAGTATTAAGAACTAGGGTCGTCCTCTCCTATATTTCTAGTTAGACTAGGTGTTAAACTAAGCTTTGTGTGATAAAAGTTTTGTTATAACAAAGATAATGTTTTTGAATAAAACTTAATGAATTTCAAAGTGACAATTTATTTCAAAATATTTCTAAGAGATAAAATCTTAAATTTACTCTTCAAAGTGTTAGAAAATATTTTGAACAAGTTCAAATTGTGTTATCAAAATTATTCAAACATTTTAAACAAGCAAAAAATTCTCCCTGACACAAAGTATTGATACTACTAAGTATCGATACCAATTTGAATTTCAAAATTCAGAAAAATCAAGCAAAAATCAAAATTATCGATACTTTGCAAAAATTATCGAAACCCTTGCTTAGTATCGATATCAATTTGAGCTTCGATGTTTTGAAAAATTGAACAAAAATCAAATGTATCAATACCCTTCACAAAGTATTGATAACTTTCAAAATTTATCGGTACCCTGCCTGGTATCGATACCATTTTACAGTTATTGATACCTCATAGCAAATATTGATATTTTCTTTATTGTAATGATACTATAGGCTTTAATGATCACTAAAATTAGGCATTAAATGCCCAAAGTATCAATACCCTTTCAAAGGTATCGATATCTGTTGTTGCAGAAGATATTAATGCACTAGTTTTTACATCTCCAATGACTTTATTAAATTTCTCACCAACCCAAATAGTTGGAAATAAATTAGGAGGTATAAATACCAACTTGCAAAGCTTCTACAACAACAAGAGAGATTCCAAAAAATCAAAAGTTATCAAGAAAGATCAACAATTCTTTTATCAACCTTTTGTGCTTCAATTCTTCATATTTTTCTTACAAACACTTGTAAGCGAGCAATTCTTTGTATTTTATCAACTCAAGTGTTTTTATTGTGTGAGTGCTTAATTACCATACATCCTAAATTTGTAAGGATTGTTTCTTTGTTTGCTCACTTGTCTACTCTTTTGAAACGGTTTAAGTTTTAAGATTTGGGTAGAAATCTTAAGGGAATTATATGGTTAAACATTGCCCTCAAAGGTTGGTCAAATTAATGAATTTTGGAAAATTCTTAGTTGTGGAAAGCTATTGTAGTGGAGTAGGCAATTGAGGTTGAACCACTCTAAATTCTTGTATTCATTGTCTTATCTTTTCATTCTTGCTTCCACGAGTTTTTAAAATGCCAATTCACCCCCTCTTGGCTATCTTAGTTGATTGATCGAGCTAACACTAGGAGTTTCTTTTTCTAGTAAAAATAAACTTCTACAATTCAACAATGGTTTTACTTCGTCTCCCTATAAATAGATGGCACCAATAGAGCTACAAACACAAATTTAAGATATTGTTACACTGCTCAAAAATAGTGCGAGTTTTATTCTCCGAATACTAAATCTATTTTTTAGAATAAAAAATCTGACTGTTTCTATTGAGAAGAGATTCTTTTTCTCACTAAAAGTTATGAAAACTATTATATGGTTTCGTGTTTGATTCGAATTGTTCGAACCCACGCTCGAAACA
Organism: Gossypium schwendimanii; assembly: GCA_013677275.1. Taxonomy (NCBI): domain Eukaryota; kingdom Viridiplantae; phylum Streptophyta; class Magnoliopsida; order Malvales; family Malvaceae; genus Gossypium; species Gossypium schwendimanii. The sequence goes on from CM025245.1 coordinate 22,453,457, forward strand.
ATTTGTGAAATGGGAACAGTGGAGAAGGTCATTCAGTTGAAAGTTAGGAATGACAAGTATCTATCTAGCCAAAAACACAGATGCGATTTTGATAAAAGGTTTATTGCTATAAATATCACAAACCGGCTTAGTTTTCAAAATTTTTATTTATCGTTCTACAAGAAAACTATTTTCAAACCGGATTTTTTCCAACAAGAATAGTAAAAGTTGGTATAGTTTTATAATGAGAAATTATACAAGCTAATAAATTTAGCTATCTTGCTAAAGAAAAGCCATTTATTTGGTCTGTACACTTAAAGGACTAAAGTAATTGGTTTCTTTATTCATTGTCCAACTTCAAGTTGAATAAAGTTATGGAAATGGAACGTTTGAAAATGTTAATAAAAATTAGAGTTTTGGCCACAACTATGCCAACTATTTCTTAAAAGAAAAAACGAAGCAATGTCCAAAAGCATGTTGTAAAATAGAATTTCGGACATGTTAGCCTATAAATCAATTATATTAAAGATTCAATCTCTAAAATAATGAATGTCTGAGCAAATAAGTTTTTTCGACTAGTAGTACTACAACTAGAATGAATTTTGATCCTATCACAAGCCACCGATAATGGGGACCTAACTTTTAATTAGCAATCACTAGTTTTAAAGTTCAATGGGTAAAAACAAGTAATTGTTATGTGTTTGTGATGCACTAGTAAAACTCATTCTAAACCAATTTTAATGGAAACTAGTGCGATCCATTGTGTATAGTTGATAAGTTCTGAATTTTCTTAAATGAGTTCATTATTTAATATTTAAATGTCTAAAGAAAATGAGACATTAAATGAACTCTCTATATAAACCTAAAAAAGTGGTTATGCTTCAACAAGTAGAGGTGAGGTATCTATTATAAATGTTTATCATAAACAAGATAAGCACATAATCATAATAGTGCTAAAAGTGAACAACCTCTAATAGTAATATATAAATGAATATTATGTATGATGTGTTTCCACTTCTAATTCTAAGAGTTGCGGTTTAATCTTAATACCAAAAACTTCATTAGAACTTTGAAATACATCCACTAATTAATGGTTCAAATCGACAAATACCGTCTTGTATACATAATATTTGTTTGTGTAAAAGATTATAAGGTAAGTTACCAACATTTTAAACTAAGGGGGGATTGTTAGTAGTTTACAATGTTGGTAGATAATAACATTTTGTTATTTAGAAAAGTCTAAAAATTATAACTATTAATGAATAATTGTATTGTAAAGACATAACTTTTGTATGTAAAGTTGTCTTATAAAAATATAACTTTTATGTAAGGTTTTTTTTTTTTAATAACACAATCATATAAAAAGGTCATCTCATTAAAAAAATACATTCTCATGAAATGATATCTCATGAAAAGATATACCTACTAGATGTCTGGATTTTTCTATAAGTTATTTTCATTATTTTGTTTGGAGCTTTAAGGGCTTTATTATATCTTAAAGCCTAAAAAAACTATTAACCATTTTATTTTACTAATGTTATTGTATTTTCTTCTTTCCTTATTAGCATAGCTTTCTTTACGCAACTTGTTTACTCTTAGTGTCACGGGCCAGAGTGCAAAGCCAGTGACCATTGCGCAAGATGCGCCCCATGGAGGTCTATCGATTAGATGGGGATCATTTGGCCCACAAGAACTGGCCCGATTCAAAGAGCTATTGGACAAGCCTGTAAGATTGAAGCCTGGTTGGCCCGATAATGAAGAGATGGCAACTTAGGCTAATATCGTAACTAATCTTAGAAGATAGAGGGAATCTTATCTTGTAAATATTAGATTAGATTTTGATAGGGCTTATCTTGTAAATCGCTAAAATAAAGGGATACTGTTAATCTCGTCCGTCGATGTAAATGTATCTTGACCGTCGGTTTTGGGGGAGCTCAACTATATATAGAGAGCCTCCCCCTCATTTGTACTAATTCCATTGTATTCTGAATTCTTAAGAGTAATAGAATTCTGAGAGCATTTACTCAAACATCTTGTGTGTATTCTTTTCTGTGGCTTTCTGT
>CM025245.1:22508440-22526203 GCA_013677275.1 Gossypium schwendimanii
CAACATCACTTATACATATCATCCCTAGCATAGTAGGATTTTAAATAACTTTAAACCCTTTCAAAATTTTCTTATTTTCATTTGCATTTCAATACTTTCCATTGTATTTACTCTCATTAGCTTAAATAACATCAATTCAATTCATCATTCTCTTTTTCATCATTCTACACTTCAGGTATGAACTTACTATTTCATTACCTTTCCACACCCGTTTTATATCCATAACACACAAGACATAAGCATATCATTCAATCATAGCCACAAGCTAGTGCATTTAAACATAAATATTTTTTGAACTAACCATATGGTAAACCATTTTAATAGGAATTACATAATTTAAACCTTACCACCCTTTTATGATCACAAGCATATTTCCATTTAGGCATTTATCATTTCAATGCATAACTTATAAGTTTAACGTGGTATAATCCAACCACAACTTGGCCAAAGCCTAATCACATATGCACCAACCATGTTACTCATGTAAATTCATATATGAATCAATAATCATGGATGAACTCAACAATTAATCAAATTTCTGTATACATGCAACATCCATGTCATGTATCAATACATCATGTAAAATCATTTCCATGTATTTCATTTAAATACCTGTAATAGTTCGTATCGAACTCATATCATCTCATAACAGAACATTGCCCGTTGAACCATTTATAATATCGTTGGATACCCGGGATAGCTCACACATAATGTGCTAAACTGTAATCCATCAATTCCTGTACATGTATGCTCATACGAGCTATGAATCGGTATGCTCTCATGAGCTATGAATCGGTAAGCTCATACAAGCTGAAAATCAGTAAGCTCATACGACTTAAGAATTGGTAAGCTCATAAGAGTTGTGGTGTGTTCGCAACATATGCAGGACCTCAACCAAATCGATAACCCTAATGACATGTTTGTATCTTACGAATTCCTAAGGTTCAAACGGGACTCGGTAATCGTCATACATCGTTGGATTTACGTCGTTTCATTACACGGTAAATTGCATACTAACATATATATATTGATTTAATCACAATTATACAAAATACAGTTTATACGAACATACCTGGCTAAATTACAGAAATACCAAAGTTCAGGGGTATTTTGGTAATTTTTCATTTCCTCAATTTTTAACCCGATCTTTATCTAAATTAATAATTTCATTTCACATATTAATTTAGACAATAAAAAAATTTATTCCATGCAAGTTTTTCATTTTTTACATTTTTACACAATTTCTCCTAAAGTTTTACTTTTATTCAATTTAATCCCTAAGCCCAAAACATGCAAATTAACCATTTTTACCAAAAATTCAGCTTAGCCAAATGTTCATGGTATCCAAAACAGCCCATTTATGAAACAATTTCACATTAAATCCTTGTGCTTGTATTAATTTAATAATTTAGTCCCTAATCAATAAATTAATCAAAAATCACTTAATAAAATGCTTTTAAATATCAATCAACATTCTAAATTCATCATTTAACATCTAAAACCAGAAGGTTCATCAATTGCAACATCCAAAATCTTTAACAATTTCAAAATTGAAGGTACAAGCTAACTGGACCTAGCTGCAACAATCTCAAAAACATAAAAATTTAAAGAAACGGGTAAAAATGGCTTACCATGCATAGATACAACCATTGCCGAACCTTGCTCATCTTCCATGGAGTTTTCTAGTTTCAAATTTGGTGGAGTTCAAATTGGAAGATGACAATCAATTTTTATCTTATTTTGTTCAAATTATTTCTTTATTAAATTACTAATTTACCCTTCAATTATACATGCATTTTTAATTTATTTCATGCTTTAACCGTCCACTCATTTATAATATGGTATATTTACCATATTGGTCCATATAGTTTCATTCATTAAGCCATTTAATCACTCAAATCAAAAAGTGATCAAATTTTACATCTTTTACAATTTAGTACTTTTTAATTAATTAACCATCGATACGTTAAAATTTTTCAACGAAACTTTAAAACCATCTTAATGTCACTCCATAAATATTTATAAAAATATTTACAACTCAATTTATAGGAACAAGGCCTCGATATCTCATTTTTAAAACAACTTAGCCTTAGGGTCTTACCACTTAAACTTGATAAATTGCATATAAAACAAAAAATCACTATATCAAAAACCTTTTTAAAGTCACAATTAACTCAGAAATATTAAATATAATATTTACAAACTTACTCATTAGATTTGGTGGCCCCGAAACCACCATTTTTGACACCACTTAAAAATGGGTTGTTACATAGATAGTGATTGAAGGATAGCTTTTATGAAGATCTCTTTACTGTCGTATGAAAGGAGTCTCTTCAACCAACAATTTATCCTACAAGAGCAATGATTAATAATGTTAGTAATAGCAATAGTCGTCTTCTTTCCAATCAGCAAACATAAGCTTAGATAGTTGTTGAGATTGTTGACCATATGTATCCCAAGTAAAGCACTAAAGAGTTGCCATTGAGCAAGGGATGTATTCAAGCTAAAAATATCATTGATTTTTCATTGTTAATATTTTGGCCGGAGGCTTTAGTAAAATCCATAATGATTTTCAAAACCGCCTCAACATCCATAATTTTATTTTAGACAAAAAGGAGGGCATTGTCAGTGAAAAAAAGATGATTGATATGAGGGCCATTAATACTAGCCCGAATGCCCCTAATCATGTTATTACTGTTAGCATGAATCAACATTCTTAAGAGGGCCTCCATACAAAATAGGAAAAGGTAAGGGGAGAGGGGGTCCCCTTGTCTAAAACCCCGCTTCGGAACGATGCTCTAAGAAAGGACCATATTGCATTTAAACATATAACGAACAGGTCGGACACAACTCATAATTTTTCCAACCCAAGCCTTTGCATACCCCAACCGTTTCATGACTTCTTCTTGAAAATTCCACTCAACAAGGTAGTAGGCTTTGCTCATATCGAGCTTCATAACAAAACCTTCATTGGGGGCATTCTTTGAGCTTTGGAGATAATGTAACGACTCGTGGGCAATCAAGGTATTGTCATGGATCATGTGACCTAGAACAAATGAGCTTTGGTTCTGACTTATACACTTTGAGGGGGTAGTCTTGGGCGGGTTTGCTAGAACTTTGGAAATGATTTTGTAGATTGTGAAAGTTAGACATGTCTTTGGGCTCCTTAGTCTTAAGGATAAGAATAATCATCGTGTCATTAAGGCTAGCCACATCTTTGTTGCCATTTAGAACATCATAACAAATCTTGATGATATCTGCACCCATAACCTCCCAAGTTTTCTTTAAAAAATCCCCGAAAGGCCATCAATCCCTGGCACTTTACGAGGGTCCATTTGGTAAAGTGCCTCCAAGATCTCTTTTTCGTAAACTCCCTGGTCAACCTACAATTCATATCATCAAAAATACAATTGTCAATGTAATTAAGGTTAAGCTCATCATGTAAAGGCATAGTTGACTTAAAGAGATTGTGAAAATACTCTATGGCAATATTACAAATATCGACTTTATTATGCTTCTAGGAACCATTCAAATCCATCAATCTCTTGATATTATTTTTCTTCATTTTACCCCATAGCCCTTACATGAAAAAATGAGTGTTCCTATCCCTTTCTTTAAGCCATCTAACCCGAGACCGTTGAGCCCAATAGCATTCCTCCTTAGCCAAAAGAAGGCCAAGCTTCATGTTACCGTTTTCAGCTTACACACATCACTCTTTCTGTTGGGGCCATTAGTGACATTATTAATCTTAGCTTTTAACTTGCCAATTTGGTTTTTCATATTCTTATAATGCTTGTACTACCACTGACCAAGTTCCAGGCCCACTATCCCGATTTTCTTAATGTTATCCAGGTTGTTCCCATTCCAAGCATTCTTTATAATATTTTTTGCATCCTTCTCCTTTGCCCAACAAACATCATATTTGAAGGTAAGTCTAGGGTCTCTAAAGCTATCATGCGGCTTTCGTCCCATTGTGTCCAAGATAATAGCATCGTGGTCCAAATTCAATTGATGCACCACCCTGGTTTCAATAAACGGGAAATTATCACCATCACTCGCTGAGATCAAGAACCTGTCTAACCTTTCTCTGACCATAGCATTCCCCTCAAGGTTGTTAATCCAAGTATACCAACCCTTGTCCACTTTGATATCAACCAAAAAGAGCTCCTCTATAACATCACTAAATTCATCCATTGAAGCCCTTGATTTTCTATGCCCTGCCTCCTTCTCAATCTCGCTAACAATAGTGTTAAAAACATCCTTGACAATCCAAGTTTCTTTGACTAATCTACCAACTTTTTTAAGGATGTCTCATGAATAGTTTCTTTGGTTAGGGTCTGCATGCCCATAGAAGCAAGTAAATCTAACTGTATTTTGATTCTCTAGATGAATCATCAAGTCTATGTGGTGACACAAATAATTTTGGATTTCCACTTTGACTCTTTCCTTCCATAGCATAGCTAAGCCACCACTTTTACCCATCTAGTTCATTGCCAAACACCCCTCCATCCTGCATTGGTTTCGAACACGAGAGAAATTGTTAGATTGCATCTTAGTTTCGCAATGAAAAATGACATCAGTGTTAGTAGCAACTAGAAGTTGCTTAAGATCTCGAATTATCGTAGGGTTCCCAAGCCCACAATAATTCCAACATAGGAGTTTCATTGCTCTTGGCGGGGCTAGACGCCAGCCACCGCCTTACAAGGTGAAAGACTGTCCATGAGCTTTCTACGCACTAATCTTGTTAGACTTTCATTAATGTTCTCCCCATTTCCTCTTTTTATTCTTTTTCTTTTGCGTCGTGTTCTTCCCCCTCCATCACGGATGATTTTTGTTGGTCATTTTTCTATAGGAGAGCCAAACTCGGACTCTTGAGTGGAGGCATGATCTATTAACTATTTTGTAGGGTTACTCAATGGATCATCTTTTTGGGAAAGGAAGAATGTGAAACAAAACCTAGGCCTAACAAACCCGTGAAGTCACCAAGGTAGGAATTAACCCAAAATTGGTATTGCACATTCGTGAACACCTTCACCCCAAGCTAGTCTAGACTATGAGGTCGGAAGATAAGTAGTTCTTGCAGACTCATTATGTTAGTGGAAGATTAGAAAATCTTACTAGAGTAGCGACTAATTGATTAACAAGAAAATTGAAGCAATAATTTATAGGGATTACCGAAGTGAGCTGATCACCCATAATCGAGATTTGGTTTACTATATTTTTCTACCTCCTGAATTTTTTTATTTTATGTTATTTTATTTTTATTATTATAAAAACCTTAAGAAACCCTTTTCTTTGTGCTCGTAATATAATTTATTTAAAGTACTAATTAGATCTTTTAGTGTTTAGTTTAGAATTAATCTAGCACTCGCCTCCCTTGGGTACGATCCTCAGAGTACTCACCTACTTCGTAGTTCTCTATTTTCTTGCACTATTTATAGTCTGGATGTTAGTACATCTGAAGTCGGTCAAGTTGCTGGTGCCATTGTCGGGGAAGCAATGTTACTAGATTGATTTTCATTTTTTCATTTTCAAAGAATAATTAAGAAATTCATAAGTTACAGATACGAATCATATGTAAATCACTAATAATATACGAGTTTTAAGGACATTACTTAATGTAAACTAGTTAAGAACTAGCATTTCCCGACCTATCATCTATAGATCACATTTTGAATTAAATCCTACTTTACTAACATGGATCTTTAATAATGTCAGATTTGCCGACCATATAAACGAAGATCCCATAAAATTTTTGTGGAAATTTGACCATATATGTGGCACTGTTAGCTACGAAAGGATTCTAACGGAGACTATCAAATTTTTATTGATTCCATTTGCATTAGAAGGGAAAGCGAAAATGTGGTTAAAGACACTTCCTCCGTGCACCATCACTATGTGGACCGATTTCGTGCCACTATTCCTTCGCTGAATGGTCCAGATGACCAAGGTACTAAGTAGATACATGTAGCTATTTTATTTCCAACAATGTATCACTGAAACTTTGGGGCAAGCGTAGGAAAGGTTTAAGTCAATCCTTAGATCTATATTAGGCAGAAGCATACATTTTGTAGTTCAAATACAACATTTTTACTATGAGTTGGATAGCCAGAATAAACGAAAAATTGAAATTATGACAGGGGGAAGTATTTGGACAAAAACCCAAGAGGAAATGACGGAAATATTAGAAATATCCAGCATTAATGAATCAACCTAGGACAATGTCCTAAAATACAAAGCCAGGAACTGGAACCTATAGACCATAAAGAGCATGAATGTAACCAATTAGAGTTTAGTACAAAAGACTCAATAGGTTACAAAACTAAAGAAGAAGGAGACAGTGTAGAACAGGAGAACAATCAAACGGTAACCCAATTGGATTGGTAGAGACAAAATAAGGAATAGTCAGAGCAAATGATTCCAACCTCAGTAAAAATGGTACCGTCTATTTTCAAACCCCCAAAATTAGAGCTAAAGCCATTACCTAACCACTTAAAATATGGATATCTAGGGAAGTAAAACACCTTACCCTACGTTCTACCACCATAAGATCAAATTAGAAGAAGGAAAAAAACCTGTGGTGGATGCTCAGCGTAGACTTAATCCGGCTATGAGGAAGTGGTTAAAAATAAACTGCTTAAAGAATTAGATACACGTATAGTTTATGTTATCTTTGATAGTGAAGGGGTTAGCCCGACCCAGTTTGTTCCAAAGAAGGGAGGTCTAATTGTAGTCGAGAATGATAACAATGAGTTAATTCCAACATGAACATTTAATGGTTGGAGAGTATGCATCGATTACCAGAATTTAGATGATGCAACGGAAAAAGACCACTTTTCATTTCCCTTCATTGACCAAATGCTTGATCGTTTAGTAGGAAAAGATTATTATTTTTTCCTTGATGGGTATTCAAGGTACCATCAAATCCCAATACATCCTGATGACCAAGAGAAAACCAATTTCATGTGTCCCTTTGGTATGTATGCCTTTAAAAGAATGCCTTTTGGCCTCTGTAATGCTCTAACAACGTTCATGAAATGCATGACTGCTATCTTCACTAATATGTTAGAAGAGGGATTGGATGTATTCGTGGATGACTTCTCAGTATATGGAAACTTTTTCCAAGAATGCTTAGGTAACCTCAAGAACGTGTTAAAAAGATTGGAAGAAACTAATTTAGTGCTCAACTGGGAAAAATGTCATTTCATGGTGAAAGAATGATTGGTCTTAGGGCATCATATATCGGGAAAAGGTTTGGAAGTCGATAAAGCAAAAATAGAAGTTATTAAAGCATCTTCCGAATTCGAAAAATGTTAAAGGTGTTCGAAATTTTTTAGGCCATGTAGGATTTTGCGAAGTTTATTAAAGACTTTGCTCATATTTCAAAACCTCTGAATCAACTCCTCCAAAAAGAGACACTTTTCATATTTGACCAGAACTGTATCAAATCTTTTGAGGTATTAAAAGAAAAAAATCATATCTACTCCTATAATCATCACTTCAAATTTGACAAAAACTTTTATTATTATGTGTGATACTAGTGATTCTACAGTAGGTGCAGTTCTGAGACAAAAGAGGAATAATTTATTTGGGGCTATTCATTATGCTAGTAAAACACGAAATCTAGCACAGTGCAACTACACTTCAACTGAGAAAGAGATGTTGGCGATAGTGATAGCTTGCGAAAAATTTTGACCTTACTTAATGGCAAATTGAGTATATGTGTATACTGTTCACTCTGCATTAAAATATATTATGAAGAAAAAAGCAACAAAAGGCAAACTAATGAGATGGGTTTTATTACTTCAAGAATTTGATTTATGGATAGGGGACAGGAAGGGTACTGAGAATCAAATCGTAGATCATTTATCCAAAATTGAAAACAATTTAAAAGCAGAGGATATTGAAGAAATTAAGAAGAATTTCATAGATAAGCAAGTATTCAAAGTAGACATTAATCAGCCCAAACCAGGTAAGCATATAACACCATGGTATGCGGATTATGTCAATTATATTGCAAGAGGGGTTTTCCTAATGCAGGCATCTTGACAATAGAAAAAGAGGATAGCCCATGAATAAAGAAATTATGTTTAGGAGAAAACATACGTGTTTCAACAATGCACGGATCAATTATTTCAGCGATGTGTCGTAAAGGAAGAGATACATGATATCTTACAGGGTTGTCACACATCTCCATGGGGAGGGCATTTTGGTGGAAAAAGGACAGCCCAAAAGGTACTACAATCGGGGTTTTATTGGAAAAATATGAACAAAGATCACTTATGAATTCGTACAAGGATGTGATAAGTGTTAGACAATTGGGAACATATCAAAAAGGGATAAATTTTCTCAAACAGGGACACTTGAGGTTGAAGTGTTTGATGTTTAGAGGATTGACTTCATGGGACCTTTTTTGAGTTCTTTTGGGAATCAATACATCCTCCTGGCTATAGATTATGTCTCAAAATGGGTTGAAGTTGTCACACTACCTACTAATGATACAAAATCAGTAGTGAGATTCCTAAGAAAAAAAATCTTCGCCAGGTTTGGAACATTGAGTGTTGGTCAGTGACGAAGTATCTTATTTTTGTAGCAAGCAGTTTGGACCAGTATTGGCTAAATATAGCATAAGACACAAAATGAAAATGGTATATCACCCACAAGCTAATGGGCAAGCAGAAGTATCTAATCAAGAAAAAAAATAGATTTTGGGGAAATACTAAACCCAAGCCAAAAGGATTGGGTAGCCAAGTTAGACGATGTATTATTGGCTTATAGAAAAACATTTAAAACTCCCTTAGGCTTGTCTCCATATAAGCTAGTTTACGGTAAGAACTGTCACTTACCAATTGAATTGGAGAGGAAGGCATATTGGGTGTTCAAAGAATTAAACTGGATCCAGAATTAGCTAAAAAAGAAATACTATTTCAATTCCAGGAATTGGAAGAATTCCACTTTATGCCTATGAAAATACAAAAATGTATAAGGTGAGGAGTAGACTTCGACATGATGTAAAAATCATAATGCGTGAATTTGTGTTGGGACAAAGTACTATTGTTCAAATCAATATTAAAATTATTTCCTAGAAAGCTTAAATCAAGATGGATAGGTCCATATGCAATAAATCAGGTAACTCCTCATAGAATAATAGAGTTGATAAAAAAAAGGGGACAACCTCTTCTTGTTAATGGCCAAAGAGTAAAACATTATTTTGGAGGAACAATACCGTAGTTGATAAACAAACTTTACAGTGTAGTGTGCTTTGGGATTTCCAAGGAATTAATGGGAAATCAACAAACATAAAGAGTGACAATAAAGAAGGTGACCAAAGTTGTGATTTTACAATGCAAAGAAATATGGTCGTCATGTCTTGACACTGCTCCCGAATGTCATGACAATGAACAAAATTTTTATTCTGGAACCTTCCATCTATGTCACGACATCACTAACAGATGTCGCGACACCACTGCGTAAACTCTATTTTTTGAACTAACCTTAACTATTAACTTTTTTGTACTTTAATTATATTAGGATTCTTATTCTTTAACTTCTTATTTACTAGACCTAAACAATAACTCTTGAATAATTTATAGATTATCAAATGACCAATTTTAGTGCAAGCACTTCAAGTCCAGCTGTTAAGTTCCAATAAGGAGACATGGATAAATACTAGCAGCAACTAAAATTGTATACCTTTATTCAAGAGCAGGGATTTAACCCTCTAATGAGGAATTTCAAAGGAATATGGGAGAATGCAACTGAAAGAGAATGGAAAAAATTTTATTTTCCATTAGAAGAACCACTAATAATTCCTGTGGTGCAAGAATTCTATCTTGCATTAAAACAAAATGGAAGCAACCATACTATTCTATGAGATGCGATCTTTTGTGAAGGTCAAAGGGATTAGTGTTTTGGTAACTAAGATAGGTATTTTCCAAATATGATGTGCCATATAATTATCACGATTATCTCTATAAAATAAATTTGAAGGAACTCAGAAATATAGATACGGAGGAAATACTAAGATTTCTAAGCGAAGGGAAAGAAATGTGAACATATCAAATGGGAACAACAATACCCGAAACATTCAATCAAGAGCTAGTGACACCAAAAGCCAAGATGTGGATGAAATTTGTCTATTTGAGAATATGGCCTATAACAGAAATGTCTGAGATTAGTCAAATTTAGGTCATCATAACATATGGGATCCTACAAAAGAAGTAAATATGTATTGGAACATGGATATATAAGAACATGGTTGATTGTGCAAGGAATTTAAGAAAAGGAATATTCTTCCCTCATTTAATTATGGAATTGTGTAAAAAGGTAGGAGTACCCGTCGAGTGGATGGATAAAACCATGAATCCCTCAAGAAAATTACTCGGCGATGATTTATTCAAGCAATTTGTTCTTCTACAGATAAAAAAAAAGAGGAAAGGAGGAAAAAGGATTTCAGGAAGGTAAGGATTAATATTCAAGACTTAATCTAGTAGGATTTTAGGAGTAGATGAATTGAATTTTTTTTAGAAATTTGTATTCTTTTCATTAATAAATTGAATAGTTATTTTAGGGATTGTATTAATTAGTTTAAGGATGATGTAAATCTGTTTCTACGATTAGGTATATATATAAAACTTTTTTATTTTGTAGTTTATTCAAATTTGTTGCTAGGAACCTGACACAATAGAGACACAAACAATTCAAGCTTTAAACGATCAAAGGAAGAAGAACCCACCATTAGCAGTTGGAGAAACCACGATCAATCGGGTAACTTTTTTCCTTAACTTTTTATGGGCTATAAATTGAGGATAATGTGTCAACTAAATTGTGGGTGGTAACATAAAAAACATGTTTCCACATTTTTCTTTGATTTTTCTTGTCTTTGGTGTGCTTGAGCTTGTACAAATACAAGTGATTTGTTAGGAGCATGTACATAGGTTGTTTGTGTTTACAAAAAAACTTGGCATGATGGTAGGTGATTTTAATTTTTTTTATTAGACTACTAAGTTCTACCTGGTATACTGTAAATAGGTATTAAGCAATCAATTTTACCAAATGATGTAAAAAAATATAAGGAAATGACCATGCTAGTATGAATGATAAATGGTTGAATTTGAGTTTGTTTTGTTGACTAAATTTGTGCTTATTGAGATATTCATGGATGACCTAAGGCATTGTTTGAAACGCATCCAGAGCCAAAAAGCTGACCTATTTGTATTTCACCTTTAGTACTAATTTTTGAGCCTATTGACACTTCTTGATGAACCTCATTACAAGCTCAAAGCCTAAAAATGTTAATTTGTATTTGCCCTTTTTTTCTTTGGTCCTGCACTGTAAGACTATATATGTCTGGCCATACATATTTAGGATTAAGTACATACATCATGAAAAATTTTGTAAAAATAGAGTGAAATAGGAAAGATTAGTGTAAGATAAGAACTATAATTAGTCTCATGTGCGAAACAAAAAGAGAAATGTAAAAAGAAAATTAGTACAAGTAGGAAAAGTCCTAAACCAACTAAAAGGCATTCATGAGTGAGATGTATTGAAAGACAGAAATGTCACAAAGTCACAAAAGAAAGAAAAGAAAGAAAAACTCATACATTAGTGCACAAAAACTCGTAAGGTTAGTCGTAGTTACGATGTCATGCTATGACTTCCTATATATGGAGAGACAAGGAAGGTGAGAGAAGGAGAAATAAGGCGGTGAGCGGGTAAGGATCACTAAGGGGGGAGAATAGGGATCAATGCAATGTGCCAAACTATCTTCGCATTTGTAACCCTCTTGATGGTTTCTATCTTTGAATTTCATACCTATCCAAAGCTTTAGAACGATACAAGTCGAAAAGCCCTATGTGACCTAAATATCCTTATACACGAATGTACATCATACTAACATAGACATAAACGACTATTTGTATTCTGCTCAGATAATCAAAGTACTTGTATAATTTATTGATGGATCCCTATAGGTGAAACCCATCAAAAGTGGTAAGTCAATTTATCATCATGTTAAAGTTATTAGAAAGCATGAAATGCCAAAGTCATATGCTCCAAAGTCAATACTTGTATGATATTTGCTCAAGGGTCGTAACTTTTATTTCTTGTTTATGTTTTTGTTGATTAAGGGCAAGTAATGACTTAAGTGTGGGGGAGTTTGATCTTTCGAAATTCAATGTAGCAGATTAAACTAGTTTTTGCATTTAGGGAGCTTGAATACAAGCATTTTTGTTATGTTTTAGTTAAGTTTTTTATTTTTATTACACTCAATAAAATGTGCAAATTGAGTATTTTATTGACCTTAGGGGTCAAATGAGGCTTAAGGGTGAGCTAATGCACTTTGTGAGTGTGTAGGAGACCTTTAGAAGGCATATTAAACTGATAGTTCTCACTACATCCCAACACAGGATGACCTATGTTGCAACATAGGGAGCCAAATGGAGAAACCTTCAGACTGCCTTCAATGTCGTGACAAAGCTTGAGGGTGTCACGACATACCCCTAGAGATATCCCAAAAGAAGTGCACTGACAACTATGTCACGACACAGGTCTTGAAGTGTCATGACATCGACTCTGAGAAGAAAATGAAATACAAAATAGGGGCATTTTTATCTACACAATCAAACTTAAAGCTCAGGAACGTTATCTAACCTAGGGTTGAGGACGACGGCCACTTAAAAGCTATAATTAGGCTCCTTTGGTACATGTTATAGACACCATTCCTTTAGCCTAAATTATCTATGTAAAATTTAGTTTAGTTTTCTTTTGTTCTTATGTTTTAGATGTCTTTCCGTTGTTCTTGTTGAATTCAAGAGATATGATTTGTGGAAGCATTCAAACTTTGTGGATTCGCAATTAATCCCAATACAATCAGGCTATTTCATTTACTTTATCTTGTTGATTTAATTAGCATGCTTTTCTTTTATATTGATTTCATATTGTCTATGAAAGCCATGAGAAACTAATCTCTCTTTGGGGGATTAGTGAGTGGAGGTATGATCTAATAATTGTTTTGTAGGGTTACTCGGTGGATTAGTTGTTTAGGAAAGGAAGAACATGAAACAAACCCTAGGCCTGACAACTCAGGAAGTCACCAAGGTGGGAATTAGCCCAAAATTGGTACTGCCCATTCGTGAACAGTTTCACCCCAAGATAGTCTAGACTGTGATGTCAGAAGATAACTAGTTCTTGCTGATTCATTATGTTAGTTGAAGATCGAAAGATCCTACTAGGGTAGCGACTAGTTTATTAACAAATAACTTGAAACAACAATTGATGGGGATAACCGAAGCGAGTTAATCACCCATAATCGAGATTTGATTTACTCTACTCTTCTATCTCCTGAATTTTATTTCTTTTGTTTTTTTTTATTTTTACTATTATAAAAACCTTATAAAACATTTTTCTATGTGCTCGTACTATAATTTATTTAAAGTACTAATTAGATCTTTTAGTGTTTAGGTTAGAATTGATAGAGCACTCGCCTCCCTTGGGTATGATCCTTGTAGTACTGACCTACTTTGTTGTAAATACTATATTACAACTTGACCCGTACACTTGATGATATCACCTCGTAGTTCTCTATTTTATTGCAGTATTCACACTCTGGACGTTAGTACGTCCGGAGGCGATCACTTAGGAAGCTTGGGTATTATTCTTCAAGCTTTTAGGCTTAGAAATACACATCCTACACACTTATTTTTGTACTTAAGCTACTAATGCTAAAAATAACATAATTAAACCTAAAATCCCTAGAAAACAAGCTCCTAAAGTGTCAAAATGTACCAAAACTACCACTACATTTGCCAGCAAGTCACCTCCCTCTTCGAATTATTTTGTGTTTTTGGGTATACCAATGTTTCCTTTTTTTCCATTTTTGGAGCATTTGATTCATCTGAATCTACATTTGACATCTATCCGTGTACATTGAATGCATTCTTCTATTTTGCTAAACCCGATCTCATCATTGATGTCACATCCCAAAAATCAAGTAGTAGAAATTGGGTTAATAAACTAAGAGTGGTCACACCCGAAATTCTTTAAGATGCCTTGGCATATTTGACAATATATAAGTATCAAGTCTAGTGATTTAGTAGTGGTGGAGCTATCCTTGAAGACCTAGTTCGAATCCCTTCCCTCACATTATTTTTTATTTGGTGCAATTTTGTTTTAAACTCTAGTTAGTGTCACACCCCGTTTTATAAATAAATGTTGTAGGAATGTTCACAAGCAAGTGAATTGGCCTAGTGGTTAAGTAGTAAGTAGTTCTTTGGAGCTTTTCAAGTTGCACAAGGTCAAAACCCCTTGGCATATTTTTTTTTTTAAATTCAGCCATTTACTTGGTCAATCCATTTAGAAGCCATCCCAAATGAAATGAAGAGGTAATTGGGGGTTAACCTTTAAATCACTCCTATTTGTTCCCTTCTTGATCCCCTTTTTGCTTCTATGTTCCCCCCACTTGCCAACTTTCCTTCCTTAGCTAGCTTGAATGTCCATCAAACAAAATAGCCACCACTCTCACATTTATTTTCCTTTTCTTCCTCTCCTCCTCCTCTCTTGATTGATTCCTCCATTCCTATTCCCTTGCTCCTTCTTTCTCTTCCATTTTCTTCTTCATTGAGCAACCATTTCACCTCTTTTGATCCACTACTCTTCCACCTTTCACCACCATTAATTAACCATACCACCGCACCACCACTGTATACTACTTTTGAAAACCTTGCTAGAATTATTATTTCTACATCGAAAATTTCACCCTACCATCCATCTTTCTCGATTTCATTAGATCGGATTGATTCAACTAATTTTTGGATAGAACAAGCTTAAGTAAGGTGTTATTAGTTTATTTTGTCACGTTACTTCCATCCTTTTTCCTTCATTGACCGAATATATATACATATATATGTTATTGACATATTTTTTCCAGATCTAATTCCCTTTACAACATTTTATTGATGAAGGACCACATATGGTCTTTTTGGAATGTTAGTAATTTTGGAAGTGATCCATATCTCCGATTTATATATCACAAGAGTAAGGATTGTCATTGAAGCCAAAGCCTATCCGTTTATCAAATATTTATTAAAGGTTTTATAATGATGGATTATTCATTTTGTGTTTAGATCCGAGATAGATTTAATTAAATTAGAAAGTGGGCATTGAATGAGTTTCCAAATCGAGTTTGGATAGACCAAGTATGGGTTTAACTTAGTATTAAATAAATGAATGTGGTTCATTTTTAAATAAATTATTTCAATTTATTAATAATGGAAAAACCGTTGAGTTCTTAATAATGTGAAATAATATTATTACACTATGTATTCAAAGAGGGATGCTAAACCCGTAAAAAGGGTTATTCTCAAGTAAGTACTCCGAAATAATTATTTTGTGATCGTATAACTATGTTGATGTGATTCAATGTTGATTGTGAAAATATGTTTGCATTCCAATACTCATTATGTGTGATATGTTGGTATTATATGATATACATGATAAGTAAATCATGCTGCTGATATTGAAATTGAAATATATGATACGCATGTTAAGCATGCCCATTATACTGATTACAAATCTAATTCGCATGTTAAGCGCATCCACTGAAAATATTGTTCATATGCAATATCACATGCATGGGGTTGGGATGATTATGAAAGGAGGAAGACTTTGGAAATTTTACTACAACATTGAGTGTTCTGGTCGCAACGTTATTGACTGGCTGACCACCTCTAGACATACCAACGTCCAGAGTAGAAATCCTACACAAAATATATAAAAGGCAGTATCTGTAATAGCCCGTTTTTAGCGAAATTAGAACACTGGTTTTGAGACCACAAATCCAAAGTCAAACAATTTATTTTATTATTATTTTATTTCCTACAATATGATAGTAATACCGTATAAAATTTTTATTCAGAAATTTTACCGTTTACATGTTCAATTTGATAAAAATGACTAAATCGCGTAAAGTGCAAAAGTTGTGTTCTAATAGCTAAAGGTATTAGATAGCTATAGAACATTAAAGTGAAAGTCCCTGTATGGTAATTAGACCATTAGAGTTGATAATGGATTTTAATGGTTTGGCATTATTGAAACTTGGATGAAATTTTAAGGTTAATTTTGGAAGTTAGTAATTAATGTTATAATTAATTAAAGAAAGACAAACCATTATTTTCCATTATCATCATCAACTAAATTTGAAGAAGAAAATATAGCCTTGGAAGATTTAGGTTTCGGCTAAGCTATTACCTTTATTGGATATGTATTTTTAATCCATTTTTAAAGATTTTTATGTTTCCGAGATCGTTGTAGCTTAATCTAGCTAGCCCGGGGACTAATTTGTGAAACTGTTAAACTATTAGGGTTTTACCATTGTAGAATATACATGAATTTTGAATTTTTATGATATAAAATGAATGGTTGTTGTTAGATAAACAAATTTTGTTAATGGATTTTTGATGAAATTGTCAATTAGGGGTTAAATTGAAAAATGTGATAAATTTGTGGTATAATTTGTAAATTTATGAAACATGTGGGCTGCTATAAGCTTGTATAATAATTGGTTAGGCTTGGGTAGGGGTAAAATTGCATGAATTTCATTTTTCGAGCCTCGGGACTAAATTGTAAAGAAATTAAAAGTATACGGGCAAAATGGTAATTTTTCCAAAAATATATTTTGGATTAAATTGAATGAGTTATATGTTAAATTGAGTTAAATTTATCTATATAGATCCAGTTAGACCTCATACGGAGTTAGATCAGGGCAAAGAGAAAGCCTCATATTAATTGCCTCCGTATCTACGTCTACTCGTCGAGGTAAGTTCATGTAATTAAATTGTGTTTATATGTTTTTAATTGAAATATATAAATGTTACGATTTATCATATATAATTACCGAGTGCATATCCAACGACGTACGATGATTTGCGACCCCCGTTTGAACCTTAGGAATCCATAGGATACAAATGACATGTCATTAGGGTTACTGATTTATAGCTCATGAGAGCATACTGATTTATATCACATGAGAGCATACCGATTTATAGCTTGTGAGAGCATACTGATCTTCAGCTCAAATGAGCATATCGATTCACAGCTCGTATGAGGATACATGTACATGAATTGGTAGATTACAGTTATATGAGCCATCACACTATGTGTGAGCTATCCCGGGTATCCAACGGTATTCTAAATGGTTTAACGGGCAATGTTCTTATACAAAATGATATGAGTTCGATACGAACTATTATAGGTATACACATGAAATACATGGAAACGATGTTACATGATATATAGATATATGTGAAATGAATGATACATGTATACGGAATGTGATAATTGTTGAGCTCATCCATGATTATTGGTTCATATATGCATTTACATGGCTAATATGGTTGGTGTATATGTGCTTAGGCACTTGGCCAAAATGTGTTGGGATATGTTTTGTTACTTACCTATTACTTGATCAAATTGTAACATCCCGAAATAGGGCCTAAATGGAACAGTGGTTGGGAAACCATGAATCTGAGATAGAAAAGTTTATTGTTATTAATTTTTTTATGATTTACCGATTGATTAGATGCATGAGTTAGAATAACGATAAGAAATTTCAGCGATTGCATGTCTGAATTGCATATTAGGGTTTAATTGCAAAAGTGGGTAAATATGAGTTTTAAATGATAAAGGATTTAATTGAAATGCATAATTGAAGTAGAGGTCCTTAAATGGTAATTAGACCATTAGATTTTCATGGACAAAAATGGACAT
>CM025245.1:22526629-22554487 GCA_013677275.1 Gossypium schwendimanii
AAGCAAGTAAGTAAACAAGTAAGAGAGTAAGTAAAGAAGAAGCAAAGACCATGATACTTGATGATGATTCATGAGTATAATTATTTATGATAAATGTCGTTATTAATTTGCTTGTAAACTTACTAAGCTTTATGCTTACTTCCTTTATTTTTCTTCTTTTTTTTATAGTATTGTCAAGCCAATTCAGGGATCAAAAGGACGTCGAAGATCGTTTTACACTATCAACAGATCATCTCGGTATTTTGTGAATCAAAAAGTTATAAGTTATGACATGTATAGAGACTTAGTCATTTTGTGTGTGTCCTTATGATATGGCTAATGATTAGCTATTGAAATGGCTATTTAAGAACATGTCTTGGTATTATGTTTGCCCAAATGATAGTTAATACAAAGAAATTATAAAGAGTAAAAATTTGCAATGGAATAGTTTTTGGACAGTAGCATTGATGTGAGTTTTAAAAATCACCAAGGATAGTAGAAATAGAATTAGAGAGTGAATGAGATATAGAATTAAATCTTATCGAGTCTATTTTCACATGAAAGAAACTGTGTAGACAAAGGAATTATATATTATGAGGTATTTGAATTTTAGTGAGACAGGGTCAGAATGGTTTTTGAGGTCCCCTCTTCTGAATTTAGAAAATCCTTAAAAATTTTACAGAAAGAATTATGAGTCATAATTTATATTTCTAGATTCCTTAGTGAGTCTATTTTTAAAATAAAAATACAAGAACATTATCCAAATTCTGTACAAAGCAATAATTGATTTTTAGTGAAGAGGGGTCAGAACTGTCGAGTAGTGAAACAGGGGAGACTTTAACTAATAAATTGTACTATTTGGCCAAACCAAAAATTCTAAAAATTTTATGATAAGAAGATATATGAGTCTAGTTTCAGGGAAAATTTACATATCTAAAATTTGAGTTTCGTAACTTGAGTTATAATTAAATTAGTGACTATTATGCGAGTGGATAGTTTTATTGTGAGTACTGAAATAACTTATTTTGATTTGTTTAAGATTCGGAAAAACTTTAATGTTCTCGGTTTGGACCTTAACCATTTTCCTTGCAAGGTCTCAAGGGTCCTTTTTAGGGACATATTGATTGAATGTGAGTGAATTAATTTTAAAAGCAAGCTTTTATGTTCGGAACTACTAAGTTAAGTCAGATAACGCCTAGTGAACGACTCCGACGATCAAATGGTAAGTTAAATTCTAGGTTATACCTACTTACTAAGCTTAAATGCTTACTCTTTGCTATTTTTCTATGTTTTATGGAGAATGGAAAGCTCGTTCAGGTTGGAAACTTGTTAGAGCTAGATCACACTATCCACCGGCTCTTTTGGTACTTTTGGATATTTAATTTTGGTTATAGAATGGCAAGTTAGTTGATTATTTGGTCAAATTGAATACATGGATAGGCATGTTTATATATCTTCATTTGATGTGCCTAAGGGCATATTGGTTGTATGATATTATACCATATGTATAACACTTGTTTATGCTTGATTTGGATGCCTTGTAATTGCTTGCAACTATGTGCAATGTTGTATGTAGGTACATGCCAAATTGGGTGAGAAAAATGGCTTGTAAAATGGCCTATTTTCGTCCACACAGGTAGAGATACGGACGTGTATCTCAGCCGTGTGTGACACATTGCCATGTGTCCCCTCTAGCTTTCATAAGGTTGCAAGTCAGGCTATTTAATAGCCTAGCACACGGCCTGGCACACGGGCGTGTGGGGTTACTTCGAAGGGTACACAGCCTGGCACATGGCCATGTGGCTTAGCCGTGTGGCCCAAGTAGTGAGTTATACTGGCAAAAACACAGGCTGGGACACGATCGTGTGTCCCTATTTCGAATGCCCACACGGCCGTATGACCCCTGCATGTTGAAAATTTTCAATATTTTTTGAAAAATTCTTTGAGTTTCCAATTTAGTCTCAACTTGTTTCTAACGCGTATTTTGGGCCTCGATGGCTCGTATATGGGACATTATGAATGTTTTTTATTTTTTTATATGAATATTGATATGTTTTGAAATGTTTGAAATTTCTATCCGTTTGATTTGTAACCTTCGGTAATGCTTTGTAACCCTATTTCGGCAATGGATTCAGGTTAAGGGTGTTACAGTATCTACAAGAATACGAGTCAGGTTGTATTATAGTTACAACGAAGTAGGTAAGAACTCCGAGGATCGTACCTAAGGTAGGAGAGCACTAAATTAATTCTAACTTAAACATAAATAGATCTAATTAGTACTTTAAATTGATTATAGTACGATGAATAAATAGAAAGGTTGTGATAATCTATACTAATAATAATAAGAAAGAAAATAAAATAAAGAAATAAATCACAAGAAATCAGATAATAAAATATATAAATAAAATCTGGTCATGGGTTATTAGCTCGCTTCAATAATCATAACCAACTGTCATTTTGGGCTTTCTTGTTCAATCAACTAGTCAATACCCTAGTAGGATCTTCCGGTCTTCCACTAAAGTACTGAGCGGAAAGAACTACTTACCTCTCGACCTCACAGTCCAAATCGGTTTAGGGATAAGGTGTTTACGGATAGGTCATACCAAATTTGGGTTAATTCCCACCTTAATGACTTCCTAGGGTTGTCAAGACTAGGTTTAGTGTAA
This sequence comes from Gossypium schwendimanii, assembly GCA_013677275.1. Classification (NCBI taxonomy): domain Eukaryota; kingdom Viridiplantae; phylum Streptophyta; class Magnoliopsida; order Malvales; family Malvaceae; genus Gossypium; species Gossypium schwendimanii. The sequence goes on from CM025245.1 coordinate 22,529,275, forward strand.
CACTCAAAACCTGGCCCGGATGTTATGGCTAGATCTGGAGATGCTACGTAAAGTAGTTGTAAATCCGGCTTCTGTTTGTTGAAAAACATCGTGAGCTTCTGTTATTTAAATCCTGTTTTATTTTGAAAACGTGTTTGACATACTTATTCAGTTAAAAACGTTGTTTATTTACATTTTCTAAATAAACCGATTTCTTTGCAACGAAAATTTTTAAAACATTATATTTAGGAAAAACCAAGTGTCATTTTATCAAATGTCATGCCAAAAATTCAAAATAAAATCCAAACCAAAAATAACCCCAAATGTCCAGAGAGTCCATAATTTACAAAACTCCCAAACCAAAATTTTAAATAAGTCAAATTTTAATAAGTTGAGTTTACGAAAATGTGGACATAAGCAAGCTCCCGTTGCGCCGACCCACCTATATCTTAGGGTTACCTAAAACTGACAGACAAACAGAAAGTGAGTTTTCATAACTCAGTGTGTAACTTAAAAGAAAATAGAATCACAGATTTAGATTAAGGTTATCTACATATCAGAATAAATGCAAATAAATGTCTTATACAAAATCATAATTATATGCAAATTACAATCCTACCCCCATCTGCTTCACACCATCTCCGACCATCCCAACGCACCATATAGGGTATTAAAGACCCATCCAGCCTTACACACCAATGAGTGTCGGTGTAACACTTTTCAGAATATTTGTAGCTGTGTTGCCAGTATAATGGGCGAGATATCGCCTCTCACAGAACACTTCCTCCACATGATATATACCACCCCAAAATCAGATACAAACAGAATAGAAATCATACATAACATATCCGATGTAAATCATGTACGTATTTAACATCACAGTCAGTTTCAACTATCATATGACAGCTCAGATACACTTACAGATATCAAAATTCTTAATATTATATGACCAAATTTCATGTTTTATAGCATATTTAATCACATACAGACCCGACAGAAGGCCCACAATCGATCAAGACAACATGCATGGCCCTAGGGACAAATTCTGAGTTTTAGGCCCACACAGCCCAAATTGCCTAGCCCATGTGGCCCACACACCAATGAGGTCCACACGGCCCTGTGGTGTCGAAAGTGCCCAATTTTAGCTTTCGTCGTTTGCTATTTTTCGAGTTTCTTGTTACACACCTTAACTATTTCTGATGCAAAATCACTCCCAAGAATTCCAGAACCTAAACATGTCAAATAAACATATATTAAAATGATTTACGAGAATGGATTTGAAAAATCCAACAACGTTTTCGCTCAAAGTTTAACAAAATTATGACCTTGACTTCTTGATTAACGACTTACCTTCAAAGAAATAGTAACCCAACAGAAATCTAATTAGTCGAGCGTGCAAATGGTTCAGAATCTCCACCTACGAAATGCACACCAATTTCTCAATATTCATGAAAACCCCAAAATCACCAATACACACATAAACACAATTTTAACAACCTCAACCTAATGAAACAAGCAATGAAGTAATACCATACTTACCACAGCCTCTTAAACATGGCACTATGAACAACAATCCTAGAACGCTTCAATGGCCCCAAAAAAAAAGATTTAATTTGAAAGAACAAGAAAGTATCAAAGCAAAACCAAGAGATGGAAAAGAAGATGGAATCAAATGGAAAATAAAACAATGCAATAGGCAGGAAAAAGAAAACGGCGTGAAGTGGGAAGAGAGGAAAAAGAAAGAAATGTGGGAGAGAGGTAGCAAATTTTTAAGGTCAAAAGATAAACTAGAAAAATAAAATTAAATAACAAATTTCTACTAACTAACTCCCCCTAACACTTATCCACTTACAAGAACTAAATTTCAATTCAAACACTACTACCTGCACACATAGAAAACCAGCAAAAACAATTTCCCTTTTGTCACACAGGGGATTCAAACTCTAGACCCTCCACCACAATACCAAGACCCTCAACCACTAAAGTAGGCATTCAAGTATTAATTGGATTTAGCTAACCAACAACTCATATTTTTGGGGTGTTACATTAGGTTCTACTAAAAGAAATTTTGGCATCAAATTTTACTTGATTCGAACAGATGCGGATATTGCTATCGCATTGAGTCCTCAGGTTCCCTTGTAGCTTCCTCAGTGCCATGATTCTACCACAAAAATTTAACTAACGGAATAGATTTCCTCCTTAAGTCCTTAACGTCTCGATCCAGAATCTAAACCGGCTGCTCCTCAAAGTCAAATTCGGTCTAACCTCATTCTCCTCAACGTAAACAATATGATATGGGTCTGACCGACACCGCCTCAACATAGAGACGTGAAGGACATCATAGATACGGTCTAACTCTGGAGGTAGCTCTAACTGATAAGCAGTTGGTCCCACACGTTTCAAAATCTAATACAGCCCAATGAACCAAGCGCTCAACTTTCCTTTATGTCCAAACCATAGAACTTTCTTTCATGGAGACACCATAAGAAAAACATAATCACCCACAGATTACTTAATGTCCCTTCTTTTTAGATATGCATAGGACTTCTGTCTATCGGAAGTCCCCCTAAGACGATCCCGAATCAATCTAACTTTATCCTCAGTCTCAAAAACCAACTCAGGACCCAAAACGCGTCGCTCACCCAACTTAGTCCAACACAACGGAGTACGACACTTACGACCATATAAAGCCTCGTCAGGTGCCATCTGAATACTAGACTAGAAGTTGTTATTGTAGGCGAACTCAGCTAATAGCTGAAAATCCTCCTAATAACCTCAAAAATCAATCACACAACTCCAAAGCATATCCTCAAATATTTGAATCACCCTCTCAGATTGACCATCTGTCTGAGGATGGAATACAGTACTGAAGTTCAACTTCAAGCCCAAAGCCTCATGAAGTTTCTTCCAAACACAAAAAGTGAAGCAAGGATCTCTATCAAAGATAATCGAGACCAGAACCCCATAAAGTCTCACAACCTCTGAAACATATAACTTCACTAACTTCTGAAGGGAGTAATTTATTCGAACATTAATAAAGTGGGTAGACTTGGTCAATCAATCCACGATGACCCATACAGAATCCTTCTTAGTAGCTGTTAAAGGCAACCCACTAACGAAGTCCATAGTTACATGTTCATTTTTCCATAAGGGAATATTAACGTGTTGAAGTAAACCCGAAGGCAACTGGTGTTCAACCTTAACTTGTTGGCATGTCATACACCAAGAAACAAAATTTGTTTACTCCAATTTAAACCCAGGCCACTAATACAACTCTTGAGGATCTCGATACATCTTATTTCCTCCAGGATGAGTAGCATAAGGGCTACTATGCACTGCCTTAAGAATGGAGTGCCTCAAATCAAAATTATTAGGTACACAAGCTCGTCCTTGGAAACACAAAACCCCATCACTATTCAACCAAAAATCAAACATACTACCATCCTCCACCTAAAAAAAATTACAGAACCAGAGAATCATCCCCCAACTCTTTACTCTGAATCTGATTAATCCATGTCGGCTTAACCTGCAACTCGGCTAACAGACTCCCATCATTAAACAGACTTAGGGGAGCAAACATCGCCCTCAAATCAGACATTTCCCTACGACTAAGAGCATCAGCCACCACGTTGGCCTTACGAGATGATACTCAATAGTGCAGTCGTAATCCTTAAGCAGTTCAATCCATCTTCGCTGCCTAAGGTTTACCTCTTTTGGGGAAAAGAGATACTTGAGGCTCTTGTGATCGATGTAAATGAAACACCTCTCACCATATAGATAGTGCCTCCAAATCTTTAAGGCGAAGACAACTACATCTAACTCAAGATCGTGCGTAAGATAGTTGCCCTCGTATGACTTAAGTCGTCAGGACTCATAAGCCACAACCTTACCATCTTGCAACAGAGCACATCCCAAACCGACGTGCAACACATCACTGTAAACCATGAATTCTTCCCAGATTCATGCTATATTAGAACATGAGTCTGAGTCAAAATAGATTTGAGCTTCTCAAAGCTCAATTGTTGCTCATCCATCCAGAAAAATGAGGAGTTCTTAGCAGCAACTTAGTCAGAGGAGCTACAATTAAAGAGAACCCCTTGACAAATCTCTGGTAATAACCCGCAAGTCTAAGAAAGCTGCAGATCTCAAAAACATTCCTAGGTTGTTTCCACTTAAGCACAGCCTCAATTTTTCTAGGGTCAACACAGATCCTTCCACAGAAAACACATGCCCCAGAAAAGCCACCTCCCTCAACCAGAATTCACACTTTCTCAACTTTAATCATTCAAATGTCCCTAACAAACGAACCCATAGAAGCTAAGTCACTCACAAAAGCCAGGTACGCTTCACACCCTTTTTTGAACCAACTTTTCAACCACAAGAATGGTGATCACATTGGATAAGTAATCCTGAAGTTCATCGATCATAACCATTTTCACATTATTCTTTTATTTCTGAACTACCCTCTTAGTAGCACAATCCAAACTGACCCAATGCTCCATGAGCCAGTCCATCCCCAAAATCAAATAAAATTCCCCAAATGGTAGCTCCTTCAAATTAGCCAAAAATAAAACCCTTATATTAACCCGAACTGATTGGCCCAACGGGCTAAGTACAATAATCTAACCAAAAGTGCTTTCAATAGAAATCCCCAAGTTTACAGAAACAAAGCTAGATATATAGGAATGTGTTGACTATATATCTATCAATGTAAAATAAGGGGTAGTATGAATAAAAAATGTACCGGTAATAACATCAGCGGTGTCTATGTCCTTAAGACGTCTAGTACCATAAACCAACACAAACTGCCTCGCATCAGTCTGGTTAGCACCTCTGTCAAGTGCTCTCTGCCCTCTACCCATACCATTACCACCCCAGGCCGGACCACGGCCCCTAGGCGGCTGCTGAACTGCACACTGAGGCTGAACAAATCTCAGAACTAGAGCTTGCATTTGATCAGAATGCTGTGGACAATCCCTAATATGGTGCTCCATCAACCCACATTGCAAGCGCACTCCTAACCTCCTCCAATATTTGCCTAGATGGCCTCTACCATAGTCCCCACAAGGCTAAGCCACAATGGGAGAAACTGGAACCCCAACTCTCGAAGGCCTATCAGACCTGGCTTGTTTCTTAGGCCTTTGAACAGAACTAGAGGGCTTCAAATCCCTCTTCTTCTTACCCCTCTCATGCTCCCTATTTTCGCGCTCAATGTGCTTAACCCTCTTAACCTCCTCAACAATCTTCACATTGTCTACCAAAAAGGTGAATTCCCACTCCCTCTATGAAGCTATCAGAACCCTCAAGTTATCCCTAAATCCTTCCTTGAAGCGGATACAGTTCATACTCAGTCAACACCATCCACGAACATAACAACTCAGTCTCAAAAATTTAGCCTCATACTCGACCACAATCCTATCCCCTGGTAAGGTTCATAAACTCACATCTACGAGCATCCACATAACTCGCCCCCACATATTTGCTCTAGAAGGAACTCTTAAACTGATCCTAATTACTCTGATCCAACTGATTATCGTACCCTACTCAACCATTAACCACTACTGATATGCTTCAATCGCGAAGAAGAGATACTACGACCTTCAATTTCTACTCAGGGGTAGAGTCGATGTCATTCATGATCCTCTTGGTGGCCTCCGACCAATATTTGGCCACAGTGGGGCGACTCCAATGACGCCCCTAAACAACTTAGCACCTTTAGACCCGAGTCTGTCAGTTACAGACCCATGGCTCCCAAAACCAAAATAAGGCCCAGCGACCCTCTCTAACATTCTAAGCATTGCTTGAGACAATACAGCATCCCCAACCGAGTGACTTTGAGACCCGGTCTCAGCAGTAGGTATAGCTGATGTCTCACTCATATCCAGATTGTGTATACTACCCATCAAGGATGGCTCAACATGAGCCCCTCTACGGCGCCCGGCACGTCCACGGGAATCGTGTCCACGTGTTCCACGAGTACTCATCATGTTCACAGATTATCTACATTACGAAGTTCTATGTATTAGTTCTAGTAATTATTAGCAAGAATTTTATCCTTCAAATAAGTATCAAAGGAAATTGAAGAAGTCTCAGAAATGTGTCAGTCTCTAGCTATCTTATCAAATTTTTCTAGACTAAAGTATTTCTAAGTCAAAAGTACTTACAGGATCGGTGCTAGAGACTCGGTATTCGACAAACTTAATTTTCAAATTTAAAACTAAACTTTACTCGGAAAAATTGTTTTTTACTAATACAATTTTGAACCCAAAATTTCATAGCCCAAGTTTTGTAACCTGGCTTTGATACTACTAAATGTAACACCCCAAACCCGGCCAGAATGTTATGGCAAGATCTAAAGATGCTACGTAAAATAGTTATAAATTTGGCTTCTGTTTGAAAATGTGTTTGACATAATTATTAAGTTAAAACTGTTGTTTATTTACATTTTCTAAATAAACCGAATACTTTGCAGTGGAAATTTTTAATACATTATATTTAGGAAAAACCAAGTGTGTTTTCTCGAAAACAATTGATTGTAGGAAAATGTTCATTTTCAAAAAGTCATTTTATCAAATGCCATGCCAAAAATTCAAAATAAAATCCAAACCAAAAATAATCCCAAATCTGTAAAGAGTCCATAATTTACAAAACTCCCAAACCCAAATTTTAAATAAGTCAAATTTTAATAATTTGAGTTTACAAAAATGTGGACATAACCAAGCTCCCGTTGTGCCGACCTGCCTAAGTCTGAGGGTTACCTGAAAGTGACAAAAAAACAAAATGTAAGTTTTCATAACTCAGTATGTAACTTAAAAGAAAACAAAATCACAGATTTAGTTTGAGGTTATCTACATAGCAGAATAAATAAAGATGAATGTCTCATACAGAATCAGAATTATATGCAAATTACAATCCTACCCCCATTCGCTACAAACCATCTCTGACCACCTCAATCCACCATATAGGGTATTAAAGACCTAACCAGCCTTATACACCACTAAGTGTCAATATGACACTTTTCAGAATATTTGTAGCTGTGCTGCCAGTATAATGGGCATGATATCGCCTCTCACAGAACACTTCCTCCACATGATATAAACCACCCCAAAATCATATATAAACATAACATAAATCATACATAACATTTCCAATGCAAATCATGTACGTATTTAACATCACACTTAGTTTGAATGGTCATATGACATCTGAGATACACTTACAGATATCAAAATTCATAATATCATATAACCAAATTTCATTTTTATAGCATATTTAATCACATACCGACCCCATGAAAAGGCCACACTTCATCGTGAAGAAGTGTAAATCCCTAGGGAAAATTCTAAATTTTGGACCCACACGCACGTATGGCCCACAAGGCCAAAATTGCCTAGCCTGTGTGGTCCACGCGACTTGGCACACGGCCCACACACGTTTGTGTGTCACACACGGCCTAATTCATGGCCCATCACACGGTCCTATGTTGCACACGGCCTACCACACTGCCATGTGGCGTCAAAAGTGCCCAATTTTGGCTTTCTTCGTTTGCTATTTTTTGCTCATTACACACCTTAACTATTTTTGATGCAAAATCACTCACAAGAATTCCAGAACCTAAACACGTCAAATAAACATACATTAAAATGATTTACTAGACTCGATTCAAAAAAATTCAACAACATTTTCACTCAAAATTTAACAAAATTACGGCCTCGGCTTCTCAATTGACGACTTACCTTCAAGGAAATAGTAACCCAACAGAAATCTAATTAGTCGAGCATGCAAATGGTTCAGAATCTCCGCCTACAAAATCCACACCAATGCCTCAATATAAATGAAAACTTCAAAATCACCAATACAGACATAAACACAATTTTAACGACCTCAACCTATTGAAACAGGCAATGAAATAAAATCATACTTACCACAGTCTCTTGAACATGGCATTATGAACAACAATCATAAAACACTTCGATGGCCCCAACAAAAAGATTTAATTTGAAAGAAAAAGAAAATATCAAAGCAAAGCCAAGAGATGGAAAAGAAGACAAAATCAAATGCCAAAGAAAACTAGGCAATAGGGAGGAAAAAGAAAGAAACGTGGGGGAGAGGTAGTAGATTTTTAAGGTCAAAAGATAAACCTAAAAAAAATTAATTAACAAATTCCTACTAACTAACTCCCCTCTAACACTTATCCACTTACAAGAACTAAATTTCAATCCAAACACTACTACCTGCGCACATACAAAACCAACAAAAATAAATTCTCTTTTGTCACGCAAGGGGATTCAAACTCTAGAACCCCCACCATAATACCAAGACCCTCATCCACTAAAGTAGGGATTTAGCTATTAACTAGATTTAGCAGATTAGGAACTCATATTTTGGGGTGTTACATTTAGGTTCTTCCTCATTTGAACAATTGTTCTGCTAAGAAATCCTTACAAAATAGTTAATTAATCATACCTCTACTCGCTAATCCCTCATGAGAGGATTAGTTCCTCATGAATCTAATAAAAATATAAACTTGATAGAAGGAATAAACATGAAGAACAATTCAAGAGAATAAAGTTTAGAAGAAGATTGGTTCGGATTAGAATTTAAGCGTAGAATACTCACAGAGTTTGATGGTATTTAACAAATCTAATTTCCCTACAAAAGCAAATACCAAGAACTGAAATAAAACCTAAGCCTAAGAGAAAAGAAAAACTAAAGACTAAATATAAAGGGAAAATTCTACTATATGCAATATGTGTTTAACATGTGTTAAATGAGCCTATTTATAGATTTTAGGGTGGTCGTCATCCTTAACATTTGATTGTTCAAACCAAAATGCCCCAGGCTCGTAATTATTTCCCATACAAAGGCAACATCACGACACACCAGGTCTTCTGTCATGACATCGAGGGCTGTATGTTTATCTTCAAGGTGTCTTCAGGGGTATGTCACAACATCCTCAGGCTGTGTCACAACATTGAAGGCATTCTTGGAATTCTTCTATTATGCTTCCTATATTGTGACATCCAATGCTTTGTGTTACAACAAAGCGATAAATATCGAGTTAGCACACCTTCTAATGGTCTCCTACACGCTCACAAAGTATATTAGGCCTCATTCAGCCCTTAAGGTTAATAAAAGACTCAAATTACACACTTTATTAAACTTAAATAAATTTATGAAAATGTGATTAAAACTTAACTAAAATGCCTATGTTCAAGCTCTAAAAGTGTGAAAACTAGTTTAATCTGCTACATCGAACTACGGTAGATTAATGGCTTGGCCATAACGTGCAGCATATTTTCGATATTGAGTGGCTTGGCTACAACGTGGAGTGTTATTAGATGGATGCGTTTTGGAGAACTCTTTATTAGTGTGTAGTGGAGATGGGTAGGAATGTTTTTGAAAAACTTACATTGATTTTTAAAAAAGCTCTACATTAACATCCTCATGCATATTGCTATCTAAGAAACTGTGTTGATATATAAATTCGGCTATTTTTAAGAAACGTGTGTTTAAATTACTAGTTGTTACCTAAGTTAAGACTCTGTGGAATAAAATGTATAAATTCTCTATAATATTTTGATTTGTATACTAAATTTTTTTTTAATACTTAAGTTAATACTCACACTGAGCTTTATAGCTCACCCCCTTTGTTTTTCTAACATTTCAGATAACCCTCAAGGTTAGGACATGAACGCGACTAAAGGAGGAGTTCTCGGACGATTTTCGAATAAGTGTTTTGTACTTTATTATTTTGGTTTTTAGACTATTTAGTTATTATTTTTGGAATTTGCCATGGGACATTACTTTAGGGATTTTTATTCTGAATTGCATGACTTGATTCCATGATATTAAGTTTCAAAAACTATATAAATTAGTATTTGATAAGATTATGCATGAAGCTTGGTTTTTATTAAAACTTGACAAAATCACTCTTTTCCATTGCGACAATGAAAATAAGTTTTAGAAAAATATATGACTTATTTTTTGAGGTTTTAAATTCTTTTATTCATGTTTTATCGAATTTACATGAAATATTGATTTTTAATAAAATATGGTTCCTATAAAAATTTTCGTTGCGATTTTTATAAAAATATGTCAATATTATATTTTTCTGCTGAAATGATGAGAAACGAGTTTTAAATAAAACTAGACTTAGTTTTTAAAATTAGTAATGTTTACAAATGAGATTTCTAGAGACATTTGATTTTTCTGAAGTTAACATATTTTCTGAATAATGAAGAATAACCAAGTTCCCTAGTTTTGAAGGAAAAGACAAATTAATTTTAAATATGATTGGAATTATGAAAGTTTTGAATAGTGATCAAAATTTTACAAAAATAACATCAAAATCACTGATTTCTAAAATTTTCATGTTTTTGCGAAATTAATTCAAATATTTGATTTCACTAGTTTTGAATGATTTACACAAATGGTTAAAAAATTATGTTTGAAAACTACGAAAGCTTTTCTGGGTCATTTCAGTGACCAATGTAGCTTTCTGAATTCGGCTATAACGACTTCGTCTGGTTTAGCAGGTTACAATTGATCGTAAGTTTCCGATCATATTATTGGGGTTGGGAAAGATGAGGTGGTTAAATGGAGGTACTTGTTTGGTTTGGGTAAAGTTACTTACCCTTTGATTGAAATTTCCTCCCTGGTAACCTCCGCATTTAAGGTTAAGATGGTCACACCACTCGAGATTGTATGTATTAGAGTGGGGATTTCTACCCCTATTTCTTAAGTAGTTAACCTCCTCGTATTGATTTTCTGAGTGATTTCCCCAATTCATGTTTTCACTACTACCACCCATGTAAGTACCCCAAAGACGGTATTGGTCAGAATTTGGAGGCCTATTTCAATTTATCTTTTGGTGATTGAGCCTCTCGAGGATATGCTAGTATTTATCCTTCCCATTGACTAAATTCATAGTTAGGGGTCTCAATTTATGTGTGAAACTGTCCGTTGGCCACATATATGAATTCATCGTCATATCCTCTATAAGTTGGCAACCCTTAGCATATGTTTTGGACATGAACACCCCCGCAGATGTTCCGTCTAAACTAGACCTCAAATTTCCATCCAACCCGTTATAGAAAGTCTACAATTGTGGCCAATATTTAAGACCATGATAGGGGCACTTACACAATAATATCTTGAAATGTTCCCATGCCTCATAGAGTGTCTCCCCTTCAAGTTGTCGAAAATTTGTAATATCCATCCATAGTTTCATCGCCTTGCTAGGTGGAAAGTATTTTGCCAAGAACAGATTAGCAAGCTCCTCCCAAGTTGATATTCACTCTACAGCCTACAAATATAACCACATAAATGCATCATCACACAATGAAAAGGGGAAAAGCTGAAGATGAATAGTGTCATCGGTTACTCCATTATATTTAAACATGTCAAATAGATTTAGAAATCACTTAAGATGTTGGTTCAGGTCTTCATTGATCGATCCCTAAAACTGTAGATTGCTCTAGATTATGGCTGATTTAACCTCAAAATTATTGGCATTGATAATCAACTTATTGATGTTACTTCGCACAACATCCAAATTGGGCATAGTATAGTTTTGTAGCATACCGTTGTGGTCTAGAATCTGCTCTTTTAATTATAGAATTTTCTCTTCCAGTGGTGGAATTTAGTCTTGTTGCTCCTCAAAGAGCAGATTTTCTAGAGGTGGATCAATGTGTGGTGGCTCTTCCATTAGAATTACTCTCCTTCTTACGTTGTGTAATGTTCTTACAAGTTCAATATCCAACAGAATTGGCTCATTCTTGCTTCAAGTCATACACTGCACAACCAAGAAAAAAAACCAAGTTAAGCAATAAAAGTTAACTAAAACTAAAAAAATTACAATGAAAAGTAAATAAATAAAAATGTCATATCTATAACGTTTGAGTTCAGCACTTATCTTTCCTAAGCATGAAATAACTGCTACTAATTCAATTTCAAGCACCAAAACCTCTCTGGCAACAGCATCAACAACTTGAACGTATCCTAATGAGCACGCACTGAGGTTATATAAACAATGCAATTAAAGATATGGAAGTACGGTGTACTGCAAATATATAGGTCAAATTGTAATATAGTTAATTCCAACGCAATACAGAAGTATTTCGAGGATCGTACCCAAGAGAGGTATGAACTAAAATTGAACCAACAAAATCAAAAAACATACAAAGCTAATTCTAAATAACTACTTTCCTAATTATTATAGTATGACTAATCATAAATTAAGAGTATAAAACTAACTACTACTAAAAGGATCTAATTACATAAATAATAAAACTAACAAACAAATCAACCAAGAATGAAAAACAGGAGTTGATCAATTTCCATGGTTGTATTTAATCTAGACTTAGTGGTTTTTACTGACTAATTCTTAAGTGGTTCAATTAATATCTTTCAGCCTATAATTTTACCAATATTACAATTTAGCCCACTTATCTTTTGACCTGATGACTCTAAACATGAAAATTGAATTGTTAATGGATAAATTCTTCTTTCGATCTCATTTACCTAAATTTCCACCTAAATTTATCAATTCGAGATTTTTATGCTTATTCAATTTAGTCCTATTAATTAGTTTAAACCCTAAGGTAGGTTCACAACCCCCACTTTGATTAACCAACTTCTCTAAGATTCTAGTTACAACCCATTAGAATTATATCAAACCCACTTAATTTCTAAACCATTTATAAATTTAATAACAAGATAGTAGAGGGTTGAGAGAAGATCAATAATCCAAAGACTTCTGATTGCGGAGATCATGCTTAGGTACTAACTACAATTCTCGTAATGGAAGTGTTTGATCACTATTACGATCATGAATTTGCATCAAACAAAAGAAAAAATAAATAAATATTGAAAAATAATGAATGAAATTATGAAAACTAAAATTAAATAGAAAACAAGAATCCGAATAAGAATTCATAAAGAAAAATCCTAAGACCTAACTACTTAGTACCTAATATATTTCAAAGCCTACTTAATCATGTTTAAAAGGTAATATTTATAGTGTTTTTAATGTTTGACCTAATTTGGATGACTCTTCCATGAATTAAAAGTAAAAAGTTGATTGTATGGGCTGAAACACCCTTGTAAATTTTAGGTTCGTCAAGTTTCAATGTTGCGACACTACAGGTCTTGTGTCATGACTTTCGAGGTAGTTTGCTCGAGTCTTTGTAGCGGGACTTGGTTGTCAAGACTTGGCTTCTTAATGTTACAACTTCCCTGCAACCCTATGATTGACTTCCGTCTTTGGTTACAGTCATGGATATTGTAACTTTAGGTGTTGAATGTCGTAACTTTATATGTTAATGTCTCAACTCTTAACTTCCAATGTCATAGCCTTGGCCACAGTCCACCTGGCTTGTCAATGTTGTAACAAACTTCTCTTAAGTGTGTGCAGCTTCAATGTTGTGATTTCATGTCCTCCATGTATTGACATTCTGGGTAGTCCCCTAAGTTCTTTACCATTTGGTTCAAGTTGTTTCTTACACCACTAAAACACTTCGTTACAATTTCATTAGGCTCGAGTTGCCATAATTGGTCAATAAACATCATAAGATACTTATTTTATTTAATTAAACATAATTAACACCTAAGTCATAAAACTAAAGAAATAAAATTAAAATGATCGATTACAAGATCCTTAAGTATCAAAAAGAACTTAATTTACCATATAAAATTGTAGCAGATCAGTTACTAATGTAAAAATAAGAATAATTTTCATTATGACCATGAGTGAAACATATTGCTTAATTCCTATTTTTAGTCTATAGAGTCGATACGAGGTTAAAACATAAGATCGATTATGCAAAAGATAAAGAGCAATGAAAATATGAATTTCCACTATTGGGAACTATTATATGAAATGATCATGTGTAGAAAGGCCTAAAGAAATGTGAAAATGTGTAAGTAAATGTAAAGCACTTCTGATGCCTACATGTGACAAATGAACATGCTCATAAGGCCTTTATTAAAATGGATTTGATCATAAGTATGTGAAAGCACTTAAAGTGCCCTTATAAGATATGTGTAAATGTATGTGTTAATGGTCTTGATGGATATATGTTAATTATAATTGTAATGTGTCCCAGTAGACTTAGTGAAATGTTAGGATTGGCATGCTAATTAGGGTGTATAGCATGCTTGGAGTTCTATCAGAGTTTTCGCACTTTTATACATTTTATATCCCCTTCAGGCCTTGCAATTATGTGCATCCTGGTGTGGTGTAGTTTACACTCTCATGAGCTCATTGGTGTGGTGGAGGGATGTGTTATGTTGTCTTGTAGTTTAGCACTTTGATGCTTATTGGTGTTGTGGAGGAGTCTTATGTATTTTATTTGAATTTTCTAGATTATACTATGGGAAAAAAATGAATTGAAATGATGATGATGAACGGTAAAATTGAATATAGATGACTAAAAGAAAAAAACCCAAAGTTTTAAGCTAAAATAGTTTTAACTAAATGGAATAAAAAGGAAGTAAATGAATATGTAAGTTTATAAGAGCTTAATATGCTCCAAAAGTGTATGGCCAAGAGAATTTATCTTAAACAATATTGAGGAAATTTATGGTTCAAGCACATTGTAGTCAAAGAAATGAAATTCAATGTCATAAATTGAAATTATGAAAAAACACATCAAGATAATATAGACTCTACCTAAGATTCATGAATAGGAATTTCATTAAACATATTTGTTAGCAAACCATTAACATTAAAACATGTAAGTTGAACCCTTGAACTTCGATAAATTAAAATGAATGAAGAAATAACATTAAAACATGGTTAGAATGGAAGGTAGCATAATATTCATAAGAAGGACTCAACCTTAATAAGGATCGGATAAGTAAATTTATCTACTGATACTAAGTTTTTTAAGGTCACATGTTAGTTGTTTAAAACACGTAGGTTTGGACTCGTAAAAAGTCATGGTGTTGGCTTGGGATGTCACATTGCCCATCTAGTTTTTAAGGTTGTAATTCAAGTGCTTAAATACCATTTTTATTGGATTATTGGCATGTATACAGAGACTTAGATTGGTTATGTAATTGTGAAGTCAAATGATAACTTTGAAACTCTTTTGCATTTTCTTAAACAATATATGTTTATTTTCAATATGGATATGTTTATGCTTTGGGTTAGACCTAAATAAGTTCAAGTTATCTTTTATAATGTTGGAACTTATTAAAATGATATTGTGATGATTTAAAAGTTATTTAAGTGTTTTGAAATTCTTGAAAACTTATGGATATCCTATGTTTGTGTTTTGGGTTTGTTTTGGTGTGTTTTCAACTTGTATTTAGGGTCTTATACCTTAAGTCTCAAGAGTTGTATGTTTTTACACTCAATTTTTTCTCCAAGTGTCCATGGTGTCAATACTTGCACCTAATTCTCAAGACTTTCAAACATCAAAGCCAAAAAGCTACAATTCTGCACCTAAGTATCAAGACTTAGAGCCTAAGTCTCGATACTTGATATTTAAGTATTGAGACTTATTGCCCTTGCACCTTTATTTTTTGATATAATATTATGGGTGGGGGATGTGGGTAACATGGTTTGAACCCTTGCCAAACGAGTGTTTAAAAAGAGCTTTGACCATTACTTCATACAAGTCAAGACCACTTCCCTTACACCTGTACAACCTAGTTTTTTTTTATCATTTTGAGTCACCAAAACCTCGTTTTATGTTATGGGCATGCCCAAACTACATGAACTATTACCAAATGATTTTAAAAATGTTTTCAAGCCTCTTAAACCCTGGGATATATTTTGAAGAATTTAATTTAAGCCCTAAAATGGCATCTTATTAAAGGAAAAAAATGTATGACCTGAGAAAGTGTTCCAGTAGCATCTCCTATTCATACCGATAATCAAGATGTGCATGGGGTGTTACATTTTGGCTATGAGTTATTGATACATTGATGGTATGTATCAATACATCTAGCCTCTTGTCACACCCCAAGTCTAGTGGACCTCAGATTTTGGCGTATAGTGACAAAATAATATGTTTGGTGAAGTGTAATCTGCCCATATATTTCATTTGGCACATAGGTATGGGTGTATTGTAACTGTTGAGTATGGAAGTGAAGATTTATTTTAGGATATTCTGCTATTTAAAGGAAAATACAATGCTGAGAGAAAGGGGTAAGTATGATATGAATTATCGCCAAAGATAGAGTACACCTTGTTTGTTTGAAGTACTGTGCTAGTTAGGTTGTAAAGTAACTTGGTTAGGAACCAACTGGATAGACTAGTCTGATATTTATAATGTGGGATTCTCATTTATATTTCTCTCGAAAATTGTAGACCATTAAGAAAGAAAATATTGAAATGTGTAACACTTGTTAAATTCCACTGAGTAGGATAGGTTATATATTTGTGTGAGAAGAATTTAGAAACGGTCATTCTTTCTTGAATGTTGTTCTCTAATTCTTTTTTTTAAATCAAATGGTATCTCTTCCTCATTAAACTATAAGCTATGAATTCGGATCTAATCATTGGTTACCCTATTCCGATTGTTGCTGCTAGGTCGAGAATGATGGTTGAATCTAGAGTTTTAAACTACAGTAAGTGGGTATCAAGTGAGTCTTTACCCTGAATCTCTCTTTTAAGTAAACTTTTCAAGTAGAAGAAAACATATAGAGAGAATATGATGTTATCTATAATAATTGGTAAGTGTACGAGTATAGTAAAAAGGAGATAAGTGATATGATGATATGTAATAAGTTCTGTTGAAGAGGAATGTTGATTGATAAGTATACAAGTAAAGTTTGAGATATGAAAAGTACGAGTCAGTCTGGAATGTAAATAAATTTGGGTAAGTAAATTATAAGAAATGTCCTTTTGTGAAGCCTTTGGTAGAACAGTTATATTGCTAACCAGATTGGCAGATCATAATATGAAAACAAGTGTATGACCATGAGGTTAAGACCCATGGTATCTTAATATAATTTGGAAACATTTATGGTGTAGCCTCTAGGAAAATGAAAACTGGACTGTCAAATCACAATACATGAATATGTATAAGACCATGTGGCTAATGCCCATGGCAAGATATGTCTGTATGAACATTCATGTTGTAGCCTTCGATGATATGTAATCCGAATGAGCATATCATGATACATGAACTTATGTATAATTCCATGAAGAAAAAAACCATGGTACCTTCTGTGAAAGTTCGTCGGCCTCGTAAACACATGATCCTGTAGGATGCCCTTGTGGCATATTCTATTTGGCCCTTGCGATATACTTTGATAAATCTTTCTAGTAAAATATACTTATCCGCCCTTATGGTAAGTCTGAGTAAATCCTGATTGTTTTGTAATAAATATTGCTAAGATAAGGTTATGATATGTCCGAGGTTAATTGATGGAATTAGATGTGTAAAGTAATTGGACAACTTTTTAAGAAAGTTCTTGTAGAGAAGTATGTATCTGTATGCTAAGAAAGGTATTCGTCATGATAATCTGTTAGTGTTAAATATGGGAATATAAGTAGTTGAGAGACATCATAAATTGTTTATTTGAATTCTTCTATGTTGTATATTGTTGAAATTTGAGTAATTGGTATATGCCATATTTGAACAGTATCATACCTTCTTTTGGAATCTTATGGAAATTGAATCATCGTATTTTTTAAGTTATTTAGGGTTTTATAATAAGGTTGTATGGAGTTCATCTGGATTATCAGTATAGTATATTACCAGTGAGAGTTTGTATGATATCAAATCAGAGTATGGCTTGATTAGTAAATTGATGGTATGAAAATCTGAGTTAGTATCTGCCAAACATGTATGTATCCGCCAACGATTAGAATCTATGAAAAGTGTTATGGAATGAATGTATGTGTGAAGAGTTTATCTGTGTAAAGTGGGATTTGATGGTGTATCATTTTGAATGGTACATTGGTAAGTTAAGAGTATGAAAGTTGGTGTGTAATTGTATGCCGAAACTGTAACAGTATCTGCCTGAGATGGAGGTGATTGGTTCAAAAGGGTAGTTGGCGCACAGATGTTCTTCGAATAAGATAAAGTATCCACCAAGGTCTTTTTGTGATAATGCTCACTAAGTTCTCTCGAACTTAAAAGATTTGTTCTTGTTTCAGGTATTGTGGTAAAAGAATGTGCCAAGAGGGACTACGCCAGGAGTATGCCTGAGTAGTAGCGAAGTAAGTTATGCATACAGTGGAAAAGTGGCATATTGTGGGCTTTCACCCTAAGAGTTTGTCTTTAATAAATGTTGCATTGTAAAAGTTTAGATAAAGCTCTAATGTAATATAATATACTTTCGTTTGTTTTTATGTATTAAGGCCTTTAGTGTAACACCCTAGATTTTAGGGTTAGAAGTTTTGAGGAATGTGTTTAGGGTCAGTGAGTAGTTGAGCAATTGTGTTTGTTTCTGCATTTTAATGTCAGAAAAAGTCTTTTGGTTTGGTGGTGGTGAGTATGTGGTTTACCTTTGGGTTCCAGGTTCGAGTCCCTATTTGCGTTATAAGGAATTTTTTTTATTTTTGTTGCTTTTAAGTTTTGAGTATTTATTTATTTCTATTTTCATTTTCATTTGGATATAGGAAGTTTCTCAAAAAAAAGAAAGGACGTTCTTTTTCCTCTCTTTGGAAGTTTTCTTTCTTTTCCTTTTGTTTCTCAATTTTGAGTTTTTTCTCTTTTTCTCTTCTATTCCTCAAATTAATTCCGAGTTTATCATTGCCAGTGTTGATTGATTGTTTTCGAGTGTTCTGTTTGATTGGTTTCGAAGCCGGGTAAGTCTTGCCCTTTTGGATTTATGAAGAACTACTTTGATTTCGTTTATGTTGCATAATTGAAACTATTATAGTTCAGTTTGTTTGTTAATTGAGGTTTCTGAACAGCATGGTGGAGCGAATCAAACGATTCTGGGTGCTTGTTATCGCATCTTAGGTGTGTGTACGGAAACTCTATAATTTTGATGTCGAAGTGCTGATTTGATTTTGTGAAATTCAAAAAACTATGTGTATTCTGAAATTGTTCAAAATCAGCATTGAATCGTATGTTTTCGATATAACATGGTATCATGTTGGGTTACCTAGGGTTGGGGAAACTGTTTCGGCATGGTTTTGTGACCACACGGATGGCCACATAGGCGTGTGCTGCACACGGGCCGGTCACATGGCCATGTGAAATTGGGAATTAGGTTTTTTTGACAATTTTTGGTGCCACATGACCATGTGGCTTTGATTTGCAAATTTTAGTCAATAATCACACGGGCCTGTGTTCTGGACACACGACCGTGTCCCAAGGGCACACAGGCGTGTGAGACTTTTACACGGCTATGTCTATCTTACACCTTATTTTAACAATTTTGGACAGAGAGTTACACGAGTTATTCACACGGCCATGTCACTCGTCACACTGGCATGTGCCTCCTTTTACACAGGCGTGTGCTTTTTCACACAGGCGTGTTCCTCTTTCACATGGGTGTGTAGACACCAGTGAGTAGGCTATTGGCTATAGCTCACGAACATAACAGCTATTCTTAGTTCTTAATGGCTAGCCCTCCCGAGTGTTCCCAAAAGTTAGGGAAGGAGGGCGATAGCCACACAGAGAGTTTAGGGTAGAGTGAGTGGGCAATTGGCTATAGCCCGCGAGCGATACTTCCTTGTTCTGTAGTAGGATTAATTGTATTATGAACTACTTAGTGTAAGACTCCCCTTGGGAGGTATGACATGTTTCTGCACAAATTTCATCACAAACTTGGCATCGTTCGTTGGTTTATGTCTCAGCCTCAACCCACTTAGATACGTAGTCTACTGCTACCAATATATACTTGTGACCAAAAAAAGGAGGGAACGAACCAAGAAAGTCAATACCCTAAACATCGAATAATTCTACCTCAATAATGATTGTTCAGGGTATCTCATTTCTGTTTGGGATGTTTCCAACCCTCTAGCATTGATCACAACTCTTTACGTAGGCATACACATCTTTGAATAGAGTTGGCCAAAAGAATCTGGCTTGCAGTACTTGGGCTATAGTACGTGTACCTCCAAAGTGTCCCCCATTTGAAGTTGTGTGACAATGATATAAAATCTTATGTACCTCAATTTCTGCAACGCATCTCCTGATCATTTGATCTACACCATTTTTGAACAAATATGGCACTTCCCAAGAATAGTACTTCACATCGTGAAGAAACTTTTTCCTTTGTTGATACGTCTTATCGATCGGCATCAAACCTCAAGCTAAATAGTTAGCAAAATCAGTGTACCAAGGGGTGTTATGGACGTGATTTACCTTAAGTATGTGCTCGTCCTGAAATGTCTCCTGGATGGTACAAGAGATGAAGTTCATTCTCGTGGCTCCAATCTGGATAAGTGATCTGCTACCTGGTTTTCTACCCCTTTTTGATCTTGAATTTCTAGATCGATTTCTTGGAGTAGAAGTACCCATCAGATCAATCTCTTGGCGAGTAAATATTTAATTGACGAATGATCTGTATATATAGTCATTTTTGGTACCTATAAGATAATATCGAAACTTGTCAAAAGCAAATACAATAGCAAGTAACTCTTTCTCTGTTACTGTATAATTCAACTAAGCTCCCGTCAAAGTTTGAATTGTGTAGTAAATGGGATGAAAAACTTTGTTCTTTTACTGGCCCATCACAGCTCCTATCGTGAATGGCAAATCCTAATCTATTGTGACAATAATGGGCGCTAAAATTAACTTAAATAGTAGTAGAACATTAAATGCTTTTAAGCATTATTCATCAAAGTTGAATATCATGTCCTTCTCCAATAATATGCATAAGGGTTTAGCAATTTTGGAAAAGTCCTTGATGAATCTTCTATAGAAATCAGCATATCCCAAAAAGCTCCTAACACCTTTTACAGATGTTAGAGGTGGGAGTTTCTCATAACATCTACCTTTGTTTTATCTACCTTGATTCCATGTCTCATTATTCGGCGCCCCAAAAAAATACCTTCTTGTACCATGAAATGGCACTTTTACCAATTGAGTACAAGGTTTGTTTCTTTGCATCGGATTAGTACCTTGGCTAGATTTGCTAAGCAATCATCGTAAGTGTCTCCAAACATTGAAAAATTGTCCATAAAAACTTCCAAATACTTTTCAATCATGTCAATGAAAATAACAATCATACATCTTTGAAATGTAGTAGGTGCATTACATAAACCAAATGGCATGTGTCTAAATGCAAATGTATCGTACAGGCATGCAAATGTTGTTTCGTGTTAATCCTCTAGTGCTACTGTGATCTAATTATACCCTGAGTACCTATTGCAAAAACAGTAATAGTCTTGCCCTGCATGTCTATCCAGCATCTGGTCCAAGAACGGTAAAGAAAAATTATCTTTCCTAGGCACCTTGTTCAACTTTCAGTAATCTATGCAAATTCTCCATCTCATAACTGTTTTGGTTAGTATTAACTTGTTATTTTTATTCTCAACGACCATAATACCTCTTTTTTTTTTGGCATGCACTAGACCGGAGTTTCGCATGAATTGTCTAAGATGGGATAAATTAAACCTGCATCTAACCACTTTATGATCTCTTTCTTTACCACGTCCTTTATAATGGGCGTCAATCTTCATTATCCATCGATCATCCCTTTTCTCTTTATCTTCTAGAATATTTTTTTGCATGCACACGAATGGAGTAATACCACGGATATCAGCTATGGTCCATCCGATAGCCTTCTTGAATTATTTTAGCACTAAGATAAGTTTCTCTTCCTGCTCTACAGTTAACTCTGCTAAAATAATCACAGGCAAAGTCGAAGTGTTACTTAAATAAACATAGTTTAAGTGTGAAGGAAGTACCTTAAGCTCTAATTTAGATGGCTCTTCGATTGATGATTTTGGTTGAACATAATCTCTATTTTCTAATTCCAAAGATTCAAAACGGATTTGGGAATTAAATCCCTTCTGGTTAGCTTCTAGCAAAATTAAGTTTTTCTTCCCCTCTTCATCACTTGGAGGGTCTGACATCAAAACATGTTCCAATAGGTCCTCAACAAAGTTGAGTTCCCATTCTACAGCTAAATCTTTTAACTCAAATACTATAGAACAATCATTAATTGTGTCAGGAAATAGCAAAGACTTAAAAACGTTAAAAGTTACCTGATCGTTCTGAACTCGCATGGTAAGCTCACCCTTCTACACATCAGTAAGGGTCCTTCCAATTACTAGGAAAGGCCTTCATATGATTATTGATACCTCTTTATCTACTTCAAAGTCTAATATAACAAAGTCAACACGAAAAATAAATTTATCTACACATACCAATACGTCCTCGATTATTCCTTTTGGATGTGTTAAGGATCAATCTGCTAATTGAAGCGTGACTGTAGTAGGTCCAACTTCACCTATACCTAATTTTCTAAATATGGACATGGGCATCAAGTTGATGCTCGCACCCAAATCACATAGTGCCTTACCACAATAAGTTGCTCCAATATTGCAAAGTAAGGTAAAACATCTAGGGTCTTTCATCTTTGCTAGTAGTTTATCTTGTAGATAAGCACTACATTCCTTCGTCAGAGCTACTGTCTTAAATTCTCCAAGTCTAAGTTTCTTGGATAGGATATCCTTCATGAATTTGACGTAATTTGGCATCTGTTCAAGTGCTTCGACCAATTGAATGTTGATATGAAGTGTCATCAGTATGTCTAGGAATTTCCTTAATTGGACTTCTTGCTTCTACTTCTAAAGCCTTTGAGGGTAAGGTGGTGGAGGATTCTTAACTTGAACTAGCTGATTCATCTTTTGTGGCAATTTTGTATCTAACAAAATTGTTAGTTTATCGGAATTGACTAGTTCAAAAGTTACCTTATCGGGTTTTGTAGATTCTCATTCTAGTGAAGCTGGAATTTTAACACTTCGTTGAACTTTCTCTTTATCTCGAACATCAGTTTGCTGCTCTTCAACTTCGAAAGTGATGGACTCTAACGTTGTAATAGCTCATTTTTTAGTGGTGTAAGAAATAGTGGTTTTGGGACCACCAAATCCGATGAATAAGTTTGTAAATATTATTATTTAATATTTACAAGTAAAACATGGTTTTTAAAAGGTTTTTTTATTTGATAATTTACGCTATTTAAGCAATTTATTAAGTCTGAGTGTTAGACCCTAAGGTCAAGTAGTTTTAGAAAATAAGATATTGGGACCTTGTTTCTATAAAATGAGCTGTAAATATTTTTATAAACATTTACGGAGTGTCATTAAGGTGGTATTAAGGTTTCATTGAAAATTTTTAACGTTTCGATAGTTAATTAAGCAAAAATGACTAAATTGTAAAAGTTGAAAAAGTCAATCGCTATCAGTTTAAAGGTGTTAATTTCTTAAATAATTATAGTTGGATGGCCTTAATGGGTAATTTACCCATACCTAAGATAGTGGGATGGTTGGATGCTTTAAAATCTTTTAATTTTATATGTTTTATAAGTTAATTTATTATTAATAAAGTAAAAAGGTTAATAAATTAATAACAATTCAAAAGTGGCCATCTTCAACCTTAAGCTTTCTTTGTTTCAACCGAAAATGATGATTATGGTGAAGTGAGGTTCGGCCATGTTTCGTTTTTTGCATGTAAGTCCATTTTGCACCCGTTTTTAATAATTATTATGTTTTTGAGATCGTTGCAACTAAATCCAACTAGCCCATACCTTTGATTTTGAAACTGTTAAAGTTTTTGAATGTTGCCATTGATGAACCTAATGATTTTTTATGTTAATTAATGAATTTGAAATATTAGTTGGTATTTAAAAGTATTTTGTTAAGTTATTTTTGATAAATTTATTAATTAGGGACTAAATTGTTAAAATAGTAAAAATACAAGGATTTGATGTGAAATTATTGTAATAATGGGTTGTATTGGATGCCATAAGTATTCGGCTAGGCTCAATTTTAGGTAAAAATGGTTAATTTACATGTTTTAGGCTTATGGACTAAATTGAATAAAAGTAAAACTTTAGAGGCAATTTTGTAAAAATTTCAAAAATTACTAAATTGCATAAAATACATGGTTTTACTGTCTAAATTTAGAGATCGAATGAAATTATTAATTTAGATCAAGATCGGGTGGAAAATTGAGCAGAATAGAAAATTATCAAAATGCCCCTATACTTTGACATTTCTGCAATTTAGCCAGGTAAGTTCATATGAACTGTATTATGTAAAATTTTGGTTAAACTGAATGTTATTTTATGATTTTTATTGAAAAAAAATCAATATATATATGTTATTATACAATTTATCATGTTATGAAATGACGTACGACAATTATCGAGCCCCGTTTGAACCTTAGGAATTCATAGGATACAAATGACATGTCATTAGGGTTTACATATTTTGGGTGCTGGTCTTGAATGTCCTACCAATAGCTGAGGTCCGGCATGTGTTGTGGATACTCCACAACTCGTGTGAGCAGGCCCATTTTCACATTTCGTGTGAGCATACTTATTCACAGCTTGTGTGAGCATATATGTAAAGGAATTGACGAAATACAATTATATATTAAGCACACTTCGTGTGAACCATCCCGCATATCCAACTGTATTCTATTTGGTTCAACGAGCATGAATTTACAAGAATATGATAAGTGTTCTATATAAGCCAAGATATGTATGTATGTACAAAAGGCTTTGAAATGGTAAGCTACATGAAAAATATGTTATGTTGAGATAGATGATGTTTAAATGAACTAACATGTGTTGTTGATGTGTTTAGGCTTATGCCAAGCTTGTGGATATGATTGATGTTTATGATTATGATTGTACTATGCATATGAAATAGGTAAGAAAAGGAAATGATACGGTAAGTACGTAAATGGGATGTATTATGATGTTATAAAAAGGTTTAATGAGATAAATAATGTATTCATATGATAGTAAATTGCTTATACTTTGAACGAATCTATCTATGTCATGAATAAATACACTGAATTGAGAATTAATAATGTTGTTGAGGCTTATGATAAGCATTGGGAACGGAAAGGAAAGTAAGTATATTAAAAGGTTTATAATCTTATAGAAAGGTTAATGGTTATACATTGCATCCCTTAAAATCCTTTAATGTTATGAATTATAAATATATGTGACATTAATGAATTTACTCACTTACGAGTTGGTAATTATGGTTTGGTAAATCTTGAGGCACTGGTATAGGTTTATATTTAACCTATAATGTTCATTATTGAAATGTAATATTATGCTTATGGTTTATACG
>CM025245.1:22555022-22567185 GCA_013677275.1 Gossypium schwendimanii
TATGTTATTTTGATGCCTTGATGGTTGGTGTGCTTTTGGCACTTTGATGCTTAATGGTTGGTGTTTATAAGATTAGATGATGTATAGTTGTGGCCAAAGTGGTAAGTTTTGGCATGGTTGCAAAATGATCGTTTATGGCATGTTTTGATATAGAAACAAGTTAATCGAAAAATGGTTAAATATGCACAAGTATAGGTGTTTTGGTACTTAATGAAATAGCCATTGTGTTTGGCTTGTAAATATGGTATTTTGGTTGATGAATTAATTCTCATGTTGGCATGTATATATATGTTTTTATGAATAATGACAATTTGGCAATTTGGTGCTTAAATGGTGAATGATGGAATGGTAAGTTAAATGAATGCTATGAAATGTTGTTTTGATATGCTTGAAGGTTGTCATTAAGGTATGGTTTGGTATGGAAATAGATAGTGAGTATTGAGTAGATATATGGTTAATTTGGTAAGTTTGGATGTGGTTGTATGTGGCCAAGTTTACTAAGGTTTAGTGATGATAGTTGTTGAATGGTCAAATTGGTATATTTGAGTATGATTGGTATGTGAACATTGTGGTAAATGTTGGTCTAGAATTAGTTCCAATGGTTGGTTGATTTATGGCTAAACTTAGCAAATGTATAATCATGTTTGATTGTTGTGATTGAGGTGCCTTTTAGGCATATTGGTTGTATGATTAATTATTATGTTGATCTAGCTTGAATATGCATGTGTTAGGTACAATTTGGATGCATGAAAGTAGGTGCATTTGGCTTGTACAAGTGACCAAGTTTTGGCAGAGGAAAATGGCTTGAAAATGGCCTATTTTTAATCCACACAGCCTAAGACATAGGCATGTGTCTCAGCCGTGTGTCATGTGATACGGTCGTGTGTCCCCTATAAATATTTTTAAAGGTTGCATTTCGAGAGTTACACAACCTGGCACACGAGCGTATGGCTTAGCCGTGTGAATCAAGTCAGAGAGTTACCTGGGCACGGACACGGATTGGGACATGGCCAAAGACGTGAGCGTGTATCTCAATTGTATAAGTCACACGGCCGTGTGACCCCTGTAGTATGAATTTTTCTATCTTTTTCCATGAAGTTCTAAATATTTTCAATTTAGTCTCGAATCATTTCTAAAGTGTTTCAATGGCCTCGAGGGCTTGAAAAAAAGACGTTATTCATATGTTTGAATGGAATATGATGTGTTTTATAAATGATTGTAATAGAATGTTTTATGTTTAAAAAATTTTGGTAATGCTTTGTAACCCTATTCTGGCGATGGATACGGGTTAAGAGTGTTACAAACATTTTTTCGCTCATTAATGTCAATGCTTTACAATGCTCTTTCCTTAAATTTCTTGGATTCTTCGTATCACTAGGCAAAGCACCTTGTGGTTGGTTCCTAAGTTTAGTTGCAAGTTGACCTACTTGATTTTCCAAATTCCTTAAAGTGTTTTCAATCTTCACCATATATGCCTTCAATAGGTACTTTAGGCTATTGGAAGGTTCAAGTTGAGTTGGTTTCTGGACTCGTTGGGTAAGTATAGGTGGCTGGGTTGATCTAGGTTGTGCATAAGTATTATTGGGTCCAACCCCTTGGTTAATCCAAGAAAAATTAGGGTGGTTTCACCAAGATGGGTTATAGAAATTAGATTGCAGTCCTTACATTCCTCAGTAAGTATAGGTGGCTGGCTTGATCTAGTTACCCATGTAATAAACAGATTCTGGGTTTGATGGGCATTCTTCGAACAAGTGTCCTTCCCCACAATAAACATAGGCTACATTTTCGAATTGATTCCGTGGCTGAACTGCAAAATTATTAAACCCATTAGTAGTAAGGTTTTTACGCATTAAGGATATCAAGGATACTTGACATGTGAGTGAAGTGAGAGCGTCCACTTCGTGTACTCTAGTGACTCATCTTTTTTACACTGCTTGATGGTTGGCCATTGATAATTATTGCTGACAATCCTCTCAATTATTTCATACGCCTCGTTATAAGACTTAGAAAGGGAGCACGGTTAGCAAAAGCTTCTACTACCATCCTCATGTGGACAATGAGACCATTATAAAATGTCTCTAATTGGATGCAATCTGGGATTCCATGATAACATTCGTAATAGTTCTTTAAACCTTTCCCACGCCTCATAGAAGGAGTCATCATCCATCTGTTGAAAGGTAGTGATCTCGTTCCGTAACTTAGCATTCTTGCTAGGTGGGAAATACTTCATAAGGAAACTTTCTGCTAACTCTTGTCATGTGGTAATGGAATCTGATGGCAATGAGTTCAACCAGGCTTGAGCTCTGTCCCTTAGTGAATATGGGAACAGCTTTAATCGTAGTGCACCTTTGGGTACTCTGGCTAATTTGAAAGAATAGCTAACCTCCATAAACAATCTTAGATGAAGGTAAGGATCTTCAGTAGGCATTCCATTAAATTAGCCCATTGTCAGAAGCATCTGGTACATGACTGGCTTCAACTCAAATTGTTGTGCCTCGATTTTAGGTCTCCTAATACCCAAATTAAGCTCATGAAACAATGGCATGGCATATTGTCTTAGACCTCTATCTCTATCATCAACAATAAGGATAGGATTTGGAGCATGATTTGTTCTGTTTCCTTGATTGTGACTTTCAATGTTCATCTATTCAGTTCTTCTCTAAACTGTTTGTTTTCTTCTTTGTCAAAAATTCCTTTCAATTTCAGGATCTATGAAGAGTTTGTCTCATAAACACTTGAAATAATAATAGAAAAATAATTAAATTAGAATTAAACCAAAAAATAAACCAAAATGCAAAATTAACAATTTCACAAATAGTGTATTTTAAAACAGTCCCTGGCAACGGCGCCAAAAACTTGGAACAATAGAAATGTACAAGTGTATACAATCGTATCAAATAATAAAGTGACAAGTAAATGTCAAGTTATCGTACCCGCAGGGACTATTAAGAAAAATATTTATGAAATGTAAATCAAACACTTTGGTGATAGAAAAAATATGTTGTTTTGAAGAAGTGATTTAAAAACTAAAAATTAACTAAGTAATGAAAATTAAAAGTAAAAATTCCAATGCACGATTTCAAAAGATGAGTTTTAATCAATATGACATAATTGTGTTAGATCAATTACATTTCTTAACTTAGAATTACTAAACCCATGTTCATGTTGTTATGAATATTTTCACAGCAACTTGGTAATTTGTTAACTACTGCACATACATACTTACTAAATTAACCAATCTCTTAAACATTTTTCAATGCCAATTCAAGCAGTTAATCGATCTTCATAAGCACATATAAGATTAGGTGAGGTAACAATATTTTTCTATATGAAACAGCTTAATCACAATAGTCTTGCAAGTTATACAAGGCTAATGTGTCGTTTAATACCATCACTAATTTAATGCTCAGCTACTTTAGAAAATTAAACATGAACCAAGTAAATATTTTGTCAATTAATTACAATTTCAATACGCTTAATAATTAATCCATTCATTACCTTACGTTTTATAATGCAAGAATAACATAAGCATGGTTTCATTTGATTGAACAACTTACAAAGGCCTATAACAACACAAACATGATTTTAATAATTTAAGTGGACAGAATGCAATCAATCCAACATGAATTAAATTTAAGAAATTTTAATTGGAACAAAAACAACACAACAATTATTCATATTCATAATCGCAACATAAACAATAGAATTAAAGAAAAGGGAACTAGTAAGCAAATCCAGTATTTCTCTTAAGTCAGACTAGTGTACTCCTCTTCTTCTCTGCTTATTCTGTTAAACTGAGGCCTCCATGAAAGCTTGAATGCTGCTATTCCAAGGAGGATGAAAGCTCTTTTTCAATAGGGAAACCGGAAAAGGAATGAAACAAAGGGGAATGGGAAAACAAAGAAGGGAATGAAAGAGAATAAGTAAGTGAAAAAGAAAGATGTGTGGGAATGAATGGTGTGTGAAATGAGGAAGGGAAGAGGGTTTTTTATAGGTGGGAATGGCTGCTAAAAATAGAAAATAATTTTCAACAATTCAAACTTCCTTGCCCGGCCATGCATTGAGCAAAGTTTGAAGGTTTCAAACTTTGCTATATTTAGCTTAAGGCAAAAAGTGAAAGGCACAAAAAGTGAAGGGGTTTGAATAGCATTTAGGGGAAGCTCAAGGGAAATTTTGTAAGTATAAAATCATCAAAAATCAGCTGATTGGATCAGCTATAGGGACGGTTTTGAGCTGTCAAATTGCTTGGTGGATCAGCCTTCTATACTTAGCACACTGGGCCACTTTCTTATTCAGACTTTATATTAATTTTTTGAACCAATTAATGTTGGATAAAATTCAATATAAAGTATATATAATAATCATTATTGGAGCGTCTTTGGCTGGAAAATAATTTAACCATGCTCTTGATTCACTTGATGCAAAAATGACCCCAACGTTCAAGCCTTTCGAGGTGTCTATCGAGCGAATTTTCACCTTTTGTGCAAAACTATCGAAAATAAACCAAATTTGTGAAAATTTATTATAAAAATAATTAAAATTCAATATGTTAATAATTTAGGTTCAAAATAATTATCTTATAATTAAAGTAAGAATTTCAACAAAAATTACTATGAAAATGCATGAATTAGAGCTCAAAAGGTGCTAAAAAAGTCTATATATTTTTTTGTTTCCAATGACCACCATGGATAACCTCTCTAAACACACATCTAAACACACATTTCATTTGATTACTTCTCAAAACTAATCAAACTAAAATAACTTCAAACACATCATATCCTTATCAGTTACTTATCTATCGGAGAACTTTTTAGAATTTAACCAGAACCTACCACAAGGGTGATATAGAATTCACCACATAGACTTGGCAAAGTATGTCACAATGGGCAAACAGAATACACCACAAAGGCTAAACAGATTATGCCATAAAGGACAGATAGAAGTATTCCAAAAAGGCTAAACTGAATGCGCCATAAAGCAATTACTACAAACAACACATGCTCTGTTTGGATGCCACTTAGGTACTAGAAGTAAACTGTTGTGTTTGTGATATGGATTTGCCTAAACTCACAATCGCGTGAGGTTTGCCCATCATTGCCCTGGGACACACAGAAACCTTTGTTAATAAATGCAGCTCATCCGCCCTTTCTAAAATGTGCCATGGCCATGGATTTTCTTCAGAATTACCATACAGAATTTCGTGTTTACTATCCTAACGGACTTTATCGAATGCCACCACAGTGTCAAGACTCACATCATAATCTCCCAATCCTCTATTACACCCAATTCCTTCAACATTTTCAATCATGTATTGTATTTCTAACATTAGTACACAATCATGTCTATACTCATTTTCTTAACCAAATCATACTTCAATTTACATTACCTACACATCATCACAATCATGTATCGTAGTATACGTCCCAGGCACGCACACAAAGTTTCTTCAGAAAATCACATACACCTATACATACAATTCATAATATACTTGACTCACAAGGACAATATATCAAGATCACATATATTTTTTCAACAATCATTCAAGTACTCAAGCATCATTACTGGAACATCAATTACAAGAAATCTATCTAGATGGACTTGTCGGAGTCAATATTAAGGACTCACCTAAAACTTACCTACTGTAGCTCGAAACTCCAAACTCAGACATCCCTCTCGAACCAGCAGCAAAAACTATTTAAAGAACATGAATTCACCATTAATAACCATTTACAAATAGATAACTAAGATTTCATCTATAGAAAATCCCCATGCATGGTCTCTTATTCATAACTTATTATTCATATAACTCTTAACAACCGTATCCTATCAAAAACTTAACATACAGAGCTATAATACTTACCAAAAGACAGAACAACTACTGATTAACCCAAGAACCTTAACTTCCAACTTAATGAGGTAGAAATAGTATTTACTTAAGAAAAAGAATCATAGAGTAATATTAAAGGAAGAAGAAAAACCTCCTAATGAAACCTTACACGAATATATATACCTCCCAAAACCATTTAATTAAACTTGACATGTGTAACTTATATTCAAAATTTGTCATTCTTCATGGTCTATAGTGTAATATCTCATTTTTAGTGGTGTCAAAAATTGTTGTTTCGAGACCACAATTTTGATCTGTGTGATCGTGTTTTATTATTTAGTTAATGTTTATGGAGTTACATTAGATTCGTATTAAATTTTGGTGAAGAAATTTTAATGTTTAGTTAATTAATTAATTAAAAATGGCTAAATTGTAAAACTTGCAAAAGTTAGTTTAATTATTAATAAGTACTAAATACATATGAAAAAGAAAATTTATGGACCCAAATGGTAAATATACCATGTATTTGTATGTAGCTGACGATTAATGGGTGTTTTGGAGTGTAAATTGAATGTTTAATTAATGGCAAAATGGTTAATAGATAATTAAGGTGAAAACAAATAAAACAAATAAGACTATCATCTTTCTTTGTTGATTGCCGAAATTGGGAAAGAAATAAGCCATGAAAATAGCTTGAGTATTCGACCACTTGAGGTATTGCATGTAAGTCCATTTTAAACTCGTTTCTTGTAATTTAAATGGCTTGAGTATTTGACCACTTGAGGTATTGCATGTAAGTCCATTTTAAACTCATTTCTTGTAATTTTTTATGTTTTTAACATTGTTGCAACTAGGTCCAGCTAACTCATACCTTCTTTTTTAAAAATGTTAAGGATTTTGAATTTTACCATTGATGAATTCTTGTTGTTCATAATGTTAAATGATGGATTTGAAGTATTGGTTGTTGATTAGGACTAGTTTGTAAAGTAATTTTTGTTAGTTTTAGCTAAAGGACTAAATTGATTGAATATTAAAATTGATAGCGCATTCTTAAGAATTTGGGATAATTTTGAGCTGTTATTGTATAGGTGAAATTTCGGTTGACTTGGGAAATTGTAAAATTTTGTTAAATTTAGAATTTTAAGTTTAAAGACTAAATTGTGAGAGATGTAAAAGTTTAGGGAAAATTGTAAATAATGAAATCTTAAGGGTTTCATACATTGAATTGAGTTTGAAATGTATGTGAATTTCATAAATTGAATTTAATTACTATATAGATCAAGAATCGAGTCAAAAAGACAATAACCGAGGAAAAGGAGAAATTATGGAGTAGTCCCTGCGTTTTAACTGAAAGTGGACCGTAGGTAAGTTCATAGTGTTTTGATGTGTAGATGTATGTTTCTTATGATTATATCATTGTTTTCTAGTTAGTTATATATATGTGGAATTTCATTAGTTACCTATATATTATTGAATGTTGCAAATAAGTACATATGAAAATGAAAAATTGGTGGTAGCAATTCTTGTGATTGCACATTGTCGACATGAATGTATTGATTTTATAGCATGTGTATGGAAATGATGAAGTGCTTCTAAATGATGAATATGTATAAAGATAATGAATTTATGTATAATGCCCGGTTGAACGTAGTAAATGCTTAGGATACGATTGGCATGCCAATAGGTTTAGTATGCGCGCTTGAATGGGAATTGCACTCCGGTGCCTCTATTTGCACTTCAGTGCCTCTGTATACACTTCGATGTCTCTATGTTTGCACTACGATGCCTTTGATTGTACATTTGTGTCTTTGTTACGTATCTATGATGCCTCAATGTGGTGTAATTACTCGAGCATCCGAGTCAAATTACTTAGTTCAATGGGCTATGAATTCTTTGAATTATAACTTATTATGTGCTTAAATGATATTGGATATTCTTGGTAGTAGTAAATGAAAAATGTTTCTTTGAATTTCATGTTTGCATGTGTACATAGCTAAATTGAAGAAACATGGTTTATAATAATGGTAAGCCCTTTGAGAAAAGGTTATTATGATATAACTTGATATGTGAACAAATACTAATGTGGTGTGTGAACTTGTATTTGGCTATCAGGAAATATAAATTATCTTCTTGAATATCTATTTTGGTTAAGGTAAGTTAATTTGGTGTTTGAACTATGAACTTACTAAGCTTCTTTAGCTTACTTGTTTTGTTTGTGGTTTTTCTGTAGTTACTAATTTGCGGACTAATTGGATGGATCGAATTAGAGCTCACACTATCCAGCCATCTTGGTAGCTTTTCTATTTCATTTTCAGATATGGCATGTATATAGGTTTTGTTGTTGATATGTAAAATGTTATGTTATGATGGTGTTTCTAGTTAAATGATTGGTTTTGGATGTGTGTTTGAATTGGTTTGGTTAGGTAATCCTTAATGTTAAGAATTATGTAATGATGCTTTGGAATGGTAACTTGATGTGTATATTTATATTTTGGCCAATTTTGGTTGATGGATTGAGCATGAAATTATGACTAATGTTAAGTGATTTCTTAGTTGAGTTATTTGATTGAATTATCATTAATTGAGGTGCCTTTGAATGGCATATTGGTTAGTCTTAGAGGTTGTTTGAAATGGTGTATTTTAGGTATCTTGCTATATGGTTTGGTCATGCTAAGGCTTGTGGAAGTGAGATGTCTTGATGTGCAAGATTTGGACTTGTTTTGGCTTGTTTTAAGGTAAAATATGCTACACATGGCCTAGGACACAGGCTGTCACACGGTCGTGTGTCATTTTAAAATTAGGTGCAGGATCCAGACAACTGTGTGACCCAACTTCAAATACACATACAGTTTGGCACACGACCTGCGACATAGTCGTGTGACCCTATTTCGAATATTCACACGGGCTAGGACACTGTCGTGTGTCTTGACTTCAAATGTTCACACGGCCTAACCATATGGCCGTGTGACCCCTATTTTCCATATTTCACAAATTTTCCTAAAATGTTCTAATTTGTTACTATTTGATCCCAAACTGTTCTCAGATTGTTTTTAAGACCCTGTAGGCTCGATTTAAGGCTTATAAGTATATTTTTATCATGAATTGATTTATTTGTTATGTGATTTTATTTTATTAGGTTAATTGTTCTGAAATGAAGTTAAATATTATATTTTGCTCGATAACACTCCGTCACCCTAATTTAGTAACGGGGATGGGTTAGGGGTATTACATACAGATCCTGAGAGAAACATAAATGAGAATCCTGTAAAATTAATATTTGACTAGTTAATTCAGTTGGTTCCTAACCAGGCCACTTTACAACCCAACTAGTACAGTATTCAGACAAGTTAGGCATACTAAACATTTGGCGGCAACTCATACCATAATTACCTTTTCGCTTAACATAATATTTTTTCTTTAATTAGCAGAATAACCTGAATTGGAATCTTCACTTACTTATACGGCGGTTACTATACGCCTCCACATATTTTCTAAAAGAAGTAAACGGGCAAATTACACTTCGCCAAACAAAAAATTTCTCTACTAAATGCCTTAATCTCAAATCTTCCAGACTTAGGATGTGACACGATTACCCTATTACCTTATGTTATGTATAAGGTACTTATACATACTTTGGAAATTGTATAGAGTCTTAAGATTAGACTTAGAATAAGGATTATTCTATAGACTTAGAACTATTATATGGCATTACCCTTGAGGATTAATTTTAGAATCAGATATGGAATTAGGTATAGATTTAGACTAGGCTTTGAAAAAAACTGAAGTTCAAAACTTAGAATTAGATAAGAGCTTAGAATTAGATTTTGACTTATAATAGGATTAGGACTTAGAACTTAGGACTCCTTGCGTTGGTATCTTTCTATAATTTGAGAGTTTTAGATGTCTTTTCCATGACATATTCTATGCTTTTATTTGAAATTTGACTTGAGCAATATGTCACGATCACTTCCTTCACATCACACTCACTTTGGTATCCATTGTATCCTTGCATTTTATATTATTGATTGGATTCCATTTTCATTTTTATGCATCATATATCTTTTAATTGAACATTTTCATAACTTGTGATGGTTAGTATAATTATTGAATGATTGCTTCTTGCTTGCTTATATGCTTTACTCATCCAATGAAGTATCTTGCCTGAATTCTTTCCTTCTCTTGCTCTTCGTGATTAGTATCATTATAAATTTAACATGCTTTTTGTATCTATATTGTTGATATTATTGTGTTTTTCATGCCTTATGGTTAATAATATTTGGTATCTAGAAAAGGGCATGAAATCTTAAAAGATATCCATCTAGTAAGGGGAATACTAGAAATAGAAATTACATGTGACATTATTGAGTTCTTAATGACTTCTTAATGACGTCTTTATGCAAGGAAAACTAAAATTGTATGATTCTTAGTGTTTTGCATTTAGTTGTTTTCATAAATGGATTTCAAGAATGCTCATTTGCTATATCATTTTTCTTGAAGTTCATTGGTTGTTTGTAAGAATACAATTGAGTACTGTTGACATGAATTTATTTTGATTCATTATGATTCTTGCGTAAATCTTATTCTCCCTAGGCTTTCATTTTCTAAATTTCATAAAAATTGGAATATTTCTTTAAATGTTTTATTTTCTTTTTGATATGTCAAAAAGAAAGAGAAAAAGATAAAATTTGCATATGCATTTGAAATGCTTATCTCTTAATATTTATGATGCTTATGCAAATGAATTAATGCTCATGTATGAATGCTTATTGATATATTGTTTGACCGTATGACATTTATAAAAAGTCTTGATTAATTATTGAATTTTATGTTGTGTGCATAATTTTATGTCTTACTGAAATTATGCTTTCGAGTCTTGTTTAAGTGTATGGTATTAAAATTTTCCAAGGACTATTTTATTTAGAGGATGTTATGTTATTGAAAATGTCTAAATGATTTAAGGGGGTTTCAAAATGCAAATTTCTCTTAAAATTTTGTTATATCAAAATGGGAGAGATTGTTAGCTTCGATGTCCCAAGCTTTTGATATAACAACATTTAAGATAAATTTGATCACTAAGTCATTTAGTGATCAAACATTTTTGAAGCATTTTAAAGACTTGCAAAGTACTCAAAAACATGTCTCAAATGTGTTTTAGTTTATCCAAATATTTTTGAGTCAATATCAAAGTGTTCTAAGGTGTTTTAAATGTCTTTAAGACATTTTGGTAACAATGTATTGGTACGATACATTTGCAAGTCAATAGTGAAAAATCTCTCCATGAGGGCAATGTATCGATACATCCCTTAGATGTATCACTACATCTTTAGATGTATTGGTACAAGGGTTTTAGAATGGTAACTGACGACTGCTTTTATGAGATGTATCGATGCATCCCTTAGATGTATTGATACTTGAGTTGGATGGCCACTTTTTAAGCCCAAGATTAATGCTTCCAACAACTCCAAAACATCTCCAATGACCATAAACGTCCACAAAATAAAACCTTGATATAAGTCAAGAACACTTCAAGACTTACAAGTTGAACACCCAAGCATCAAAGTCAAGAGAAAAGCCTCAAATTCTTTAATCTTTCACTTTCTCTTGTGCATGTCTCTAGGAGCTTATTGTTGAACTTTTATCATCTCATTTCCATTCTTTGAGTGAGCTAATATTTGTAAACACAAACCTTTGAGAGTTTTTCATTATTTACACATTTCTCTTTCTAATTAAAGAATGTACTTAAGGTTTTTTGGGTATAAAACCTTCGAATGATTAAAAAGGGTTCTAGTCAAGCCTTGTAAAAACCTAAAGGTTAGTTAAGCCATAAAAATTAAGGGGAAGGCTTTATCTAGACCTTGTTAAAAAGATAAAGATTGCAGAGGTTATACCTTTTTTCTTGAAAGGTATCAATTTTATATAATGAATCAGGAAATCTTTGGTTTAGGTATACCAAGATAGTAGAGGCAAGCAATTGAGGTTGAATCATTATAAAATTGTTCGTGCAAGCTTTTCTCTCTTCCTATTTTATTTTAGAAAAGTTTTGTAGAAATTTTTTAAAATACCATTCACTCCCTTTTGATATTTTCATGGCTAACAAAGTCTTTTAATATAATTAAATTCTTGTTTATAATCATGATAACTCTTTTATTAAGTAAATTTATTTAATCAAATATTTTAGTAAAATTACAAAACTTATTTAAAAATGTGATAAAACTTATAAATAATAAAAATATATTTAAAATGGAAAATTTAGTAATATAATGAAGAATTAAAAATACAATGGTTAGTTAAAAAGTTGTCTAAATTAATGCTTTATATATTATTATATTATACATT
>CM025245.1:22581763-22595131 GCA_013677275.1 Gossypium schwendimanii
TATTACCCATCTCTTTATATATCTATTTAATAATTATTTATGATATAATTGTGATATATATGTATGAGACGATCCACAGTTGATCTATCAAAGATAAGAAGTGTGATAATGGAAAAAAATACATGTGTTGTATTGTTCCATTCACTTTTTTAGGTTATTCAAGTACTGTGGGAATTGTGGTAATGAGAAGCTGCATGTCTAGGATTGGATCTGGTAAGAAAATGCTTGGTTTTTAAGTGGTCAAATACGACTCACCTTTCTTTCCTGGGATCTTACTTGGTGCATGGGTTACATTCACTTCTTCGATTTTTTTCAAAAAAAAATTATAGAGAATCAAAATTGTTTGATTGACTCTTGTGAATGAATGAATGAATGAATGTGAATATTAAAAAATTGTTAAAGCATGTCATGTTTACATGAGATAAGCATGCCATATAATTTAGGAAAGAATGCCACATGTACTTGTCTTTCATTTATTGATCATACATGATTGAAATTGGAAATTAAAACCTTGCATGTTTTTTAGAAAATTGAGTGGGAGAAGGTTCGCAAACAAGACCTACGACCTCCATCAATCGTTTCTTGTGATGGCATGAAATGGGTTTACCCCAAGGTAGACATTGTCATGTGGATTTCACTAAGGAGACTTCCTAAAAGTAAGCAAAATTTTCTTGCGATACATTAAGAAAATTTTGTCTTCAAAAGAGGACAACTAGTCAAAGTATGCTACTCAGTGAGATTGTCCCATGATGACTCATTTGCTACTTCGTGAGATTGTTCTATGATGACTCATTTGTGGTGCATGATGTGATAGGTGTTGAGTTGATGATTATACACTCAATATTTTCTAGTTAAGTAACTCCCCATGGAGCTCTACTTAAGTTAGAATAATGGCCAAACATTACATGATTATTAGTATATGTGAATGCCTAAAGAAATTAGGTTCATGTAATAATTGGATGTAAATCTATGTT
The DNA here is from genome assembly GCA_013677275.1 of Gossypium schwendimanii. Classification (NCBI taxonomy): domain Eukaryota; kingdom Viridiplantae; phylum Streptophyta; class Magnoliopsida; order Malvales; family Malvaceae; genus Gossypium; species Gossypium schwendimanii. The sequence continues at coordinate 22,582,738 of CM025245.1, forward strand.
CTTATTAGTTGATCATGATCACCCCACAGTGGCTTGATTTAGTGGGTTTGGGAATTATCTTTGCAACGGCTTACAAATGTTTTCAAGATTTAATGTAAGACGCATGCATCATCTTAATGCATATCGTAATATTGCAAAACACTTTCAAATATTTTATTAGTACAAAGATATTAATAAATGAATGTTTTATTTTCAGTTTGAAAATAGTACCGGCTCCCTTATTGAGCATACTCACTAAAAACAAACTGAACATAAATAACTATAAGAATGGTAAAAGAACCTGATAATTATCCTGAGCAATGATAAACTTAAAATAATTTTTGATAATAAGTGCCAACCGGCTACTCAAGATGGGGTTAGAAAATGATGGGAAAAATCTGATGAGATAACTCGTTGCTATATGCTGGCAAGGGTGACCAGCACTCTCTATAAGAAACTGGAGAGTTGTAAGACTGCTAAAGCGATTCTAGATAAGCTAAAAGACACATTCGAAGGCCAAGCTACCTTGGCTCGATAGTTTGTTGATCGCATCTGGACGTACCAATGTCCAGATTAGAAATATTACACAAAACATGTCAACAAGTTGGTATCCGTAAGTATATGAGCCAGGTTGTAATATAGTTAAGCCGAAGTAGGTGAGTACTCCGAGGATCGTACCCAAGGGAGGCGAGCACTAAATTAATTCTACTATATTTAAATAAATTATATTACGACTAAACATGAAGAAAGATTTTTTTAATAACTAAAGAAATAAAATAAGATAAATAGAAAAACTTGGGAAATTTGCTATGAAAACTTAATCAGATCTGAGCATGGGTGGTTAGCTCGCTTCGGTAATCATAACTAACTGTTGCTTTGGGTTCCTTATTCAATGAACTAGTCGTTACCCTAGTAGGATCTCTCGATCTTCCACTAGAATAACGAGTCAGAAAGAACTACTTATATCTTAACCTGACAGTCTAGATTGGTTCAAGGTAAAGGTGTTCATGGATAGGCCATACCAATTTTGTGTTAATTCCCACCTAAATGAATTTTTAGGGTTTAAATTCTTATTTTGCTAAATAGCCGATCCACTAAGAAAACCGTACACAACAAGTAATTAATCATACCTCTACTTGCTAATCCTCTGTAAGGGGATTAGTTGTTCATGGATATCAAAAACATAATAATCTTGATATAAAAGATAAACATGAATAATAAATAAAGATATGAAGGTTTAAGAGAAGCCTGAATTGTATTTAATTGAAGTACATAATCCACAAAGAGTTGATTGAGCTCCACAAATCAGATCTCTTGATAAACCCAAAACTAAAAATAATATAAAGTCTAAGAAAATGGAAAACTAAAAATTGAAACTATGAAGAAAATTACACACTTATGAAAAGCTATCTATAACAAGTGTTAAATAAGCATATTTATAGAGTTAGGGTTGTAGTCGTCCTCAACCCTAGGCCAGTTGATGCTCTCATGTTTGATATTTGATTGTGCAAACAAAAATGCCCCTGGCTCATAAGTATTTCTTATATAGGATCGGTGTCGCGACACCTTAGTACCTATGTCGTGACATCGAAGGCAGCATGCTCGTACTCAGGGTAGTTTTAGGGATGTGTCGCGACATTAAAGGCAATCTTGAAATTCATACTCTCTGCTCCCTATGTTGTGACATCAAACTCCCCGTGTTGCAACACAACGACCAGTATTGAGTTGGTACTCCTTCTAATGGTCTCCTGCATACTCATAAAGAATGTTGTCTCTCCCTTAGGCCTCATTCAGCCCCTAAGTTCAATGAAAGACTCAAATTACACTTTTTATTGAATGTAAATGAAGCTAAAAAAACTTAATTTAAACATAATAAAAATTCTTGTATTCAAGCTCCTCAAGTGCGAAAACTAGTTTAATCTGCTACACCAAATTGTGACTGATCATTTTCCATAACAAGTTTGAAGAATGCCTAGCAAAAGCTCGACACTCCAGTCAAAGACCATATGATTACTCTTATGGGCTACTTTGCCGAGACAGTGAACAATGAGGCTAATCTAGACTAGAATAGTCAAATTGAGATGGTGTTCAAAAGCTTGTCAAATGATTTTGCTAATTTTAGGGTTTCATATAACCTTGGCAACAAAAGCGTGATGCTTACACAACTCATGAAGGAATTACAATTCTATGAGTTGATGTTGAGTAGCGGTCAGCCAATCCAAAGAGCAAAAGTGAATATAACTATCGCTTCTTACTCAAAAAGGAAGGGAAAGCGCGCTAAGAAAGGTAAGGTTATGGTCTCTAGGCACTACAAGTGGAATGAAAGAGAACCAAAAAGCCTAAAGACTTATCTAAGTCTAAATGCTTCTTTTACAGCAAGAAATGACACTTTAAGACAAACTGTAAAGAGTGGAAGAAATACCTAGCTGCCAAATGTAAATGTATGAAACTCTTGATGATAGAAGCTTGTTTAGTGGAAGATTCAATAGACAATTCGATCATTGATTCGGGAGCCACTAATCATGTTTGTGTTTATTGTTATAGACCGGGAACGGAACAAGTGTGGTAGCTGAAGTAGTGGGAGATGTTCATCTTTATTTTGATAATATTAGGAATATTATTATAAAAGATGTTTTCTATTTACCAAGTTTCAAAAGAACCTTAATTTTTGTTGCATGTTTATATAAATATGGTTAGATCGTAACTTTTAGTAATAGAATTGCAATATTTAGAAATCGAAATCTTTTTTGTAATGGATGGATGTCATAATCTCTATTTTGTCAAACCAAAGATGTGCACATTGCATTTGAGACTTGATTATATTAACTGAGAAAGAATTACAAGACTTGTGAAGGATGACATCTTAAGTTCGTTTAAAGAAATTGATCTTCCACAATATGAATCTTGCTTGAAAGGTAAGATGACTAAGCAATATTTTAATGCAAAATGAACGAGGGCCGAAAAACCCCTAGAACTTGTGCACACTGACATATGTGGCCCCATGACTTTTAGTGCAAATGGTGGTTACGAGTATTATGTAACCTTTTTTTGATGATTATTCTAAATATGAGTATGTTTACCTGATGCACCGCAATAGGGAAACCTTTGATAAATTGAAAGAGCTGCGTGCGAAAGTGGAGAAACAACTAGGTTTACCCATAAAGGCACTTCCGTTTGATCAAGGTAGGGTTATTTATCTGATGTGTTCTTAGGGTACCTTATAGACAATAGGAATCTATCCCAGTTAACTGCACCAGGCACTCCACAATAGAATGATATGGTAGAGAGATTGAATCAAACGTTGTTAGACATGGTACATTCGATGCTAAGTTATTCGAAGCTTCCAATCTCTTTCTGGGGATATATGGTACAAATAGCTTACTATATTCTGAATGATGTGCTAACTAAGGTAATATCGAAAACTCCATACGAATTGTGTCATGGTAAGAAGCCAAGTCTAAAACATTTAAGGATTTGGAGATGCCTAGCACATGTATTAGATAAAGATGCGAGGAAGTTGGACTCATGGATAGAATTGTGCATGTTTGTAGGATATCCTAAGGGAACAAATGGTGGTTTGTTTTATAACTCGAAAGAGAAAACTGTTATAGTGTTAACTCATATTACTTTCCTTGAAGAAAGTTACATGAATGACTTCAAACCTCGAAATAAAGAGGTACTCGAGAAGCTTTCGAGAAATATAAAAAACCCTACGGAAACAGTTCCAGAACCAACTCCTAATAGTAGACCTACAAACAATCAGCAGCATAGGGAGCTTCATTGCAGTGGGAGGGTCTCTCGTAGGCTTGAGTTCTTCCAATCTAGCCAAAGCATTTTTAACACTGAGTCTATTGAATAGGAAGATGATGAACCATTATATATGACGAAGTGATGCAAAATGCTGATTCCAAGCTCTAAGAAATAACTATGAAAGCTAAGATGAACTCTATGTATTCCAACTCAGTGTGGGTACTTGTAGACTTATCGAAAGGGATAAAATCCATAGGGTGTAAGTGGATCTACAAGAGGAAAAAAATGTGGATGGAAAAGTGGAAACTTATAAGGCTAGACTTCTAGCAAAAGGTTATACTCAGAGAAAATGTATCGATTACAAAGAAATCTTCTCTCCGGTTGCCATGCTTAAAGTTAGTCTGCATATTACCATCAATTGTGGTGACTTTTGATTATGAGATCTAGAAAATGGATTTTAAGATAGTGTTTTTGTACAACTATCTTGAAGAGAACATCTACATGATGTAACCCATTGAATATATAACTAAAGGAAACAAGCATAAAGTTTGCAAACTGCTTAGATCCATATATGGGCTCAAGCAAGCATCCCACTCATGGAATCAAAGATTTAATCAAGCGATCAAGACTTATAGATTTGAGCAAAACGCAGATGAACCTTGTGTTTATAAACATTTAGAGGATGGACATGTGGTCTTTCTCCTTCCATATGTCAATGACATTTTACTCATTAGAAATGATGTAGGGACATTGTCACCAGTTAAATTGTGGTTAACCCAACAATTTAGCATGGAAGACTTGGGAGAAGTTAATTTTGTTCTAGGCATTAGAATCATAATGGATCGAAAGAATAAAGTGATAACACTATCTCAGGCTTTATACATGACAAGATATTGGAGAGTTATGCAATTACCGATTCAAATAAGTGAAATCAACCCTCCATATCGAGATTTCATCTCTCCATATGAGAAATGTTCCTTATGCTTCGACAGTAGGAAGTCCAATTATGCTATGCTATGCACACACCCAGTTATCTTTTTTGCACTGGGGTTGGTAAGTCGATATCAGACGATTCTAAGACCAAGGCATTGACAAACAATTAAGCATATATTCAAGTATCTATGAAGCACGAGGGATTATATGCTTTCGTATTCCAAATGAGATCTCAGTCTTACTGGATATACTGGTTCTGACTTTCAAGCGTGTCAAAATTTGAGGAAATTGATATTCAACTGTGTTTTTGTCATGGATGATAAGTCCATAGTGTGAATAAGTGTTAAGTAGGGTTGCACTAATAAATTCACTATGGAGGGCCAAATATTAGGTATGAAAAAGCTATGACACTTTAATAGTGTGGATATAGCTAAACTCAAATTAACCACATAAGGAAAAAACATATAACGGAGACAGTAGTGTTTGACAGAATGGTAGACGTAGTCAAATATTGCATATGAGGACAAACCTTGGGGATTTGTTTAGCTAAGAGTCTTATAGCTAGAAAGCTATTTAGGAAACATATCGAGGGGCACAAGAATGCGAAGTATGACTCATCTACTTTGCTAGGACAAGTTGGAGACTGTTGGATTTGGCGCCTTAAGTGTAGTATTTTGTCAATATACACTTGTAATTTTTCTGAATAGGTTGGTTAATAAAACAAATTTGTTGATTACATTAATATGCTTTGTATTATTAAAAGAAAATGAATTTTGCACGCAAAGTAAAATAGAAGAAGGTGTTGCTCATTGGTTGTCTATTGTTTAAATTAATACTAAGCGGTATTACGTGGTCGGATCGTAGTACAGAACAATAACTTGTATTAGTAGATGAACCTAAATATTTCCTTAGTCTAATCGAAAATAAGTAAACTGATTGAAAGACTAATATTTCATCTATCAAGTCTAATTGGGGAGATGCATTGTCTTAAGCATCAGAGCGGATGACTCCCAGAAGATAGATACGTAGATGTGACTAACTAGACAGACAGTACATTGGATAGGACAAAAGAAGATAGATCCTTAATCCGTTTATGGATTTATTCTTTTGTGATATTCATAGCATGACATACCTAAATCCTGAGTAGATGACAGACTATGTATGCGTGACTCGTACACTTTGATGTAAGTAAAAGACTGAGTTCAAATAGATAAGGAATTGAAAGTTGGTGTGTTGGGTGTACAACTTCTGTAGTATGAATCATCATTCACAACAGTGAAATTCATAGCCTGAAACATGGGATAATATCCTTTTATTGGAATTACATGGTTGATGAAAAGTAAATATGGCCACGGGTCATCTGTCTTTGTGATGGATTACTTGATCACTATTTGATAGTGATTGACTTTTTATGAAGGAAGATGTAATGGTTACCATGAGAAAAAATAGGATCATATTGGGAGAACAGATACTATCCCAAAGAGATTAAGGATATCCTATGAGGGTAACACACTAATGACAAAGTCATTGGATGAGCACTGAGTAGTTGCTTTTGTAATGGTATGTCGTTGAGGAGAGCTTAGTGACGATACTATAGTGAATGACTTCATGACTGAATGAGTTTATCAGGCCTAGACAATATATTGTGACAATAAAGTTGCCATGCTGAGATGGTACAGTTAGTCTAATAGGGAAAAAGCTAGAACTTAATTATAAATCATTTGAGCCTCAACCATATATGTTCAATTAGTCCCTTTGTTAGCTCGTTAAAACCAGAAATGAATTGCATATTTGAATAGAAATGAACGAAATGAATAGAAAAGAGAATTGAGAAACATTCAGGAAGGATTATGATTTTCTCTAAAATAGAATGAAATTTGGAAATGAATGTAGGTTTCCAAAAATTGAAATTGAAATGAAAATGAAAATGGAAATTTGCAATCCTATATAGGATTACTTAAAAAATGATGGAAGAATGAATTTATGTTTTTGGACTGTTTTGAAACCTGAAAATGCAAATAAATCATTTGGTCATAGTGAACATATTGAGTTGTGACATATTGAATGATTTTGTCAAACTTTTAGCGGAGGCAAAATTGTCAAAATTTTAGCGGAGGCAAAATTGTCAAAATTTTAGCGGTGGTAAAATTGTTAAAATTTACTGGGAAAAAATTGTCAAAATTTTAGCGGGAGTAAAATTGTTAAAATTTTATTTTGGGAAATAGAAAAACTAAATCGGATTGGATCATATTATAGAGTACTAGGTCAAAATGGCCTAAAAAGTACTCACAATTGGACTCGAAGTGAGAGAGGCCCAAAACCCCTCATATAAAATGAATGGGGCAAAAACCTTAGTAGAAATACAAGGGTGAGTCATTCACCCTTCTCCTATTCTAAGTAGGATGTTGTTTCGTATTTAAACAAACCTCTACAACTCTACAAGGGTTCTATCTTCTTTTCCTATAAATAGATGACACTGGTAGAGCTATTAACACGACTTTAAGGAGATTGTTATTCTTTCGAAAAATTGAGATAAATTATTCTAAACTTATAAAAATATTTTCCAGAATAATAATTTTTCTGGTTTCTATTAAAGAAGAGAAAATTTTCGTTTTCATACCATAAGTAAATTTTTTTCTAGTTTTGTGTTTTGATTCAAATGGTTTGAGCACACACTCGAAGCAAGTCATGGTACGAGAACAGTAGAGACGATCATTTGGTTGAAATCCAGAAAACATCAAGGATTCACTTATCCGAAAATACATGTATGAATTTGGTTAATGTTTATTAATATAAATATCATAAACCGGGTCAATTTGTAAAATTTTAATTTTCCACTGAACAAGAAAATCGTTTTCAAACTATATTTTTTCCAACACGTTTAGCGTACATTGCGTCAAAGTCATGGAACTTGGTCTATTTGAGCGTGTACTACTTCTAGCAGATACTTAATGAATGCTTTGCTCTAGCCAACATTCCCGCTTTCCCAATTATTGTTGGGTTTAGGAAGAAACCCTTTCCCTTTTTACAAGTGTCACCCATAGAGTTTGGGAATTTGAATCATCTGATTTATTTCAACAAACTTCCTTTATACGTTTGGCTATTTAAATTAAGGCGTGAAGTTAAGAGGTGTGTTGCTTGAAATTCTCCCTCTCTTCCTTGTCGATTAAGTTACTCTAAGTTTTCCTCTCACTTGTACTTCTCCATTTCCCACATCTGTGTTCACTTTTCTTCTTTCCTTGACCGCCTCTCGTAAGTTTTTCAGGAAATTTCTCGAGGCTTTCCCTTTTTCCTTCCTTTCTTTTTGTTATCCCCAAAATGCTTAGGATCAAACTTAGTCATCGTGAGGGATCAACCATCGCAGCAGTTGTAGTAAGAAAGGACGTGGTGGTAACAATAAAGGCGATGGGGTTGGGCCCAATGCTCGTGGGATACATACTTTGTGGAAACTACCCCTTTCCGTTTTACCACATCACAAGGGAAATGGTTTGCTACTTGAGCGTCCTAGGAATTCAACTTTCCAATTTCTCTTACGACTGAAGCCTTTTTCAAGGTGAGTGTTGACTAAGCGACACCTCTAACGACATCCTTCTTCCGCTTTATCTATTTGAGGCAAGGTTTCATCTGCCCATTAATTCTTTCTTTTGCTTTATTCTTAATGAGTATGGGTTCACACTTTGGCAACACACTGGCTTTTCTTGATAGACCCTAGTTGCCTATTTCATCGATTGTAGCCTAAGAGGCGAACCATCCATTCCTGGCATTTTCCTATGATTATACCAGTTAAAGGTAACTTTTTGGGGAGCCTTGGTTGGGTTGGCCCATTTTAATGCTCGTCAAGGGTAAGTGCCCATAATAAAAAATTGGGCTTCCAACCTTCACCTTAACAAAAAAAATTCATTCGGGTGAGGCTGTACTCGCACGTCTGTACTCGCATGCAACAATGGTATATTCCTTTAGAGCATGTCTATACTCACATGCAACAGCTGGATAATGAGGCTGTGGAGGATTAGTTCAAACACTTGAAATTGGGCCATTCTCTCATGCTGGAGAATCTTATTACAACTAGAAACGTTTTTCGTTTCTACTTAGATAATCGTAGCCCCAATGGTTACAAGCCTTCAATAAATACTCTTGAGGCCATTTCTCGGGTCGCATTGGCCCTACAAGGCTTCCAATGACTTAGCCATTATTCTGTTCGGGATGAAGGAGGAACCTTCGAAATTATTTTATTCTTATTGAAGGCTACGCATATGCCTCTGGTCCATCCCTTTTGCAAGGGTTGCAGGCGATTCCCTTAGATAAAAATTTTGTTCCTCGTATGGCTAATCTTGAATTTTCTTTTGCAAGTTCTGCTCAATCGTTCACTCCTTCTCAAACTTCCAACAACATAGTTGTAGACGCCGTCATAGATAGGGCTCTAAAGGCCATTGATGATTTTGACACAAGGGTGCAAGTGGGTGTTAGCAGCCGTAAAAGGTCGAGGATTGATGTGTAGTACCTCAAACTCGATCGTAACGGACTGACCCGAATCCAGAATGCCACATTATCCACTTGCATAACTCTCCTTACCGGTCAACCAGCACACCACATATCCAACTATCACACCCAACAAACATGCTTTAAACACTTAATCCTGAACATGCAAGCCTAAATTATGCATCGCCTATCACAATTTAGCAATTTAAAAACAAGAGTAAAATCGTCCCTTTAAACATCACTAGCCAAAAAAAACACGTAAATCATAAAATTAATAACAGGTGGCTGGAACATCCCATTTTAAACCATTAGTGAAAATTATAGTTTAAAAACGACATTTTAAACTTATTTAATCGCATAACCAAGTTTAATGACGATAACGTAAAATTTCACAAAATATCTAGATAAACCATTTTAAGAAATTGAAGCTACCATACTAAAATTCAAAGAATAAACCTAAGTCATAAAAATTTTCAAAGCATTTCATGTAGTTTAAGGACTCTAATTGCATTAACTTATAGTTGTATTCACACAACACATATAATAATAGACCGACTAATCCACAATAACATAGGAAAACAATTTGATAAAGTTCACACCATGCTTAGCCTAATAGTTTTACTCTACATAGAGTCGGATGACACACAAGGCGGAAAGTTAAAAATGCGAGAAATCCTAATGGACAGACACTACACCAACTGCCTTGTATACTGACACATGATGAACACTCTATTGGCATACTCTTATATGGCATACACTCTTATGGCATGTTGCTCTGCAAAAAAATTTGGCACAAAAACACGCAAACAACATCTGGCGAACTATCTTCTGAACAATCAGACTGTGGGGAATTTTCTTATCTAACTCAACCTTAGCACCTTTGATTGTTAATCAACCTATCAACAACTATAACATGCCAAAACTATTTTAACACCTTTGAAACCATTATTCATGCATCACCAAGGTTATTCGCAAGCATTAAAGACATAGAACAGAATCCAAAATCACAAATCAAAGACCACAGTCTGCAAATATACTTCATAGAGTCTTAAATCAAATTACACAACATACCAAAATTTACATTTAAGGTTATTTAAAGTGGAGTAAAGGTATGTACCTTGCATCTAGTCATTTTGCATTTGGCCAAACCTTCAACACATCATTCTAGCCATCTTAACCACAAATCAATAAATCATATGCATGCCATTCAACAGTTAAACTAAACATTCATCTAGCATACTTCATGCAATCATCCAAGTAATAATTCATCCACAATTAGTTATAAAAGTCCTTAAATAGTCCATAGAAAGTCCATTTACAAAACAAATCAAATCCCAAGTCTAAGCCCTCCTTATAAACCCACATTGCCATCCACTATTAACCAAAACCATCTCACATGTATAGCTAAGATGCCTTTTCCTTTGGATCTCAAGCTTTCCCACTTCACCACTCTACACAAGTTATTTCTCTGCAACAATAAACACCAAAAAAAGTTAAAGCAAGCATGCTAAATACACTTATCATATAGTATCATAAAATTCCATGTCACTAATGACACATTGGCATCTTGTGAGGATGAAAATACAATCAAAACTCTCGTTGGATACACAAATCTCCATCACACCATGACTCAAAAGAGTTTACATATCCCAAGTAAGTGTAGCTTGAAGCAAACACTCTCCAACACACCAACATGTCCAAAGAATGGAGAAATGCTCTACATTCCCTTATCCCTCCACATGTCCTAATAACACAACACATTAATGAGTACTCAAATCTTATGACATGTCAACTATATCTAATGTTTTCAAAGTAATACAAGGCCAATATATCCATTTCACATATTAATTTCCTGGTTTATGCACGCTCACATATCATTTTCATTTCACATATCACTTTCATATAATTCACTACAAGTGCTAACATATTGCTCATTGAAACAAACTCACTTACACTTCAAATGAGTGCACATAAATCCAGCTATCCAGAAGGCATATTTAGTCACATATCAACATATATAATCACATCACATAAAACCTTGTTTATTAAATAATCAATACTCAAGTAAAAATACTTACTTTTAGGACTTAGATTAGGTGTTTTGATCACCTAATCCCCCATTTAACTCACTATTTTGTACAGTAACTATAGCACACAAGACCACTCACCTTAGCAACTAGCTTCCACAACAAGCTCAAGTAAGCTTTTATTTTCCTTTGTCCTTACTTGTAGAGGCTCCAAATTAAGTTGATACTTTACATACACACTGAACACAATACAAAGACATTTACAAACAACAACAATAAACAAGATTAAATCACTCTTAAATCATATATCATAACTTCTAGATCTCTTTACTGAAATCTTGGCTAGTTTTGTCAAAAATATGATTTCACCATACAAATATTATTTCTAAACCTTAGTTTAGATCCTAATAATCCTAAATATCATCTAATTACATATTCAAACCTTAAATGTAATCAAATTTCATGGATCCCATCTTTCTAGAAAAATCAAGCCAAAAAAGTTTTAAGGTTAAGAGATGATTCGAATCTTTCTAAATTACTAAAAGATTTGCTAAATTAGGATTAAAAAAATTGATATATTGAAATCATTATTAAATCGGTTAAAACATAGTTTGAAAAGCTAGCACACTTTGTTTATTCATGAAATATCAAAATGTTACTTCAAATTTTCATAATCGATGAGCTATGGAGCTAATTCAAATTTAAACGTGTGAAAAACCTTAGAAAAATTGAGGATGAAATCTTAAGTTTTCTTTGAAATTGAAAGTATATTTTGTATTTGGAGAACTTAAAAATAATAAAAAAAAAGGATTAACTAATTTTGGGAGAGAAACAAGAATTGGTGTTTGGCAAAATTTTTGAAAAGATGAAGAATGAAAGGGAAGAAGCATGGGTGGTTTAAAAAGCCAACCAGATTTAAAAATTGGGCATTTGCCCCCTTTGACCCCTTACAATCCCCTTCTTTTCCAAATTGGTCCTTATTTTCAATTAAAGCAAATCTCAAAATTATTTCCAAATCAAGTCTCATTTTTAAAAATCCGTTTTAACCAAATTAATTTTCAAGCACTTAGTTTATTTAACCTAATTACGGTTTTTGGTTTACTAAACCCTAATTACTAACTCAAATTTTGGGATGTGAAAGATGGGGCCTCTCGTAATACAGAGGAGAGTATAGTAGTAAGTTGATTAGTCGTAGATGAGGTAAGAGGCCATTTACTTTTAAGAGA
>CM025245.1:22617576-22653015 GCA_013677275.1 Gossypium schwendimanii
AAAAATAAAAAATCAATTTTTTATAATTAAATAAATATATTTTTCTATCACAAATATGAATTTATTTTAAATATGATAATAATTAAATCATATCAACATTATTCTTTTTTATAAACAATACAAATTAAATATGTGAGATTAATATTATATATGTAAAAGATAATATCAATATATTGGTAATTTATGTAGGAAACATTATTTATGAGAATGGGTTTTTGATGAGCATCGAAACCGCCAAATATAATTTCTTATGCTCTAACTAAATTAAATTGTAGTATAGAGAAGTAGGGTCAATTTCATAGGGACTGGAACTCCTAATTTTCCATTTACGTGACCAGATTCCTGAGTCTAAGCAGCTGTCGTGCCCACGACCTATACATGTAAAGCTGAAAAGTAAATAAAGAGGGATTTTAGTTTATAAAGGGAAAACAAGTATAAAATAAAATGAAATAATAATAGAAAGATAGTTGCAAAATAAAGTTAAGTAATTTAAATTAAATTGGTAAATCAAATATGTGAATGTTTAGCCTTAGCCTTGGCACACTCCGAACTTAAATCGATCCTTAAAAGTGGATTTTTTTTCTTCCAGACGATAAGTTGGTTATAGCGTACGACCTGCAAACCAACCCTTACCAATTATCTAACCACGTAACACGCGTTTGCAGTTTAAGATATTGGCAACTTTGCGATTTAGAAGAGCCTAACTCAAATTAATGATCTCAACCGCGTGGGTCGTTTAAATGCAATGATTATATCGCTTGATGGAATCCAACTAGCTTTTTCCAACTAGACACACCATTTTGCTCGCGAGAACTTGAATACGGCAGATGACCGACTCGCTTTCCCAACTGTATGCCAAAACAACTTCCCCTAAACAACACTTTGAGTTGAAATTGGATTAACTTTGAGGGACGAATGTGACTACAGTGTTGTAAGATTTTAGTACGGATTCATTTTCCATAATTCTCGATTGGAACGATAACCGAGCTAAAGCTAAATGGGGATTAGTTGAGCATGAGATTAATCATGCTTTGTTGGATTATGAGAATGAATTTAAATGTAATGGTGATAGGTGAAAATGAGAGGGGACTTAAAGAACAATTGCACCAAAATAAGGGAACGAAAAAAAATGGTAGTAAGCTTTATAAGCTATAGACGCATGAAAAGGGAAAAGAAAAATATTGTTTTCAATTAAATTTCAAGTGTGTCCTTCCATGCTACCTTTTCTGGGCTTTGTACACTTATCATATGCTAATTTTAGCATGATTCACTCTAAAATTATGCCTAACAACAAACAAAAATAAGATATTTTTCTAATTATAGAGTTTGACAAAATCAAAATATGATTTTTTTTGTCACCCACCAATTCTACAACTTTTTAATTTGACCCATTTTATTACTTTTCGTTCCAATTTAGCCCAATTTTCTTGTTCTTTTGAACTTCAACATTCCAATTACGTCATGATAAAATTTAAACATGAAATCACAAGCTTAATAGCATTCTATTCAAAATTTGACCAAAAATAAGTACATTAAACACACAAAATTAGCTTGCTATTAAATCCCCTCTACTTAGCCGATGCTTGTCCTCAAGCATGTTGTATATTCCATACTAGAAATCATTTAATAACTTTGTTCCAAAATCAAGTCTTATCCAACAACTATGCAAAATGCAAATAATTTAGGTGTTAGCATGAATAAGTACTTAGTCAGTTTAACCAACAAGTGTTTATAAAATTGTAAAAATGTGTAAAATCAACCATTTCACTAAATTGAAGTGCAATCAAACTTGCCAGGCAATTGTTCTCGATCAAATTATTTAAAAAACTTTGGACATAGTAAAATCTTTTTACGCGAGATGAGATGACAACCCAAGCACCTTACCCAAGTTACTTAATTTAATACATATCCAAATAGATTAATTCTCCCTACTTATGGCAACCTTGTTAGCCAAGTGTTTGCAAGTTTCAGTTCGTCACTCAAATCTTTCGACATGAGGTGAGATGACAACACAAGCACCTCATCTTGGTTACTCAATTTGGTCACATTTTTGAAATCTTCACTCATAACTAAGCCATCAGTGGAGTAGTATATACATACAATTTTTATTTATATATATTTTTCTATATATATACTTATTATCATTTAGTAACATAAAATAAAATGTTTAAAACGAGATATGAGTACTTTTATTAAACAAGTTTAAAGATCTAACAATTTTCATTATATGTTGATTTTACCACATTTAGTAACATATCCTACGAATCCCCCCAACTTAGCCCACATTGCCCTCAATGTGCAATAATAAAAAGATAAGAAGGAGAAGGGTCATGTGTATTCCCTGAGTATGTTTAATTTGGCGGAGGGTAGTTTTGTAACACCCCAAATCGGCCTAGACGTCAAGACCAAGTCTGAAGAGCTACATTGGCGATACTGGAAACCCACATTTATAAATGCAAATAAAAGAAAAACTATTCAACATGTTATAACAATCATAGCAATCAACTAACCATTCAATCTTCCTACAACGTCATATTCCTAGAGAAACTAAAGTTACTAATAGTATAATTAAAAGGAAGATAAAGCAGATTGATCGAGCTCCCACAACACCGACCCGTTCAAGTCTATGAACTACCTAAAATTCAATCAACAACGAAATGAATTGTGAACCCAATGCGTAATAGAAATAAGTTTAACCAAAGCACGATTGTAAAAATAGTTCTCGAATCTCAAGTTTCAATTAAAATCATAAAACATTCAGTACAGATTTAACATATCAGTTATATAGTATAACAACTCCGGTTTAGATACAGAGCAAATAAAAAATAGATGTAGTTATTTCTACCCCCATCCGCTACACACCATCTCCGACAATTCCAACACAGCATTTAGGGTATTGAATACCCATCCATCCCTTCACACCGCTCAATGTTGGTACAACACCTTTTAGAATATTCAAAGCTTAGTTGTTAGATCAATAGGCGAATAAACGCCAGATTCATATATATGTAGTAACCTAGCCATAGAATCAAAACAGACCACTTCCTTCTTTACACGACTCTCACCTGATGAAAATGTAGTTTACAGATGTCAAAATGTATGCATAGTTATTTAGTTTCAATAAACATTTGTATAATTAGAATTTCATTCTTAGATTGTTAGATAGCATTCATACGGTCTAATTTAGATCATACATATAAACTACGGACAACCTACAATCATATGAACAATATTTACAACCTAAAAAAGAGTTCCAACCCTAACCTAGATGCCTATGTGGCTCCACACGCCTTGGTACATACCCGTGTGTCTCACATGGCCTGACACACGCCCATGTTACCTGCCTGTATGGTCCTAAATCACAAACAGTGACTCAGATGGCCTGAACACAAGCTTGTGCCTCTAGTCCGTGTGGTCTCTAAATCACAATAGTGAGTCACATGCCTGTGTCCTTGGCTTTTGTGATCTTTAAATCAGAAAAATGAGTCACATGGATTGGACACACGTCCGTGTGAACAGTGTGTTACACGGCCTAACACACGACCTCTCATATAAAAATGTGTCACACACAACTTACCACACGGCTGTGTGGCGTTGACAGCCATGTTTTCTAGCGTTTAAAACTCGTAAAAACTCGGGTTTTTTGTATGCACCTGATCTCATGTTGACATAGGAACAATGCAGAGAATTCTCGAAACCTAATTTAACAATTCAATAACTAATGAAACAACTAAAACGACGAAAACTTCCAACACAATTCATTAATACCCAACCAATTATGTTTGGAACCTCAACACAAAACTTCCAACAAACAAACGCTAACCGAAAAATCGACAAAACTAATTTGGAACAGCACGTGAAGGACCACTTCCCTCCGTATTCATGCCTAAGGAAAAGAGATCAATGACCAATTAACAGAGAATTTATGCAAACAGTCAGAGAAATCCCAATTTACTACGCAAACAGAAACCGATAAAACTTCGCAGGAATGTAATATTTTCTGACAGAAGTTACGCAGAAATCTTCTAACATTGCACCGAACAACTTAGGACCCTCAAATATTCCGATAACCACTTGTTGAACGCAATCAAAAATAAAATTCAAAAGAAAGAGGAAATATAAAAAGAAAAGAAAAAGATAGAAGGAGAAAGGGGATGGGAAAAAGAATTAACGTTTAAAAAAATGCTAATTAACCACCAGCATATGTCTACCATTTAGCAAAACTTTTATAACGCCAACACTGAGACTCGAACACATGATCAGAGAGTAGAAATGATGGAGGTTATTTAGGAAAAAAAATAGTAAAACTTCTAAAGATGTGACTCACAACTCCTAACCTCGATCACATAAACAGAGCACATAGCCATAAATACAGAGACTTAATTACGACAGAATCAAACATTCAAATTTTTGACGCATTACAATTCTCTCCCCTTAAAGCAAATTTTGGCCTCAAAATTTACCTGACTGAAACAGATATAGGTATTGCTATCAAATTTAATCTTCGGGATCCCAAGTGGCTTCCTTAGTGCCATGATTTTGCCACAACACCTTAACCAAGAGTACAGTTTTCCTTCGCAATACTTTGACATCATGATCTAGTATCTAAATAGGTTCTTCCTCAAAAGTCAAATTTGGTCGCAACTCAATCTTGTCGACGGGGACGATATGTGACGGGTCAGACTGATATCGTCTCAGCATCGAGACGTGGAACACATCATGAATCTGCCCTAAATTTGGCGGTAATTCTAGTTGATATGCAATGGGTCTGAAACGTTTTAGAATGTGATAAGGTCCAATAAACCTCAGGCTCAACTTGCCCTTGTGTCCAAATCGGAAGACCTTTCTCCACAATGACACTTTTAGGAACACTTGGTCACCTACAAAAAACTCAGTATCCTTTCTCTTTAAATCGGCATAAGATTTTTGGCTATTAGAAGTGGCTTTAAGACGACCACAGATCAACTTGAAAGTATTCTCAGTTTTAGAAACTAACTCGGGGCCCAAAACCTGACATTCATTTAACTCAGTCTAACACAGATGAGTACAACACCAACGACAATAGAGCCTCGTAAGGTGCCATCTGAATACTAGACTAAAAGGTTTTATTGTATACAAACTCAGCCAATGGTAAGTAATCTTCCCAACTACCCCAAAAATCTATTACGTAACCCCGAAGCATATCCTCCAAAATCTAAATGACTAACTTAGACTGTTTGTCGGTCTAGGGGTGATACGTAGTACTGAAATCAAGTCGAGTTCCTAAAGCCTAATGAAGCTTCTTCTAAAATTGAGTCGTGAAACACGGATCTCTATCAGAGATAATCGAGACTCGAATCCCCTGCAATCTCACGATTTTAGCAATATATAGCTTAGCGAGCTTCTGCTATGAATTGTCTGTTCTGATAGGAATGAAATGAACTGATTTGGTCAATAAATCAACGATGACCCAAATTGAATCTTTCTTGGTGGGGGTTAAAAGCACCCACTAACAAAATCCATCGTTACACGCTCCCATTTCCAAAGAGGAATCTTAACTAGCTAAAGCAATCTTGAGGGTAACTAATGTTCGACTTTAACCTTTTGACACGTTAGACAGTGGGACACAAAGGCAACCACTTCCCATTTCAGACCAGGCCACCAATAAAGTTATTGGAGGTCCCGATACATTTTGTTCCCACTAGGATGCATAGCGTAAGGGCTACTATGCGCCTCTTGTAGAATCAATCATCTTAGATCCCTATCAGTAGGCACACAAATTTGACCCCTAAAACACAAAACTTTTTCATTGTTTAAACTAAAATATAAGGTTTCACTTGAACCAATCTATTGCAGTCGTTGAACTAGAGACTCATCGCTCCATTGTTTAACCCAAATATGCTCGACCTAAGTTAGTTTAACTGGTAATTCAGCTAATAGTCCTCCATCCTCAACTAAACTCAGACGAGCAAACATCGCATCAAGTCAGTCATTGCTTTATGGCTAAGAGCATCAGCTACCACATTAGTCTTACCAGGATGGTAGTCTATCATACAGTCATAATCCTTAAACAACTCAACTCACCTGTTCTGCATAAGATTTAACTCCCTTTGAGTTGACAAATACTTGAGACTCTTGTGATCAGTGTAAATGATACATTTCTCACCATACAGGTGATGCCTCCAAATCTTTTGAGCAAACATGACTACAGCCAGCTCAAGATCATGTGTAGGGTAGTTACCCTATTTTGCCTTAAGCTATCGTGGTGTATAAGCAACCACTTTACCATCTTGCATTAAAACACATCTTATCCCGATGTGCAATGCATCACTTAAAACCATAAACTCCCGACCCGATTTTGGTTGAACTAGAATAGGAGCTTGTATCAAAATAAACTTGAGCTTATCGAAGCTAGACAGCTATGCCTCAGACCATAGAAACATAGCGTTCTTATGCAGTAGCTTCGTCAAAGGTGATGCAATTAGAGAGAATCCCTCGACAAACCTTCGGTAGTAACCTGCTAAGCCTAGGAAACTAAGAAGGTTAGGTACATTTCTTAGTTGTTTCCGTTCAACTATAGCTTCTATTTTTCTGGGATCAACCTGGATCCCTTTAGCAATTACCACATGTCCAAGAAAAGAAACCTCTTATAACCAAAACTCGCACTTACTAAACTTATCATACAACTGTTTTTCTCAAAGTATCTGGAGTACAATACGAAGGTGATGATCATACTCAAATTCAGTTTTGGAATAAATTAGTATGTCGTCGATAAAGACTATTACAAACTGGTCTAAATACAGTTGGAACACCCGATTCATTAAGTCCATAAATGCTACCGAGGCATTCATTAATCCTAAAGGCATTACCAGGAACTCGTAGTGTCCATAATGAGTCTTAAACTCAGTTTTGTACACATCAATCTCTTTAACCTTGAGCTGATGTAACTAAAATACAGATAGATCTTGGAGAAAATCGATGCCCTTCGAAATTAGTTGAACAAGTTCTCAATCCGTAGTAGCGGATACTTATTCTTGATTGTCAACTTGTTCAACTATCGATAATCTATACACATTCTCATTGATCCGTCTCTTATTAACAAACAACACCGGTGCCTACCACAGATACACTCGATCAAATAAACCCTCTATCGAAAAGTTCCTAGAGTTGAGCTTTTAGCTTTGCAAACTCCTATGGTGCCATGTGGTATGGTGTAATGGACACTAGAGCAATTCCTGGTAACAAATCAATACTGAACTCTACCTCTCTATCCGAAGGTATTCTGGGCAATTTCTTAGGAAAAACATCTGGGAATTCCATCACAGTGCGAATATCTCCCACATAAAGCTTCGTAAGAACAGGATCGGATATAAAGGCAAGGTATGCCTCACATCCCTTTCAAATTAACTTGTCAGCTACAAGAGCGAAGATTACATCGGAAAGGTAATCTCGCCGCTCACCAACCATGACAACCTTATTATTCTCATTTGTCCTCAAAGTAACTCTTTTAGATGCACAATCTAGATTGGCCCGATACTCTATGAGTCAATCCATTCCTAGAATCAAATCAAATTCTTCGAAAGAAAACTCTATTAGATCAGCTAGAAATACCATACCCTGAATGTCTAAAGGTACTCGAGTATATACCCTATCAACACTAGCTGACTAACCCAAGGGACAAATCACAAAAAACTCTCTAACAATATTTCCAATAGTTATACCCAGATTTACAGAAATAGTACTAGCTATATACAAGTGAGTAGACCCAATGTCAATGAGAGCAAAATACAAAACATAATAAATAAAGAATGTGCCTGCTATGACGTTAGCGTCATCCTTATCCTTGTGGCTTTTCGCCTCATAAACCATTACTGACTACCGAGCCTCAGCCTAACCCGCACATTTTCCAGTGCTCTCTGTCCTCTCCCTGAACCATTATCTCCTCTGACACTACCGCAACCTATATGTGGCTGCTGACCTAGTCTCAAAGGCTGAATAGAACCCAAAGCTAGAGTCTGTGTCACAGTTGGCACCTGATCTGGTCGACGGGGACAGTTCCTAACCCGATATTCCATCGACCCACAATGGAGGCATGTTCCTAACTTTCTCTAGCACTCACCCAGATGTCACTTTCAACAATCACAACAGAGCTGAATTTCGGTCACTACAACTAGTGCCTCGGACCCGGAGGCCTATCAAACCTCGTCTGTTTCTTAAGGCACTGTCCAGAGCTAGAAAGACCCGAATTCATTTTAATCTTATTTTGATCTGTCTCACGGTCACGTTGCTCATGCTCATTGTGCTTCACCTCCTCTAATATCTTAGCCTTATCAACCAAGGCTGTAAAAACTCACTCCTTTTGAGGAGCTATCAGAACCCGCAGATCATATCGTAACCCTTCCTCAAATCTCACAAATTTATCATAACCAGATGCTACTAAACCTCGCACATACCTATTCAGTGGTAGAAACTCGGCCTCATATTCAGCCATAGATCGATCACCCTAAACCAAGCTCAAAAACTCGCGTCAGTGAGCCTCTACATAACTTGCCCTCACATACTTACTCTAGAAGGAGTTTTGGAAATAGTCCCAACTAACTGTTCGGGCTGAGCATCTTACTCAACAATCAGCTACCACTGATAGGATTTATCCCGGAGCAGGGATGCAACACCCCTCAATTTTTGAGTGGGAATGTAATCAGTGCCAGTCATGATAAGATTAGTGGCTTCTATTTAATGTTCAGCGACAGAAGGTGCGACTCCAATGACGCCCTTAAACAACTTAGTACCATTTAGTTAAATTCATTCAGTAACCGACCCTCGGCCTCTAGATCTAGAATGGGTCCAAGTGACTCATTCTAATGTCTGAATCATGGCTTGGAATATTACGTTGTCCTCAACTGTCGAAGTTTGGGACCCTATCTCAGCCGTAGGAGTACCAACTATCTCGTTGGTCTCCACATTGGGCATATTTCCCATAGGGGACAACTCCTCGCGAGAACTCATAATGGAAATCTATCTACAATGTTAAAGTGCATATATCAGTTTAGGATTTCAATAGCTCCTACTAGCTCATATTAGAGTATTTAACCAGGAAACAGTTTAATCATTACAGTGTTTTCGTTAATCACCATAACTAAACAGGAATACATACCGGCTCAACGTTGGAGGCTCGGTATTTACAAAAAAATTAGTTTTTAGATTAACTTAGATATCGTATTTTCATTTAACCACATGTTAACACACAATATGAGCCCATAACACAGTTCGAGTGTAGACGAACCTAGCTTTGATACCACTAAATGTAACACCCCAAACCTGTTCTAAGTGTTAAGACCAAGTCCAAAAAGCTACATTGACGATACTAGAAACCCACATTTATAAATGCAAATAAAATAAAAACCATTCAACATGTTATAACAATCATAATAATAAACTAACCATTCAATCTTCCTACAACGTCGTATTCCTAGAGAAAATAAAGTTACTGATAGTATAATTAAAAGGAAGATAAACCGGATTGATCGAGCTCCCACAACACCCACCGTTCAAGTTTGTGAACCACCTAAAATTCAATCAAAAATGAAATGAGTTATGAATCCAGTGCGTAACAGAAATAAATTAACTAAAGCACGATTGTAAAAATAGTTCTTGAACCTCAAGTTTCAATCGAAATTAGGAAACATTCAGTACAGATTTAACATATCAATTAAATAGTATAACAACTCCAGTTCAGATACAGAGCAGATCAGAAACAGATGTAGTTATTCCTACCTCCATCTGCTACACACCATCTCTGACCATCCCAACACAGTATTTAAGGTATTGAATACCCATCCAACCCTACACACCGCTCAGTGTCAGTACAACACATTTTAGAATAATACCAGCTTAGCTGCCAGATCAATAGGCCAATAAACTCCATATTCATATATATGTTGTAGCCTAGCCACTGAATCAGAATAGACCACTTCCTTCTTTACACGATTCCCACTCAATGTAAAGGTAGATTATAGATGTCAAAATGTATGCACAATCATTCAGTTTCAATAAACATTTGTATAATTCGAATTTCAGTCTCAGATTATTAGATAGCAGTCATATGGTCTAATTCAGATAATACATATACACTATAGATAACCTATATTCATGTGAACAATGTTTACGGCCCAAAACAGAGTTCTAACCCTGACATACACACCTGTGTGGCTTTACACGGCCTGACACACACCTTTTTTATCTGTCTGTGTGGTCTTAAATCCTAAACAGTGAGTCACATGACCTGAACACACGCCCGTGTCTTTGGCCGGTGTGGTCTCTAAATCACAATATTGAGTCACACGGCCTGGATACATGCCCGTGTCCTTGGCCCTTGTGATTTATAAATCACAACAGTGAGTCACACAGCCTAGACACACGCTCATGTACTTGTCCTATGTGAACCCTCCACTAATATGCCTAAACATGTCCTGAGAACACGCCTGTGTTTTTTGCTCATGTGGCTTGTATTTTGTGGACAATTTGTTACACGCCCGTGTGTCACACACCGCCTACCACAAGGTGTGGCACACGACCGTGTAGCATCGACAACCATGTTTTTTGGCATCCAAAATTCACAAAAACTCGAGTTTTCGGCACACACTTATCTCGTGTTGACGTAGAAACAACGCTGAGAATTCTAGAAACCTAATTTAACCATTCAATAACCAATCAAAAAACTAAAATGACAAAAAGTCGTATTCATTAATACTCAACCAATTATGTTGAGAACTTTGATGTGAAACTTCCAACAAACGAACGCTTACTGACAAATCAATAGAACTAATTAGAAATAACACGCGATGGACCACTTCCCTCCATATTCATGCTTAAGGAAAAGAGGTCAACGCCCAATTGACAGAGAATTTACGCAAAGAAATCAGAGAAATCCCAATTTACTACACAAACAGAAATCAATAAAACTTCACAGAAACACAATATTATCCAATAGAACTTACACAAAAATCTTCTAACAACGCACCAAACAACTCAGGACCTTTAAATATTCCAATAACCACTTGCCGAACACAATCAAAAAGAAAATTCAAAAGAAAGAGGAAATGTAAAAAGAAAAGAAAAAAAAGAAAAGGAGAAATGGGATAGGAAAAAGGAATTGACATTAAAAAAATGTCAATTAGCTACCAGCACATGTTTAGCATTTAGCAGAAATTTTATAACGCCAACATTGAGAATCGAACACATGATCAGAGAGTAGACAAATGCTTAACCATTGAACCAACAGAATCATTCTTGACATAGTTTACACTGAATTAAACTTAACTATGTAATTCAATGATAGAGGTTATTTAGAAAAAAGTTAGTAAAACTTATAAAGATGAAACTCAAAATCCTGGCCTCAATCACATAAACAGAGCACATAACCACAGATACATAGACTTAATTACAACAGATTCTAGCATTCCAGCATTTAACTTTTTGGGGCGTTACAGGTTTGGACAGTTCAGGCTGGTTCTGGTCGATTCGGTCTTGGGTATATGTTTAAGCAAATGACAACATTGAAATTTGACAAGGCCTGCCCAAGCCATAGAAGAAATTCATTTCTAATTTTTAATGAGCTTCTATAAACTTATCACATGGTTTACTTATCACATGGGCAAGTCTTGAAAGCATATTTTTGCCATTTTTACCTTGTTGCCTCCAACATTATTTTTAGAAAACAACACATTAAAATAGATTAAATAATAATCTTATTTTTTTATTTTCAACATAAATCAAATTAATACATAAATATGAGTTTCTTCCTAAAAAGCACTTTTGTTTAACATCGTTGGCTCGACGACCTGAAAATGTTATTTGTTTGGCTTCTCGAGAATTAACTTTTCCTCTACGATCACTTCGAAGTTCAAAGGTTTTAACCTTTGCCTATCGACCTTGAAGCTCTTCCTTGATTTCTCGCTCTTAATTTCAACTGCACCATGAGGAAACAATTGAGTAATAACGAAAAGACCTTGCCATTTGGTTTGAACTTTACCTGTAAAGATCCTTAGTGTGGGATCATAAAGCAACATTTTTTGTCCTACTAAAAATCGTTTACAAGATATCTTTTGATCATGAAACACCTTTGTTTTGTCTTTATAAATTCGAGCACTTTCATATGCATAATGCCGAATTTCTTCGAGCTTTTAAATGTGTAATTTTTTATATTCTCCTGTTAAATTTTTAATTACAGTCACGCCGATTTTCTTAGGCACTAATTGAACCTGGCTAACCTAGTTACTACCTAAAATTGGATATATTCTCCCAGTGTCTAGTAATTTTTAATTTCTTTTTTCTCATCCTCCATCATAGGTGGATTGAGCTGTCTTTGAGATTCACCATTCAGGCTCGCTTTTCCCAGTTTAAACTTCAATTTAGGGTTCTGAAAAATAGAAGGAAAGAGTTTAGTTTGTAAAGTAGACAATTCAAAATTTTTATCCAGACTTCTGGGAAACTGTGGTGCCTCCATACAAATGATAGCTTCATGTATTGTTTCTTTGATCGTCAATAATTCTTCTAGTTTTTCCATAACATCGAAACCTACACTCTTGTAATGCACAATTTGTAATTCATCCTCTTCGTGATTTTCAAAATGTAAGTTTGTCAATGGTTCAATTATATCGACACTAGAGACATTTTTCATTGTACTAGGGCGGACCATGTCCTCATAAACAGTAAACTTAACCAATTCACTGTCAAATTTCGTAGTCATTGTTCCACTCTGAACATCAATTTTCGTTCACGCAGTGCTTAAAAATGGTCTCCTAAGTAGAACATGGGAAGAATTTGTCGGGCTGTCATCCTCCATGTCAACGATGGAAAAATCCGCGGGAAAGATTAGTTCATTTACTTAGATGAGGACATCTTCTAACACATCTTCCGGATACGCAGCTGACCTATCCACGAATTGAATGATCACCTCTGTTTCTTTCAAAAGACCTATG
The DNA here is from genome assembly GCA_013677275.1 of Gossypium schwendimanii. Taxonomy (NCBI): domain Eukaryota; kingdom Viridiplantae; phylum Streptophyta; class Magnoliopsida; order Malvales; family Malvaceae; genus Gossypium; species Gossypium schwendimanii. The sequence continues at coordinate 22,630,536 of CM025245.1, forward strand.
TTTAGTAATTTATAAATAGATAAAGACATAATGATAATATAGGCACCTAAATCACACATGATTTTTTTAATTCCAACATTACCTATTTTGTAAGATATAAAAAACATACATTGGTCCTTACACTTAGGCAGGATTTTCTTTTGTAAAATCATGGAGACATTTTCTCCTACACCCACTATTTCGTTACCCATTAGCTTCTTCTAGCCAGTGCGTAATTCTTTTAAGAATTTCACATAGCATGGATATAATAGCTCTTTTTTCAGTAGTGTCAGAAATGATGTTTCGGGGCCACAAAACTAACATGAGACTTTGAAAATATTATTAATTAATATTTATGAGTCAAGTATAATATTATTGACATTTAATTTAATGGTTTTTGTTAATTGAAAGAATAGTTAGGTTCAAGTGGTATGTCCTTAAAGTCAAGTAGTTTTAGAAAATTAGGTATCGGGACCTCGTTTCTATAATCTGATCCCGTAAATATTTAATAAAATATTTACAGAGTGTTATTAGGTTCATATTAAAATTTGGTTAAGAAATTCTAACGTTTAAATAGTTAATTAAGTAAAAAGAACTAAATTGTGAAAGTTAAAAAATTAGTTCTATTAATTAAAGGAGCGAAATAGTTAAAATTTGAAGGTCAAAAGGGTTTATGTGGAAATAATTCCTTAAACAAAAAGCATGCACAATTGGTTGCCAATTTTATTTTATTTATATGATTTATTTTTATTAATAAATAAAGTAAATATTAAGTAATAAGTAATAAACAAAAAGCAAAACATTTTTCTTTCTTTATGTTCTTGTTCCTCAACTAAATGAAACAACATTTTTGGGCTAGGGGGTTCATCCAAGCTTCCTCCAATGCATGTGTGAGATTTTGAGGTTCGTTTTTAATGATTTTTATGTTTTCGTGATCATTTTAGCTTAATCTAGCTAACTCGGGGATCAATTAGTAAAACTGTTAAAAGTTTACAGACTTTTCATGAATGAATTAAGTGTGTTTGTAAATTTAATTGATAGATTACTAAGCTTGGTTGTTAAATAAATGTATTTTGTAAGTGAATTTTGGTAAATTTAATGTTAAAGGATTAATTTGTTAAGAGTAAAATTCATGGGATTTAATTTGAAATTTTTATGAATATAGGTTGTTTAGAAATCCTATGAAAATAAGCTAACATGAATTTTAGCTAAAAATGGTAAATTTGCAAGTTTCGGGTTTAGGGACTGAATTACAAAAAAGGTAGAACATTAGGGGTAATTTTGTAAATTTTCTATTGATAAGGGCTATAATTTGAATTAATTATATTAAGTTATTTGAATGATTTGATTGAATTAAAATTATTATTTAGATCAAGAAGCGAGCTAAATAGATTAAAATCGAGGAAAAACGAAGTGTTGGATTAGTTGTGGGCTTCATTTTTACAACTGTATTTGTCAAGGTAAGTTCGTATAAGGATTGAAATCATTATTTTCTTTTTTGGATGAATGTAAATAAATATTTATGCTATGTTTACTTAAATTGGTAAAGGTGTGATAAATTATTATTATGGATCAACTAGAGAAATTAATCAAATTAAAGGATACGTGAACAATTACTAATGAGATTGGTGAATTTGTATTTGGATAAGGAATTATAGATTGTCTCTTTAAATGTTTACTTTGATTAAGGTAAGCTCATAGTGTTTTAATATGTAAATGTAAATATCTTGTTATTATATCATTGTTTGTTAGTTAGTTGGATATATGTTTGAGAAATTTCATTTGTTATTATTGGATATCTATTGTTACAAGTGAGTACATATGAGAATGAATAGTTGATGATAGCTATTTTTGTGATTTCACACTATTGATATGAATGTATTGGAGTTATTGTAAATTTACAAAAATAATGAAGTGCTTCCGAATGATGAATTTGTTTAAAAGTAACGAATTTATGCTTAATGCCTGGTTGAACGTAGTAAACACTTAGGATATGATTGGCATGCCAATAGGTTTATTATGTGAGCTTGTACGAGACTACACTTCGGTGTCTCTGTTTGCACTTCGGTGCCTCTGTTACACTTCGGTGTTCCTATTCGCACTTCGATTCCTCTGATTACACAATTGTGTCTCTGTCTACACTTCGGTGCCTCTGTTACACATCTACGATGCTTCTGGTATGGTGTAGTTACCCAAGTATCTGAGTCAAGTTACTAGTTCACCAGGCTATGAAATAATTGAACTACAATCTATCTATGTGCTTACATATTATGGCATATTTATAGTATTGGTAATTGAAATATATTATAATGAGTTTCTTAGTTACATGTATGGATTGTTACTTTGAGTAAATGTGACTTATGGTATGAAAAAGTCCTTTTAGATGGAGGTTGTTTTGATGTATTTGGATCGAAAAGGTAACATTTGAATTATGTGGACGAATAATTTATATAGTGCAATTCTTTTAATGATATGAACTGGTAATTAAAGCTTTATAGAGTATATGACTATATAAAATGATATATGATTTAAAGTAAGGATATGGAATATATGATAAGTATATTTAAAAGAAAATGAAGGTATATGATAGTCATATGATAGATGAATAGTGAAATTAAAATGCTTGATATGTTATACACCTTAATTGGGTTAGATTTATATGTTCATTGCTTCACCTACTAACCTTGTAAGGTATGGTGTATAGGAAAAGGAAATTTGATCTATGACTAAATGGAATTACTCATGGTTGATTAATTTAATGCAATTGGTAAGTTTAAGTTCCTTTATACGAGTTTACTAAGCACTAGTTGCTTATATAGTTGTTTTCTTTGTTTTGTAAATCATCGAAAAGCTCAAACAATTGGAATCTTCGTCAGAGCACGATCACACTATCCATTGATCCACTTTGGTAGCTTTGAATATATTGAAATGGTTATAAATGACATGTATAGGGTTCTATGTTTATGTGGTATGTCTTGGATTGTGCCAAGCCTTTGTGTGCCTTAATGCTTTTGTTGATGGCTTGTATATGAAGTGTATTTATATGATGTTAATGGTTGTGCATGACCTTTTGAAATTAGGAAGGAAATGGTTTATTGATATGTTTTTGGATGTGGATATTTGGTATATTTGAAGTATATTAAATGATTGAACTTATGATGTTAAAGTAATTTAGGTTAGGTGTTTGAAAAATGTGGCGCCTTTGGATGGCATATTGGTTAGAACATATAGGATGGTTGAATTGATATGTTTTGTATGTGTTTAAGGTGTGTTTTGGTCATATGAATGTGTATGGGAAATGTAACAACCCGTTTTCAGTGAAATAAGAATAGTAGTTTTGAGACCACAAATCTGATGAGTAAATTATTATTTTATAATTGTTTTAATGTTTATGGGTTTATATTAAGGTCGTATTAAAATTTTGTTAAAAAATTTTGATGTTTGCATGGTTAATTGAGTAAAAATGACTAAATCGTAAAAGGTGTAAAAGTGAGTATTGATTAGTTAAAAGGGCTAAATGGTCCTAAAAAGAGAAGCTAATGGATTTATATGGTAATTATACCATAATGAGTGCTAGTGGATGTGCATGAATAAAATGTTAATGTAATTTTTAATTATTGATAAGGTTAATGTGGTAATTTAATAAATAAACTTAAAATTAACTAGATAAAAGCTATCATCTTATCAATTTCTTCATGCTTTAACCGAAATCACCATTAGAGGGAGAGCTTGAGCATTCGGTTAGCTTTCCACCTTGCATGTAAGTGCTCTCGAGCCCCATTTTTAATGATTTTCTTGCATGTAAGTGCTCTCGAGCCCCATTTTTAATGATTTTTATGTTTTTGCAGTTGTTTTAGCTTAATCTAGCTAGCCTGGGGTCAATTTGCAAAACTATTAAAGGTTGACGGTTATGCCAAGAATATTCTTGTTTGATTATTAATGTTAAATGGTAGATTATGGATCCTTTCTGTTAAATAAACAAGTTTTGTAAAGTGATTTTTGATGAAATTTACATATAGGGATTAATTTGTAAAAATAGTAAAAGTTCATGTTAAATTTATAAAATGATGGTTTGTATGGGTTTTTATAAGTCCCTAATAAATTCAGTTAGCTTGAATGGGGGATTAAAATGCTTAAATTTCAATTTATGAGCTTAAGGACTATATTGTGAAAAGTTAAAATATTAGGGGCAGAATGGTAATTTTTCATAAATATGAAATGTGGATTAAATTGGATATTTGAAGTACTTAATTGAATATAATTATCTATTTAGATCAAGATAAACCATGTACGGATCTAGATCGGGGAAAAGTAAAAGCCTCGAATTAGTTCGACTTCGTTTCTACGCTCCTAGTCGTCAAGGTAAGTTTGTATAATGGTTATCGTATTAATGTTATTTAAATTTATTTTATTATGTATTCATAATGTAATTTAATGATGTATATCCAAATAAATGCTATGACGATTATCGACTCCCGGTTGAACCCTAGGAATTCGTAGGATACAAATGACATGTTATTAAGGATTTCATGTTTCGGGTGCTGGTCTTGAATCTCCTACCGATGGCTGAGGTCCTGCATTTGTTTCAGATACTCCACAACTCATGTGAGCAGCATTGTGTAGCTTACGTTCTGGCCCATAACTCGTTTGAGCAATGATGTAATGGAAAAGTTACGGTTATAAGTTTAAGCACACTTTGTGTGAGCTTTCCCGAGTATCTAATGATTTTTTAGATGGTTCAATGGGCATGAACGGGAAATGAAAAGGGTAAGTGTTAAAATGTAATGTATCATGAACCTATAAAAAGGAATGGTGATCAAGTTGATATGAATATATGTGCAAACTTCGTGTTATGGATGAATTCATTTGAAACATGTGCAATCACACTAGCTTGTATATTGATAATGATGTATAGGCTTGTGCCAAGCTTGTGGTTTGGGCTATATTATACTTTTACTTTATGTTGTACAAATGAATGGTAAGTTATGTTTTACTTTCTACGAACTTACTAAGCATTATGTGCTTACATAGTTTCTTTCCTATGTTTTATAGATTATCAGAAGCTCGATCGATTTTGAAAGCTCGTTAGAGATCTATCACACTATCCAGCATAAATATCGGTAGTTTTTGGTATATTCTAGCCAAGGTTATAATGGCATGTATATGTTGAATTGTAATGTAATTTTGATGAATGTTTAGTTGGTGGATTGGCTAGTATAAGTTGAGAATGTTATTTTGGTTTGGTACCTTTGATGCTTTGATGGTTTCTGTCATTAAGCTACCTCATGTTGTATGTTTTGAATGGCTCAAATGGCATGTTTTGTGATGGTATAGTAATGGTCAAGTTCAGGTATGTTTAATAAGTTTTCAGAACTAGTAATTGATGAATGATAGATGGTAACATATGCATGTTTAGGTAAGTATTGATGATTACATATGAGGTGCCTTGAATGGCATATAGGTTAGTTGGTTTTAGGACTCTTGAATTGGTCATTTTATGTATGTTTTGAAAGGGTTTTAATGCCTTGATTATGTGCATAAAAGGCCTAAAGGATTATGCATGAATTGGAGTTGGGAATGACTTGATTTTAGGCAAATTTTAGGTTCACATGGCCAAAGACATGAGCCTGTGACTTAGTCATGTGTGACACAACTGTGTGTCTCCTATAGGTTCCTTTGTATACAAGTCAGAGAGTTACACAGCCTTGTAATTGGGCGTGTGACACGACTGTGTGACCTTACTCAGAAAGTTACACAGGTGAAGACACGGGCTGGGACACGGCTGTGTGTCCATAGTTCGAAGGTTACATGGCCATGTGAGGTACACGGCTGTGTGAACCCTATATTCATAACTTTGTATCATTTTCTTAGACTTTCCAAATGATTTCAATTTAGTCCCAAATAGTTTATAAGGTATATTTAATACCTTAAGGATTCGATTTAGGGAAAATACGTATGTGAATGAATGTTTTATAATATGTTTATGATAATGTGTGAAATGTATGTTTAAATGTTTTTTTATACGGTAATGCTTCGTAACCCTAATCTAGTGACAGATATGGGTTAGGGGTGTTACATTTAATGGTATCAGAGCTGCAGTTTAGTCGGTTCTCAGACTAAACATAGCATATATTTAGTTTAGAAATACATGCGATTATATAAAATGCGATAGTGTGATAACTCTTGACTCAAATTGAACTATGTTTTCATATAGATAAGATGTCATCCAACTAAGCTAATTTTGTCGAAGTAGAAAGTAATACGCAAGCCTCCATTCACAAAGCAGCGTCTAGCAATAGTAGGCTCGTATCTGAGGGCTAGGGAGGAAAGGCTAAAGAAGCCTTCTTGCAGATGATGTCCGAATAGTTCTCAAAGTTCGTGTCAACAAACCCAATGGCTCAACGACCTCCACCACTACATGTACCCCAACTGGTTCCTATAGTTCCTCAGGCTTTGGAACCAGTATGAGTAAGAAAGCCTTCAGTTGATAAAATTTGAAAGTATGGGGTCGAAGAGTTCCGAGGTACAACTGAAGATGATCCAGAGAGAGTTGAGTTTTGGTTAGAAAACATGGTGAGAGTTTTTGATGAATTGTCGTCTACTTCTGTTGAATGTTTGAAATGTGTTGTTTCTCTGTTGAAAGACTCAACTTATCAGTGCTGGAACACATTGATCGCGATAGTATTGAGGGAACGAGTAAATTGGGAATTTTTCCAGACAGAGTTTAGAAAGAAATATGTACGTCAGAGATTTTTGGATAAGAAACACAAAGAGTTTCTTCAATTGAAGCAAGGTTGTATGTCAGTAGCTAAGTACAAAAGGGAATTTGTGAGACTCAATAAGTATGTCTGAGAATGTGTACCAATAGAGGTTGCTATGTGCACTCAATTTGAAGACGGCCTAAATGAGGATATCAAGCTACTAGTTGGGATTCTTGAGCTAGAAGAATTTGTGGTTTTAGTTTATAGAGCACATAAGGCCGAGGAACTTAGCAAAGTAAATAGAAAAGCTGATTTTGAGGCTTATGATTCAGGAAAAAGACCTATAGGAAAATCATTCTCATCTCTATTGAAGAAATCGAAAGAATATCATAGTCGTTCATCAGCTTTGGTGGGTTATTTTGGAAAAGATAGAGGAAAGCATCATTCGAGCTCGAAACCTCAGGCTACATCCATAGCACCCATGGGCAGTGTTAGAAACAACAAGCCTGAATGTCAGCAATGTAATGGATGATACTCTGGTAAATGCAGACTGAAAGACGGGTTGTGTTTTAAATACGGTTCTTATGATTATTATCTCAGAGATTGCCTTAAAAGGTCCAATAAAAAACTGCTCAAACTACTGGTTCGAGTAATACAGCTGAGAGAGGGAGGCCACCGCGTAACACATGAAATGGGGGTGACAATTGTAATAGGATGAAAGATTCTAATATGAGATCTGAGGTATGGGCATCGGCTAGAGCTTATGTGGTTTGTGCTCGAGAGGAAGCTTCAGCACTTAATGTGATCACTGATACATTTTCTAGCTTTGATACTAATGTTAATGCTTTAATTGACCCTGGGTCGACGCACTCATATGTATGCACAATTTTATTATCAGATAAGAAAATACCTTTTGAGTCTATTGAGTTTTTGGTTAAAGTAACAAACCCTTTAGGTTGGTATGTGTTAGTCGATAAAGTCTGTAAAAACTGTCCTTTAATGATTCAGGGTTGTAACTTCTCGGATGATTTGATGTTATTACCCATCAACGAGTTTGATATATTTTGAGTATGGACTGGTTAACTTTGTATTATGCTATTCTGAAATATAGACGAAAGCATATCGTATTAAAGTGTCAGAACGGTGAAAAGCTTCGAATTGAACCATATAGACTAGATAGTACATCTAATGTTATTTCTGCTGTGATGACACAAAAATATGTTAGAAAGGCTATAAAGCATATCTCGATTATATATTTGATGCTAGAGTTTCAAAATTAAAGTTAGAATCGGTTCCGGTTGTTTGTGAGTTTATAGATGTGTTTCCAGAAGAATTACCAGGGTTACCGTCAATCAGAGAGGTGGAATTTGCTATTGAGTTATGCCAGGAACATCTCTGATATCGATAGCTCCAAATAGAATGACACCTACAAAATTGAAAGAATTGAAAGCACAGTTGCAAGAGTTGACAAATAGATTCGTTGCTCGACCAAGATTTTCTCCTTGGGGTGCTCATGTGTTGTTAAGAAAAAGGATGAATCAATGCAACTATCTATTGATTATCGATAGCTCAACAAAATCACGATCTAGAACAAGTATACATTGCCACGTATCGATGATTTGTTTGACCAGTTGAAAGGTGCAACGATATTCTCTAAGATCGATCTTCATTATGGTTATTATCAGTTAAGAGATAAAGACAAAATGTGTCGAAAAATACTTTCAGAACCAGGTATGGACATTATGAGTTTCTTGTGATGCCATTTGGTTTGACTAATGTACCTGTTGTGTTTATGAACTCGATGAACAGAATTTTCAGATCGTATTTAGATTGATTTTTTGTTGTATTCATTGATGACATTTTGATCTATTCATGAGATAAGAAGAGCATGCCCAGCACTTGAGAATTGTTTTACAAACTTTATGGGAAAAAAAGTTGTTCGCTAAGTCCAGCAAATATGAGTTTTGGCTAGAAAAGTTAAATTTTTTGGACATGTGGTATCGGTAAACGGTATTAGAGTTTATTTGAGTAAAACCTCAGCTGTGGTGGACTGGAAACCTCCAAGAAATGTATCTGAAGTCAAAATTTTTCTAGGTTTTGCTGGATATTATAAAATATTCGTCAAAATATTTTCGATAATTGCTACACCGTTAACAAAACTGTTGCAAAAGGATGTTAAGTTCGAATGGTTTGAGAAATGTCAGCAAATTTTTGATGTGTTGAAAGCATTGTTAACCGACGCTCCTGTGTTGGTTCAGCTAGAGTCTGGTAAAGAATTTGTGATTTATAGTGATGCTTTATTGAATGGTTTAGGCTACGTTTTGATGCAAGAAGGAAAAGTGATAGCGTCTGTTTCTCGACAGTTGAAACTGCATGAAAAGAATTATCTGACTGACGATTTAGAGCTTGCAGCTATTGTATTTGATTTAAATATTTGACGACACTATTTGTACAAAAAAAATGTCAAATCTTCACTAATCACAAAAGCCTGAAGTATTTGATGTTATAGAAAGATTTCGATTTGAGACAACATAGGTGGCTTGAGTTACTGAAAGATTATGATTTGATTATCGACTATCATCCAAGAAAGGCAAATATTGCTATCGATGCTTTGCGTAGAAAATCTATGTTTTCTTTACAAGCATTAAACACACGGTTGATGTTGATTGATGACGTTTCAATTTTAGCTAAATTAAAAGCTAGACTGGCATTTTTGCAATAGATTTGTGAAGCTCAGAAAAGTGATGTTGATTTGATAACTAAACAGAAATGGATAGATTCGACATTTGATTCGAATTTTCATGTTGGTTCAAACGACAATTTGTACTTCAAAGACATAATTTGTGTTCCGATAAATTTTGATCTCATTCAGATGATTTTATAAGAAGCTCATAGTAGTAGCTTATAGATTCATCCTGGTAGCAATAAAATAGACGGTGATTTGAAACAAATGTATTGGTGGCTAGGTATGAAACGAGAGATTTCAGAGTTTGTATCAAAATGCTTGATTTGTCAGCAAACTAAAGCCGAGCATCAGTTACCTTTTGGTTTATTACAACCTGTGATGATTCTAAAGTGGAAATGGGAACATGTTACAATATATTTCGTATCGGGATTGCCTTTATCTCTGAGAAAGGACACTATTCGGGTCATCGTATATCATTTGACGAAATCTATGCATTTCATTCCAATGCGTACAGATTTTTCACTTGAGAGATTGGCTGAGTTGTATGTTTTTAAGATTGTTAGACTGCATGGTGTTCCAATTTCTATTATGAATATATATTCTTGTTATGGATGAATTCATTTGAAACATGTGCAATCACACTAACTTGTGTATTGATGATGATGTATAGGCTTGTGCCAAGCTTGTGGTTTGGGTTATATTATGCTTTTACTTTATGTTATGCAAATGAATAGTAAGTTATGTTTTACTTTCTATGAACTTACTAAGCATTATGCGCTTACATAGTTTCTTTCCTATGTTTTATAGATTATCGGAAGTTCGATCAGTTTTGGAAGCTCGTCGGAGATCTATCACACTATCCAGCATAAATATCGGTAGTTTTTCTTTATATATTTTGGCCTATGTTATAATGGAATGTATAGGTTGAATTGTAATGTCATTGTGATGAATGTTTAGTTGGTGGATTGGCTAGTATAAGTTGAGAATGTTATTTTGGTTTGGTACCTTTGATGCTTTGATGGTTTATGTCATTGAGCTACCTCATGTTGTATGTTTTGAATGGCTCAAATGACATGTTTTGTGATGGTATAGTAATGGTTAAGTTGAGGTATGTTTAGTAAGTTTTTGGAACTAGTAATTGATGAATGGTAAGTGGTGAAATATGTATGTTTAGGTAAGTTTTGATGATAACATATGAGGTGCCTTGAATGGCATATTAGTTAGTTTTTTTAGGACTCTTGAATTGGTCATTATATGTATGTTTTGATAGGGTTTTAATGCCTTGATTATGTGCAAAAAAGGCCTAAAGGATTATGCATGAATTGGTATAGGGAATCACATGGTCTAAGATCCGGGCATGTGACTTAGCTGTATGTGATACACGGCCATGTGTCTCCTGTAGGTTTCTTTGTATACAAGTCTGTGACTTAAACTGCTTGGTACACAGGTGTGTGACACGGCCGTGTGACCCTACTGAGAGAGCTACACGGGTGAAGACACGGGCTGGGACATGGTCGTGTGTCCTTAGATCGAAAGTTACACAACCTGAGACACATGCTTGTTTCTTAGTCGTGTGAGGCACTCGGCCATGTGACCCCTCTATTCAAATTTTTGTATTTTTTTCCTAGACTTTCTAAATGATTTCAATTTAGTCCCAAATTGTTTCTAAGGTATATTTAAGGCCTTGAAGGTTCAATTTAGGGACAATACGTATGTGAATGAAAGTTTTATAATATGTTTATGATAATGTATGAAATATGTTTAAATGTTCTATTTGTGCGGTAATGCTCCATAACCCTAATCTGGCAATGGATACGTGTTAGGGGTGTTACAGGAAAGGTGTGTTTTGGTATGCAAGTATAGGTTTTGGAATGGCTTGGCTTATGGCCTAAATTTGAGCACACAGCTTGGGACATGGGCTGCTACACAGTCGTGCCCCATACACGGTTGTGGGTCATTTATATTGTAAGTGCAAGTTTCATACGGCCTACGACACGGTAGTGTGTCTCAAAACTATTTGTCACATGGTTTAGAGCATGACTTGCGACACAGTCGTGTGACCCTATTTTGAATACACACATGGGTGGATACATAGGCTGAGACACAACTGTAAGTCCCTACTTCAAATGTCCACATGGTCTGAGCCATGTCACATGGACTGGCCATACAGCTACGTGACCCTTACTTTCCCAATTTTTCAAGTTTTTCCTAAAATTCTTTGATTTATTCAAAATGATCCCTGATCATTTTAAATTGTTTCCAGGTTCCCGAAAACTCGATTTAAGGCCCAAATGTGTATGTTTGCTATAATAGGATTGAGTTCTTGGAAATTTATAATTAAGTTGAATTATTGTTATGTTTTGTACAGTATTGTTCTGTAACCCTAATCTAACGAAAGAGACGGGTTAGAGGTGTTACTATAGAACTGTTCGTGGTACCACCACAATTCCTTGAAGGTACGTCCAATGTGAAAAGGAGCAAGAAGAGAGAAAAATCCTAGAGATGATCTGAAAAGTTGAAATTAACATACCCCTATTCGATGCCAAGTGTTAGCCTCAAAATTGTTCCACTTTTTAAGGTCATAACACCTACATTTTGTTATGGATTTGGTTCTGTTTGAGACGACAACTTCCTCTAAGATTCTAAACGACTAACCATAAGTGCAAGCTTACTTATTTGCTAATCTATTTCTTGTAGGTGCACTTCAGTTTTTTGTTGGAACTTTTTGGTACTAATAGCTAATCTCTCCATTATGGCCTTAAGAGATGTCTTTGGGGGTTGAAATTGTTGGGTCGGTGATGATGGCATTAGTTGATACAGTTGGTTGTAATGAGGATTCGATCCATAGCTCAGATTTGAATGATCTCTCCACCCTACATTGTAAGTGTTTGAATATGTATCATATCGCCTTTGGGTGGCCTTAGGAAGTTTCCAACGGCATCTACTCGTGTTGTTGTGTCCTCGTGTAAAATCAGACAAGAGTCTATCAAATGATCAAGCATGGCACACATCTCGCACAACTGAGCTGGGATTGTTTTTCCTGTAAGTAAATTTTGAACTACATTAGTGAGCTTGTTAATTTTATCTTCTAATGATGGAGTACTTCGCCTATGAACCCATCTTCTAAGTTCAGTAGTTAGTCGAAATTGTTGGGAATTCACAGCCATGGTTGAAATCAATTCCCTTGCTCTTAAAGGAGTCATGTAAACAAGTGTTCCTCTATTGATAGCATCAATCATCATCATTCCCATAGGGAATAACCCCTCATAGAAATATTGAAGTGATTGTTCAGTTAGGCCATGTTGTGGGCAACTTGAACACAAATTATTGTATCACTCCCGTAGTCATAAAGCGATTTGGTCTCCTTTTGTCCTATTTTGACAATATATCTCTTTAATTCGACTGCCCAAGCTGCTGGAAGGAATCTGTCAAGAAACAAGTAAGACATGTTAGACCATGTATTAACTGATCCTAGAGGTAAATAAAACAGCCACTCTCTAGTAGAGTCGACTAACAAGAAAGGATAAGCTCGAAGTTTAATTTGATTTTTGGTTACTCCCTGAGGTTTCATGCTTAAGCAAATAATGTGTAATTCCTTAAGATAAGTGTGAGGATTCTCATTTTGCAAACCAACGAAAAGTGGGTAATACATGAATTAAGCCTGATTTTAACTTAAATGGTGTTCCTCTTGTCAAATAGGTTATGCATAGTAGTTGTTGCTTATATGATGCCGCAGCGAGCTGTCAAATGGTTTGATTCACCACTTTTTTGGTTTGCTGAGTGTATCGTCAATTTCTTCCTTGGAAGAGACAGGGTTTTGTATTTGGATTCTTTTACTTGTGGTTTTTTTCCGTCGATTAGCTTCTCTTCGTAGTGATTGAGCTAACTTATCAATTTCTAGTTCAAAATCTAAGGTCATCGATTCTGAGCTAGTCATAAATAAAATAAATGAAAACTTATTATTATTTCCAATCACCGGCAACAACACCAAAATTTGATGGGCACTGAAACCACCAAATATAATTTCCTATGCTCTAACTAAATTAAACTGTAGTATAAAGAAGTAGGGTTGATCCTAGAGGGGCTAGGACTCCTAATTTTCCTATTTAGGTGACCAGATTCCTAGGTCTAGGTAGCTATCATGCCCATGACCTTTACATTCAGAGCTGAAAAGTAAATAATGATAGATTTTAGTTGATAAAGGAAAAACAAGTATAAAATAAAATGAAATAATAACATAATGATAGTTGCAAAATAAAATTAAGTAATTTAAATTAAATTGGTAAATCAAATATGTGAAAGCTTAGCCTTAGTTTTGGTACACTCCAAACACGAATCGATCTTTGAAAGTGGATTTTTTCTTGCAAATAATAAGCTAGTTATAGCGATCAAGGACACCTCAACCGCCAACTCTTCCTTGTGTAGTTGGTTCCGGTATGACCTACAAACCAACCTTTACTGATTATCTTACCATGTAACACACGTTTGCAATTTAAGATCTCGACAGCTTTGTGATCTAGAAGATCCCAACTCAAATTAACATCCTAAATTGCGTGGGTCGTTTAAATTCAATCATTATCTTCCTTGATGGAATCTAACTAGCTTTTCCAACTAGACACGTCATTTTGTTCTCGAGAACTGAAATACGGTAGATGATTAACTCACTTTCCCAACTGTGTGCCAAAATAGCTTCCTTCTAACGTGCACTTTGAGTTGAAATTGGATTTATTTTGAGGGTCAAATGTAACTATCTCATCCTATATAAGATTACTTAAAAAATAATGGAAGAATGAATTTATGTTTTCGGACTCTCTTGAAACTCGAAAATGAAAATAAATGATTCAGTCATAGTGAACATGTTGAGTTGTGACATATTGAATTAATTTTCTTGAAATTTTATCGAGGGTAAAATAGTTAAAATTTTGTTAAGGGTAAAAATGTCAAAATTTTATTAGGGGTAAAATTAGGGTAAGAAAATTATTTAATACGTAGATATTAAATTTTATTTTTGGAAAGAGAAAAAGTAAATCGAATTTGATCATATTACAAAGTACTGGGTCAAAAAGACCAAAGAACTACTCATAATTGGACCCGATGTGTGAGATCCAAAACTCCATATATAACATGAAGGGGTGACAACCCTAGTAGAAATATAAAGGTGAGTCATTCACCCCTCTCCTACTCTAAGTAGGATACTGTTTTTCTATTTAAAATAAACTTCTACAACTCTACAAGGGTTCTACCTTTTCTTCCTATAAATAGATGGCACCAATAGAGCTATTAACAACACTTGAGAGATTGTTATTCTACCAAAAAATGGAGAGAATTCATTCTAAACTTATAAACATATTTTTCAGAATAACAATTTTATCGGTTTATATTAAAGAAGAGAGAATTTTTTTTTCACCCCAAAAAGAAAACGTTTTCTTGTTCTATGTTTTGGTTCAATTGGTTCGAACTCACATTCGAAGCAGTTCGTGGTACAAGAATAGTGGAGAAGATTATTTGGTTGAAAACTAAAAAACATCAAGGATTCACTTATCAAAAAACATAGGTACAAATTCGATTATGGTTTTTTACTATAAATATCACAAATCAAGTCAGTTTTCAAAATTTTAATTTTTCGCTGTGCAAGAAAACTATTTTCGAACTGAAATTTTTCCAACACAAACATTGACCAAAGTCCTGTAAGTTCAAAGAACTTAGTGAGTTTTTAACCAATATATATATAAACATAGCTAAACACCATCTTGTCGATGTTTTAACTAAAAATGACAAACATGCTACTCCCTGTTTAGCTTAAATGTTCATGCTTTATCTGGAGTGGTGGACTCTGAGACAACTTTCATATTTCTTTGTTTTTGGATTATTAGATTAACGTTCATTACATGGTCAAGTTTATGACCAATCAACATGTCGTGGCGATTCCTAGACATTTCTTCATACTTGCGGTTTCTTACCTTCCTAAATAAAACTCTCTCATTACATGGAATCTTTTTGGCTGATTCTCTTATCTCATAAAATATGGCGCATTCATTGACAATCACCTAATAAGAATACTAGTACAAATCCACACCATTCTGACAAACTTAACCCTATTCCATCTTTCGTACTTCAAACCTTCACTCGGTCGTAATATTGCCAAGTTACTTCCTTGTCATCCACCTTATTTTTGTTACCTTACATCCAAGGTGTATCATGTCTATCTACTTTGGACCGCTTAAGCTTCTAGTTTTCACCAAACTATTATCTGAAATACCGTTCAAGTTTACAATCTCTTTTAGGGGTTAGTTCCCTATATGGAAGTTATGCTTGCGATATATTTCCCTCAAAGAGGGATAGTCTTGAAAAACATATCTGTCTTTTGGATATTCCTTACTAGTATCTCTTTCTCATATTCAGTTTCATTTAGCACCCTCTGGTGGTTCTTAATGGTAGATTCGTATCTGCAATTCCCAGATAAATATTTTTTTCTTTTCCTATACCCCAAGCATTACTGACACGTCACTCCCACATCTGGATCAGGCGGGGTTACCATTCATGTGCCCTATCGGCTTCTACGTTACTATTTCAACAGGCGTTTACTCATTTAGGTAACCTCTTAAACCCAACCTAGATGTTATGGCCAAATATCGTAAGCTACAATGACCAACAAGAAATGACTCCAAATCAATTATGTTTAACTCAAATTTTTGAAAACATTGATCGTTTTTAAAGAGAAGGTTGTCATTGAGATTTTTATTAAAACATGTTTAGTTTAAGTAAATTTACATTTTAACTCAGATTGTTACATTTTGATTGTTTTGAAAAGAAAACTTGTTTTCAAAAGAAAACTTGTTTTCAAATCAGAAACGTTACTTTACAAAATTTTATTATCAAAGTTTGCAGTGGAATAAATGAAAGTTTTTTTTTTTAAATATTTTTAATGTGTTAAAACATTTTGTTCACTAAATTAAATAATTAAACAGTTTAAAATTCAAAGTTTATGCATGTAATCAAATTACCAAAATAAAATTCCCATGTCATAGTTCAAAATAAATAAAAACAGTCCAAACAAGTCATAGTTAATCATAAAATACTTTTACCCAATCTTATTCTGAGAGACACCCTCTAATGTACTATCCAAGTCCTAGCCACGAGTAGCATCTGAAAAGATTTGGAAAATAAAAAGGGTGAGCTAGGAAGCCCAGGGTGATTAACTCAAGTATACAAACAATTAACATATCAAACAAATCAATCTGTTATAAAGAACTCACAAATTTTAAATTTGCAAACTTCAGAATGCATGTTTATGACAATGCAGATTTTTTAGAAAATTCCTACACACCAAATAAAGTTTCCTAGAACTCGTCCATCTAAAGGATACCAACAGACAAATGTGGACAGTGCCACCAAAATCGTAGACAGGCTTTCAAAACTTCCAAAACAAATATGTTGCCAAGCCACCAGAATCACAATCAAGCTGCCAAAACAAATATGTGGTTAAACCACCAAAGAGTGCAGATCATTAAATTACCAGAACATCACCTGTACAATATTGTCCCAATCCCATGCAATGTGACATGGCATGCAAATACAGAATCAAAAAAATAAGCAAGTTGACCATACGATCAAATATTTAACAGAAATTAGTAGGCATGAGATTCCATGCTTTGTAGAACAAATGTGCCAGATTTCAATGACAACAAATCAATTTAACCAGAACTTGCATAATATGACATACCATGAGAATTTGAAAAAATCATAACTTAATAATAATCATATAATAATCATTAAAAAATAAAAAGAAAATACTTACCTTTTCTAACTCAAAAATTCTTTAGCACATTTGACCACTTTATCTTGTAAAAATTTTCACATTATTAAATCAATCAAAAATCAAAACATGTGTTAAACTTATCACACGAGATAAAACACACACCTTTGACAAATGATCCAAAATCACCAATCTACATTGTGTAAACTCCTCGTCACAAATACTTGAATAACTTATTATTTAATTACTCCTTGAATTCGTGATTGATTTTATACATTGGAAAAGAATCTTTCGATCCAAAATAATTCGTGGTTAGATGATCACTCGACCATAAATAGAAATCAAAATCTGAATACATAATCAAACTTACTTATTTAAATACTTATGTTTCTAGATACTAAAGGTGAGTCAAAAAAATACTATGACTTAATCAAGGATTTGATCAAAATTGATGTGAGGATACAATTGCTGGTGATGAATGGCGTTGCACGGTGGTGGACAGCTGTGGTGAATCAAAAATATGAATTGAAAAAGAATGAAAGAGGGACAAAAATTTGTTTTAATTAATAGAAATAAAATGAAAATAATGAAAAGAAGAGGAAAAGGAGAAAATAAAGAATGGCTAAGAGTGGTGATACAAAGGTAAAAGTTGGCAAAGAGTAGTGGCACAAGGTGGTTTTTGTGGTGGTGCTATGGTGGTTATGGGTAGCAAGTGATGGTGTAAAAATAATAGAGGTGGAGGAGAAGTGAAAGAAGACAAACAAAGAAAGTAAAATAAAGTAAAAAGTAGTGAAAAAATTCCATGAAAAGGTGCCTCGTAGTGGTAGAAAGGGAGGAGGAAATGAGAGAATTGTAAGACAAAATCAAAAGAAATTTCTAGCAAATGGCAATAGGGGAATGACACAATCAAACACAACCAATTAAAACTTCCAACATGACATTCACGAGGAGACAATGGAGTTAGATTGTATGAAGGTGAATTAACATGAGAATTTCAAAAACAAAAATTTGAATAGGGGGTTACATGCATAGATGGTTTACATGCTTCAGTTGAGAAAATTTTTTTCCAAAAAATTATAAAAAAAATTGAGAGTATGGAGACTTGAACTTGGTTTAGAAGGGAGTTTCATAAGCTACTTAATCATTATGCCAATTCACAAGCTTGTTAAAGAACTAACATTCACTACTTAAGATTTGGGGTGTGACATTTCAGTTACTTTTGCCATTTTTGGTTGTCTCCTCAAATCTGATGGCTAGATATTGCTTGCCAACACTTACCTTTTTCTTCCAACCTATTTTTTCTTAGATTTTAGGATTTCCTACAACTTCTATCCTGGCAATACACCCCGTGTTTACTGTCTCAACTAACAATCCTGTGTTTATCATCCCAATGGACTACCATACTTTGTCATAGTCGGGTTGTAATCTTTCGCAACATAACCCCATGTTTAACATCTTATCGGACTACCCCATGTTTATTGTCCCGGTGGACTCTCTATGTTGCTATAGTCAAGCTATGGTCTTACACAATATAACTCCATGTTTAATGTCTTGGTGGATTACCTCGTGTTTATTATCCTAGTGGACTCCATATGTTGTCATAGCCGAACTATCGTCTTACACATCATACCCATGTTTAATGTACTAGCGGACTCTCTATGTTTCCATAGTCAAGCTATGATCTTACACTATTTTTACCCCATGATTATCGTCTTGGTGGACTACCCCCGTATTTGTTATCCCAAAGGACTCTTTATGTTGCCATAATTAAGCTATGGTCTTACATGTTGAACCTCTTTTAAGGTGTCGCCCCAAAGGACCTTACCACCATTGCGACGTCACCCTATAGAGCCTAATGGTTACCTTAGCGATGTTGCTATATGGAACCTAATTACTGTCTTTATAGTGTCACCCCGAAGGACCAATTGATATAATTCTGCTTAACATTTAACATTGAAGCTCGAACACCGTAGTGTCCCTTTTGCAAGGCTCGGAGCTTTGCACATCACAGTTTACACCCAACAACACCAGATGACTAAATTTTAATGGAATTTCATTTCCCTATCCATTAGCCCATTCCTCCATTTCGCCACTTTTAACATTGATGCTTTAACACTACAGTGTCCCCTCTGTAAGGCCTGGAGCTTCATACATCACGGTTTGCACCCAGTAAATCCTGGATGGCGGTAAATGAGAACTCCACTTTTTCAACTATTCACCCAATCCTAACTTTATCTAGCCCATCAATACTATCCCTCTGTACTCCACAATTTATAAGCATACAGGCACAAACATATGATCACAAAGAAAACATAATAACATGGAGGCTGCCAAACTTAGCTAGGTATTACCACAACTATTATATGCATACCAACACACTTGCAGATACTCAATTACCTACTCGACCATATGCATACATATCACTCTCAAACATAGAGATCATATATCATCATAGAACTAATTTTGAGCTCAACATAGATTTAAGCTAGTCATGCAGTATTCTAGAAACAGAGTATAGAAACTCACCTAATGCCTCTTACTGGGAACTTAGCCTCTCCAAACACCAAAGCTTCCATCCTCATGGCAACTAAGCATTACGATCAAGGTAATCAGTTAAACTCATAAATTTTAGCTTCAAATTTAGTTTTCCAGAAACATGCAGAACCTCGAAAAAGGTTTTTGGAAATCATTAAATTCATTTTCTTAATCTTACGTATAACAAAGGACTAAGAACCTTGCCAGTTTACTAGATTCTCTACTTTTTTTAATCAAATTTCATGAACACCGCTCCATGCAAATCTTCCCACAACTATTTATTCTTTGGAGTAACCTAAGGAGAAGATGGAGAAGAAAAGAAAATGAAACATAATAGAGAAGAATTATCTATGGAAAGTCATTTCCCAGCTATTTATAGCCTTTCACACTCAGCTATCAACCATATAGGAATAATCCATTAGTAATCATTTTGTCTCCCACTAAGGAATCATCTGTTCTAATCCAACTGAATCAAAATTGGATATCAACTTTGTCCAAATTAGACACTAATATTTTTTATTTTTCAATAGAGGCCTACGGTTTCTTTCAATTTTACCCTAATTATTCCTAATTTTTAGACTTAAAGGAAACCAAGTGAGACACAACATCTCAAATGGATCAATTCCTATTCTCTTCTCATTTTAATTTAGTTAATGTGTTTTGCATGATTAAATTATTTCTAAGAAAAATGGTATTTATATTCATGAGTAGGTAATTCCTTTAGGAAGATTAATGAGCGAATTTGGGAGTAATTAAAGGGAGAACGAGGGTTTATCTTAGAATTTGTTGGCTTAAATTGTTCATGCTTAAGCCCTAAGATTGATGACCCTAGGAAGTAATCTAGGTAGATAGGTCGAAATGATAAGTCTACCAAGCACCTCATGATTTATTTTGCTTTTAAACTGTGAGGTTGAAAGATAAGTGGATTTTTACCGACTAGTTAATCAATTAGAGACCAAAAGGTAATAATTGGTTATTTATTAGCTAATTAACTAAAACCCAAGTTTTGAAGTTAATTACGAACACTAAAGTGAGTTAATCTTCTGTCTGTTATTTGAGATTTCATTAATTGTTAATTTCTTTTCAGTTAATTTAGTTTATTTCATGATATTAGATTTTTCTATTATTTTTCATAATATAATTTTGAATTGTTACTATTTAGACCTGTTATTATAGAAGATAATATTGAGTTGGATTAGGGTTAGGGTGAACCTTTAATTTTCATGACCCGTATACTTGTAGACACCGCTGCTTTAATTTCATATCTTTCTATTGCAGAATTTCCAGGGTAAATGTTTGCATGTTTGGTGGTGATAAAGTTGTGGTGTCATTGCCAGGGAGGTTTCAGTATTAATTTTTATTTTATTTTCTGCAATTAGTAGGATAAATAGAAATTTTGAAAATTATAGATACAATTTTTATTTTTGTTGTGTTTTTCATTTTAAATTTTATTTACTAATTTATAATTTTTTTTCTTTAATTTCAGTGTATGACCCAAAGTGGAAGCATTCCAATTGAGCCACATTCTAATATAAAGTGATTTTTTAGATTCAACCGTCAATTGATGCAAAATGTTCCACCATGGTAGCTGATTTACCTTGGGAAATTTCATTATTTGATAATCTAATTGAACTACAAGCACAAATCCATGGAGAGCTACTGATGGCTCAAAGGACGTTGCGCAATTATGTACTACTAACTCTAAATGTCGTGCGAGGCTGTATTAAGAGACATGCGATTAACAACAATAATTTTGAGATCAAAATGGTTACAATTCAAATGATTTAAAACACCTTGCAGATTCAAGGGAACATGATGGAGGACTCGAATCAGCTCTTGAAGTGATTCCTTCAACTCTACTATAATAGCCCATTTTTTAGTAGTGTCAGAAATAATGGTTTCAGGACTACAATTCTAATGAGTGAGTTCGTAAATAATATTTATTAATATTTATGAGTTTATTATAGTGTTTTAATAAATATTTATTTGATAAATTTTGTTAATTGGATAGTTAACAATGGTCAAGTGGTTTGACCCTAAGGTCAAGTGATTTTAGAAAATGAGGTTGATACGCCCCGACCTCATTGATGAATCCGAGTCGTTGATGTGCCCGATCGTGAATTGGAGTAATGTTAATGTTTGTCGAAGATAGGTTAAGAAAGAAAGGATAAAGGCTCAAATTTAGTTCAAAAGAGGTTATGAAATGTATTGAGGTTGATAGGTGAAAGAAAACCAAGTATTCAAGTTGAACCAACACAATATAAGTATGTTAACCCGGGACTTATAGGAATACTTAGATAAGTTAAATGTTGTATGGATGGAAAACGAATAAAATGAAACCTCGACCCACTATCAAAGATGATAGGAACCTCGGTATAATTTGAACGCCACACTTTGGGTGCAAAGTGATAAGTTCGGAANAGAAAGACGGGTTGACGCCACAAGGGTTACTTGATAAGTCAGACGAGTCTTTGGAGAACAATGAGAGTTGGAAAAAAAACTCACAAAGTAATCAGATTTCATATAAAGTTTAAAAGTATATTGTCTAACCCGAATTACAAAGCAACTATTTATAGCTAAATTAAAATGTCTAGCTTAATAGGCACTTAAGAAGCTGAAAAGGCAGCAAATGTTCAATTAAATGTGTTGAAGCTTCCTGGAAAATTCCAAGCAATTCCCATGAACCTTCCTTGCATTAGGAACGCCATTAGTCAAGGCCCTTGCTGTTTCCAATCAGTTTGAATTAATGGGGTTAAGAAAAAAAAACTAAAATGAGCTGAATGGCCTTAATTGGGTTCGGCCAAAATGAATGAATTATCTGCC
>CM025245.1:22699315-22711554 GCA_013677275.1 Gossypium schwendimanii
CGTCTTGATGCTTCAAAATTGCTTCTCGGTTTTGTGCTTCTAACAGTGTCTGCCGAGACGTTTTTCGCCCTTTGTGCAAATCTGTCAAAAATAATCAAAATTAATCAAAATTTATTATAAAATGAATGAAAATTCAATATGTTAATAATTTAAGTACAATTTAATTATTTTATGATAATTATATATTTTTTAACAAGAATTTTACCGAAACTGCATGAATTTGAGTTAAAAAGAGCATGAAAATGTGTGAATATTTCGTCTTTCCACTTGGTAAGGCTCTTTATGGTCTATTACGAAGCTTAGTAGGTAACTAACCCATCTGGTTCTCCAAATTTTTCATTGTTGCTGTTTGACTTCGGATCAAAGCGTTGTTTTTCGCCATGTTTCAACAAGTCCTCTAAATTGTTTGATGAATCAATTTGAGGTGGTTTTGGAGCTTTTTGATTAAACCCTTGGGCTTGGTTGGGTCTATGTTGCATTTGATTATTGTTCGGTCCATTTTATTGATTACCCCAAGAAAAGTTCGGATGGTTCCGCCATGATGGATTGTAAAAGTTGGACTACGGTCCTTGTCCATTTCTGTTTTGATACTGGTTCCTTAAATAGTACATTGATTTGGGATTTGAAGGGCAATTCTCGAAAGAATGACCATCCCCACTGTATACACAAGAAACTACATTATATTGGCTTGGTGATTGAGCTGTAAAATTATTCAAACCATTAGTGGTAAACTATTTAACATAGTGGAAATAGAAGATACTTGAGTAGACAGTGAGATTAGTGCATCCACTTCATGCACTCCGGCCACTCGTCTTCCTGAAACTGCTCGATTTGTCAGCCATTGGTAGTTATTGCTTACGATCCTTTCAATGATCTCATAAGCCTCGTTATAAGACTTAGATAAAATCACGACATTTGCAAAAGCATCCACCATTAATGTTGTATGTGTGTTGAGACCGTTATAAAATGTCTCCAATTGTATACAATAAGGAATCCCATAATGAGGACACTTATGAAGTAATTCCTTGAATCTTTCCCATGCCCCGTACAAAGATTTGTCATCTAATTGTTGGAAAGTTGTTATCTAATTACGCAACTTTGCATTCTTATTTGATGGAAATTATTTTACCAAAAACCTTTCTGCTAATTCTTTCCAAGTAGATATTGAACCTGGTGGCAATGAATTAAGCCTTGCTCGTGCTCGATCTCGCAATGAGTACGGAAATAGTTTCAACCTTAGTGTGTCTTCAGTCACACCAGCTAACTTAAATGAATGACTCACCTCCATGAACAAATGAATCTTCCGTGGGCAAACCACTAAGTTGGCCCACCGTTTGGAGCATTTCAAACATCACTGGTTTCAATTCGAATTGGATTGCCTCGATATCCGGCCTTCTAATTCCCAGATTTAACTCATTAAAAGTGTCTGATGGCACAATCCCTATCATCAGCAATAAGGATTGGGTTGTGCACTAGATTGACTCCATTACCTTGTCCATTGTTTTGATTTCCAAAGTCCATCTCAACTTGTCTTTAAGCAGATCTCTCACGTCTTCTTTGTCTAAAAGTCTGGTCGATTTTAGGGTCCATGAGTTATAGATCAATGATTCCGTCTATGCTCATAAAACACCTGAAAATAAATCACAAATAAAATAAAGAATAAATTAGTAGTATTATAAACTAAATGAAAAATAAAAACCAAATTGTAAAAATAATTTCACAAAGAATGATTAAGGCAACAGTCCTCAGCAACGGCACCAAAAACTTGTAATGAATTGTAATGTGTTTACGTAAGTGTACATAGTCGTTCAAGTACTAAGTAAGTAAAAATGTGTTACGTCTCCACAGGGGCTGTAAAAGCTTAATCAATTTAATTGCAAAATTATAATGAACAATTTGATGTAAAATAAAACTCAATAAATTTAGGATTGTGATGATTAAATTAAATTAAATGCAAATAATGATCCCTAATGCAAAACTAATCTATGTGCAATTTACCTAAGTGTATGAATGAAGGCTTTAGCAACAAAAACAATCAACTTTAATGGGCTAGGATAATTATATTAATTAATTCAATTTACCTTCATCATGCTAACATGTTCGAAATTACTTCCATGGAAACTTGATCTCTTATGGGTTTGGAAACCAAATTAAATCCTCTCGAATCTTTTACTTAGTTAAATATGCATGTTATTGATCATATTAGACTAAGGGTTTCTTAGCATTTATGCAAGGTCACAAGGACATTTACGTTTGCAGCAGTTTAATTACATAAATCTAAAAACCATGCAAGATAATATAGCTAACTAAAGATATTATGAACCTTAACTTAGTCAGTTTTAATCACCTAAATTAAGCATTGCACTTTTCAATTATGCGTGTACTAGTCGTCCTCTGGTTAGGATCTCTCAGCTAATCTGAGTGCACCTAATCACGTATGAATGGAATGCAGCATGATATTAACTCAAAACATAATCAACTGAGGCACAATACATGTTAACATGAATTAAATAAATCTTATCAATTTAATACAATTATCCCAGTTAGTAGGATTTAGAAGAACATAGTTGATGTCAAAAACATTAAAATCAAAGCAAACATGTTAAAATGAATAACAAGAGAAAAGAGTAAACTCAGTTCAATAGCCTTTCGGATCTATTATGATTGATGTGCTCTACTCTACTCAGTTCAGTAGCCTTTTGAATCTATTATAACTGAAGTGTTCCTCCATTCTGATTTAAGCTTATTTTTTTAAGGGTTTAGAAGGTAGCTAGCTAAAGAGTGCTTTTGACAAAGCTTTTAAGGCTAAAGAAGGAGAGGGGATGGACGGCTATGTAAGGGAAAAAGGGAGAAATAATTGAGAGAAAACTAATGTGAGTGAGAGAGGAATGTTGAGAAATGAGGGATGATTTGAGAAGTGAGGATGGCAAGGTATTTATAGGTGAAGGGTAGGGTTTGAGTTTACTAAAAATAGGTTCAAATTTCCTTCCTTCCCTCTCTCATGTGGCCGGCCATGCTTCAAGGAAAAGGGATGAACAAGTCTTCTTAATTTCAATTTGAATTTCAAGCTAAAAATAGCTATAGAGTGGACAGTTTCAACAGGGAAGTTGTTGGGATGAATTCTAATTATTTTCGAATTGAAGGGACCTTTAATTAAATATCCCAAAACACATTTTGGGTAGCCATCTTCAAGTGCCGAAATTGGCCTTCTAATTCCCTTTGTTGGAAGTTTTTTCAGTCTAATAACTTAGTAGACATGTCCATCATTTATCACCTTCTTTGCTAGGTCAAGTAGTCATCCCCATGCCCAAAATTGCATGGTATTGTTGTCCACATGGATAATTTGTGTATAGACATCTTTTATTTATTTAAATCATGTCTCCAATGGACCTCCTACAGAGAAAAATATATACATTAATAAATTAACATGAATTAATATAAAATATGCATGAAAATCATGTAATTAAGCATAATTTCACATATTTTCTAAATTCATGTCTAAAATTACTAATTAAGTAAAATTCACTCATTTCACTAATAATTACTGGAGATAAACACAATAATTAAGTAAAATTATGGTAAAAATATATAGAAAAACCCTATATAAATTCTAGTTTACATGGGCCAAAGAAGAAACAAAGTGTTTCATCCTATCTATTATGCAAGCAGAACTTTGACAAAAGCCCAGCTCAATTATACGGTAACTGAAAAAGAACTCTTTGCCATAGTTTTTGCTTTTGACAAGTTCTATTCATATCTTATAGGTACCAAAGTTACAGTCTTTACCGATCATACAACCATTAAATATTTACTCACAAAAAAAGATGCTAAACAGAGGTTAATTCGTTGGATACTTTTACACCAAGAATTTGACCTTAAGATCCAATACAGAAAATGTGTTGAAAATCAAGTAGTTGATCATCTGTCGAGGCTGGAACAAAATAAGGTAACTTCTTCACTTGTTCCAATTAATGAGAATTTTCCTGATGGGCATATCTTCAAGGTAAGTCGAATTCATGAAACACCTTGGTTTGTTGATTTTGCCAATTATTTAGCATGTGGAATAATTCCTCAAGAAATGACATACCAACAAAGGAAGAAATTCCTTCATGATAGTCAGTATTATTTCTAGGAGGATCCATTTTTGTTCAAACAATATGCAAATAACATAATCAGGAAGTGTGTAGCTAGAAGTGAGATTGATGAGATTTTGTACCACTTCCATTCATCTCCGAATGGAGGACACTTTGGTGGTTCTCGCATTGCAACGAAGATTTTACAAGTAGGATTTTTTTGGCCTAAAATTTTTAAGGATACGTATGCATATGTTAAAAACAGTGGTCGATGCCAAAGAACTGAAAACATATCAAAGAGGAACGAGATGTCCTTGACAAATATTTTAAAGATAGAACTATTCAACATTTGGGGCATTGATTTGCCTCTCGAATTGGAGAATAAAGCTCACTGGGCTTTGAAGCAATTGAATTTGGATCTTAAATAGGCCGATGAGAGAAGGATGTTGCAGCTTGATGAGTTGGAAGAGTTGAGGTTATTTTCATACGAAAATTCCAAGATGTGTAAAGAAAAATCTAAGAGATGGCATGACAGTGGTATACAACCTCGTGAATTCAAAAAAGGTCAGAAAGTGTTGTTTTTTAATTCAAGGCTAAGGTTATTTTTGGGAAAGCTCAAATTCCGATGGAAAGGACCTTATACCATTTCAAAGTCTATCCATATGGAGCTGTAGAATTATACGACAACCATGGAGGTATGTTTAAAGTTAATGGTCAACATCTCAAACACTATCGGGATGGTCAAGTTGAGCGAATTAATATCTCGTTAAAATTATTAGACCCTTATATTTTCATAATTTTACTTCTTAATAAATAATTAGAAATTATTTTTCTTGAATTAGTACATTTAATTAATTCTATCTAAGGAGATTGGAACTTAAGCGGGACCGTTGTGACCCCTCTGACCTTTCTTGGGAATTAATTTAATGTAATATTTTGAGAAGAAATTATCTAATTAACTTCAAAATTTTTATTTCCATTTTAATTTATGTTTCTAATATTAATTTTATTTGTTATGTTTAATAAAGGGGTCAAATTGGCCCAAGTACTAATTAGTTTATTTTCTCTTAAACAGTCTAGTTTGTAAATACAATTTGGGCTCAAGGCCTGAAACAGCAAAAAAGAGAAAAATCACCCCATGTTGTCATCCATAAAGTTCCCTAAAAACCCTAATTTTTTCGCCATTTTTACCCTTCTATCTATATTTGCGTCCCAAGTCACTTAAGTAGCTAAAATTTTGCCGCAAGTTTGCCCTAATTCATCACTATATAAACCCCTCTCTACCATCATATTTCTCACAACCCTTCAAGAAATTAGCCTAAACCCTAGCTACTTATTCCTTTCCCTCTTAGCCGTCGGCCTAAATCCCAATGAATCTCCCCAATATCCTTCCCTTGTCGCAAAAACCCTAGCCTATTGCCGTCGCTAGCCTTTTGCTGAAGCAACCATATCGTCGATGCATTCCTATAATTGCCACACCCTATCGCTGTCGCAAGTTGTGCACCACCGCAAACGTGTCACTACCGCAAGCCTATCGCCGCCACAAAATCCCTTACTTTATCCATTGCCGAAATTTTGCCTATTTCTTAGGAAAATCACCATGTCTCATAAAAGAACTAGATCTTCGAAGACCTTTGCCGAAAATCCCATTGTGATTCAAGATGAGGAAGTGAAAGAAAGGTTTGATTCCATCTTCAAAAATCAACCTACGATGTCGAAAAAAGATTTCAATTTGGAGAGCAATGATAGAATGGTTGTGTCGTGGCCAATACGAAAGACAGTTGATGCCCTCAATTGGAACTATTTTTGTGATGCACGATTATTGCTCAAAGAGGAGTCAGTTCAAGAGTTTTATGCCAATTTGACTAAGCTAGATGCTACTGAAGTTATTGTTTGCAAGAAGAAGATACCCCTAATTTCTAAGTCCACTAATGATTTGTTTAACCTACTTGATGTTGAAGAAGATAAATATTTTGCCATGATGACAAACATATAGTGGGATTTTCTTCAGCAAGTGCTTAATGTTGTGACAAATCTAGGATCCCAATGGATTATAAGAAAGTATGGTAGTCATTCTTGCCAAAGGGGATATCTAAAACCATTGGCTAAGGTATGGTTCTACTTTGTTCAATATAGTTTCATGCATATCTCACACAATTCGACCATCTCGATGGAGCGAATACTTTTGTTGTATGTAATTATGACAGAAAGGTCTATCAATGTAGGGAAGATTATTCTCAAGGAAATCCATGATTGTGCTAGAAAAAAGACTGGAAGTGCTTGCTTTCCATCATTGATAACTTCACTTTGCCTAAGGGCCCAAGTTAAAACAAAAGCAAACTGAAGGGCTAAGGTTATATCACAGCCCATGATCTTGAAAGGTTAGTAGAAAATATCCATGAACTAAACCCAACTAAACCGAGTGAACCATCAGAACCAGAAATTGATGAGTCATCGAACAAATTTGAAACAGAAGCTAACTCAGTTACTGAGACATAAGAAGTAGAATCTGAGGAAAAACCAAATAATCCAAAATCGATAAAGGAATCGGAAGCCTCTGAACCAATATAGGAGTTGAATGTCGATGAGCCAGTTGAACCAAGTGTTGATCCTAAGTTTACTATTCCTATATCTAATTCTTCAAATACTGTGAAGAAATCAAAATTGTCAATTATGATCGATATGATTAAATTTATACATAACCAACAACAGGCTTATTGGAAATATGCAAATATTAGAGATGATTCTATAAGAAATACTTTTAAAAATATCTCTAGTAATTTTGTTCGAGAGTTCCCATATTATATCTTCAAGTCATGGAAGGAAGATGAGAATGCAAGCTAGGATGAAACATCAAAGGAGGAATATGAGGATGATATGTCAAATAAATAAAAGGGGGGAACTTCTTGTCTTTAGTTTTTATTTCTTTTTAGGTGTTAATTTTTATTTCCTAGCCAGAATTTTACTTTCGCATAATAAATAGTAAGCATGAATAAAATAAGCTCATGCCTCTTCGTTAAGAAAAGCAAAGTGATGTGTTAATGGGAATGAACATGTCTAGGACTGAATTGTTCAGAAAGACTTGGTACTTAAGCAGTCTTTATGTCTCACCTCTCTTTTCTTAAAACTCTATCTTGTGTTCAGTTTTCAGTCATTACTTTGTTTTCGCAATGAGGACATTACTTCTTTTTAAAAGGGGTAAGGCATTTCGCATGAATTTTAAAGTATGTTTCAATCTTTTTACTTAAATATGCTGAAATAAATGAAATTTCAGAGAGAATTTTTGTTCATAAGTGTGTTCAAATCTAAGCATAATTTATGATTTTATCTAAGTTATCCTTATGTTATCTTGAGTGATGGAATACTGGTATGTTCTTTAGACTTATGTAGTATTTGCCATGAAAATTTGATTTCTTTAGAAATAAACATGTATGAAGGTTTAAGTCTTTAGAATTGACTTAGTAACTTTCTTGAGGCGAAATCCTAGGAGGTATAAGAATCTAATATGATATAAGCACACTTTCTTTGGATCATTTGAGCCTTTCAAGCTGTACTTATTAATTTAACCCTTGAAACTTAATTTTTGGGCTTAATGGCTTGTTTATTGCAAATTACCTACACCATAAGCCATATTATCATCTTTTTTATTTTATCATGTTCTTTTGCGCCTATCTTAACTAAATTTGTCTTTGTGATCAAAGTTTGAGGAAAAATACGAAAAGATGTACATGCTCATCTCATGTTTAAAAAATAATAATGAAATAACAAAGGTAAGTTTGTTCAAAAGAATAAAAAGCAAAGAAAAGTTTGCTCAAAGTCTAAAAAATAAAGGTTGAGCATGAGTTCAGAATAAGTTTGGGGGAGTTCCAAAGACCCAATTGTAGGAAGGTTGTGACGTAAAAGGATCCAAGACAAAATTAGGGTTAAGATGATTAAACCTAAAAATTTACTTCTCTTTATCCCTACCTTTAGCCTAGCCCCATTAAAACCTAATAAAAAACCTATTGA
Organism: Gossypium schwendimanii; assembly: GCA_013677275.1. Taxonomy (NCBI): domain Eukaryota; kingdom Viridiplantae; phylum Streptophyta; class Magnoliopsida; order Malvales; family Malvaceae; genus Gossypium; species Gossypium schwendimanii. Next base: position 22,707,397 of record CM025245.1, read on the forward strand.
TTTGATGATTATACCGACTACATTAGTGGAGAGGAATTACTAAGTTCAACATATGAAGACCACTAATTAAACCTTGTGATTACTATGTTTAGTTGATAAGGAAAGCATATTGATTGGTGAATATTATATATGATTTGGAAATGCATGCATGCTATGACTCATGTTGGCATTATGTTGTACTTAGTATCAAGCTACTTATTAATAAAAAGTATTTTTGAGCATGATTTTGTTTATATATGATTATGTTGGAAGATTGATGTTGCTTTATCATATTGCAAAAAATTGCCTTAGCAAAAAGTTGGGTTGTGCATGAACATTACTTGAGACGAGCAGTGGTTTAAGTTTGGGGTCTGTAAACTCGAAATTATATAGGATTTTTCTATATATTTTTACCACCATTCATAGAAGCACTCAAATGAGCAACATACAAGCAAGATTCTGCCTAAGGACTCACCTTACACCCACAAACCGCAACTTGATATACAGATGCAAACATCCATCTCAAAATCTCAGCAATTCACTGCTCATAAGACATAGGGATACCATTAAAACTCATTCATAGAACTTTTATCATCATCTGAAACCCAGATAACCTCCATGCAAAACCTTACTTCCTCATCTTACTATTTATGCATATAAAACAGACTTATTATTTCAGAAGTCAACATCAAGTCCCTAATACTTACCCAGGTTATGAAACAACCTTCTACATGAACTTCGATCCTTAATTTCAACTTAGAAAGAAAGATCATTGATAAGCTTCAAAGTAAGTTAGCAATGGTGTTTGCAAATAAAAAGAAAAAGATAACTCACCCTTTCCAATAAAGCTCATATCAATATTTATGTAAAACTCCTGTTCTCGTAGTGAAACTTGACACATGTCACTAACTTTCAGAATGTCTTTATTAGTGGCTTACAATTGTAGAGAAAAGTATACAATAATCCAAAATCTTTACGTATCCTTTATTTATCCCTTCGTTCATTCCTGACCATCTCGCTAGAACGTAACGTGCACCATAACTAGACAAGCTAGGTGTACCTCACCTTTGGTGATACCCTCATTACTCAATATCCCTCAACACACTTACCAATCTCTTCTTCTATACACATTCACACATTTCATAGAACAATCATTACCTTATACTCTATCATCAGCTATGCGCCCTATGTATACGCTGGAAGCATCAATTGGGCGGACAGGACCACCCCGCTCAGATTCTTTCGGGTTGCTCGCCTAAACTCAGGACCTGCCAATATTGGGTGTTACAGAACAAGAAATTATACTATTCACATATAATAAATACTAGATAACTCAAATTTTCACCTTAATAACATGTATAGCTTGGACTAACAAACCCTTACATCAAATATTCCCTTATAATAAACTTGACAGATAACCTAGGCAGATACCCTTATTTAACATACTGATTCATACTTCTTTTTAAGAAACTTCCTTTAAAACTTATTCAATTTCATCATAGAACTTTTCACACCAAATAGTTTTAGATAAATCATATCATTATCATAAATTTGTCAGAATACACCACAAGGGCTAGACAAAGATACACAGCAAAGGCATCATATGGGATACGCCATAAAGGCTAACAGAATATGCCATAAAAGCATCATATGGAATACGCCATAAAGACTAACAAAATATGCCACAAAGGCATCTTATAGAATACGCCATAAAGGCTAATAGAATATGCCAAAAAGGCATCATATGGAATACACCACAGAGGCTAACAGAATACGCAACAAAGGTTAAACAGAAAACCATCCAGGCACATTATGAACTATCGTATTTGCGATATGGATTTTCTTAAACTCACATCACATGAGGTTTTCCCATCATCGCCCTAGGACACGCAGAAAACCTCAGCCAATAATTGTGACTCATTTGCCCCTTTTTAGAAATATGTCATGGCCATGGACTTTCTTCAAAATTTACAAAACATAATTCGTGTTCACTGTCATGACAAACTTCATCAATTACCACTGTGGTGCCAAAACTCACATCACATAACCTTTCAACACTTAGTTACACCCTATTTTCCCAACCTTATTACTCATAGTCAAATCTAACATAAATACCCACTCAAATATGCTAAACTCATTTACTTAACCAAATCGTACTCAGTACACATTTTACGTACATCATCATGATCTCATATCATAATATACATCTCAAGCACACAAGGCATACATACATACTTGTATACTAAACTAATATTTCATAATTATTTTCAAGAATTATTCAAGTATTCGCACATTGTTTTTAGGAACATCAATCACAAACAAACTATATAAAAGGACTTGTATGAGTCGATATTATAGACTCACCTTGAAGAAGGTCAAAATTCTTAATTTTGAATGCCTTTCACAAACCCACAGTATCAACTGCTTAAAAGAACATGGATTCACCATTAAACCCATTAAAAGACATATTTCTAAAATCTCATCTACAGATAACCCCCATGCAAGACCTCTTAATGATAACTTGTTGCATATATATCATAGTACCCTTACTCTTAACATGCGAAGTTGTTAGACTTACCAGGAGATAGAACATCCTTTAATTATTCCTAAAATTTTTAGCATCCAGTCTAATGAGGAAAGCTGACATTTAAAATAAAGAACAAGAAATAGAGAGCAATATTGAAGAAAGAACAAAACTTCCCCACAAACCCTTCTACACATATATATAACCAACTTCCCCTTTAGAGGAATTTAACAAGTGTCACTTGAATTCATAATTTGTCCTTCTTATTGTCCTATAGGTTCCGAGAAAAACATAAATGAAGATTCTGAACAAATACTACTTGACCGGCCAATCTCATTTGACTTCCAATCATATCCTGTACAAACTTAACAAGTATAGTACTTAGACAAACTAGGCATACTATAAATATTTGGCGGTAACTCATGCAATAATTACCTTTTTGCTTAATAGAATCTTTTTCTTTGAAATACCCGAATTAAGTTTTCATTTACTTACACGGCGGTTACTATACCCCCACTCTTATTCACCAAAAGAAAACAAATGGGCAGATTATAATTCGCTAAACAAAAAATTTTACTGCGACACGTCTTAATCTTAGATCCGCCAAACTTGGGGTGAGACAAGTATGGTCTATGTGAAAACCTTACCCTAACCCGGTCTGACCTGTAACATCGACAGATAAGTAGTGCTTGTTGACTTAATAGGTTAGTGGAAGGCCGAGAGGCCCTACTAGGTTAATGAGTAGCTAATTAGATAGAACCCAAAATAAGAGTTAACTATGAACACTAAAATGAGTTAGTCTTCTGCCTTTCGATATGATAATATTTACAATCTATTTATGTCGATATTTATTCTTTCTTTAAATTTCCTTTTTATCATCATTTTATGAATTATCGTAATATAGTTCGGTTAGATTACTAGTTAGACCTGTTAGCGTAGAAATTAATATTAGTTTAATCTAGCTTCCTTTGGGTACAATCCTCGAAGTACTTTCTCTACTTTGTTATACAAACTATATTACAACTTAACTCGTATACTTGTGGACACTGCCTTATTTCATATCTTTAGTCACCGGGAGGCGGTCACCTACTACCAATAAACTAAACTGATACGAGTCTCAAGGTCTAATTTCAGGCCCATAGATGTGATGGGCTTAAACTACCTCAAAGCCCAGTAGCAAGGTTAAAGGCCAAGCAAATCAAATCAAGAATCGATCAAAGACAATATGTGAGGATGAATATTTTTGAGGAAATGGGAAATGATACATGCATAGAATAGGTGAAATTTATTAAAGTTAATTCAACCAAACCGCCAATTTTCAAGCTAAAAAGATTAATCAACTTTTGACAAATTTTTGGATGGGATCCAAGCATTTATGGGCTTATATGTCTGAATAGTGGTTGAAAAGCTATCTATTAGCTTCAAAACACACTTTGAATCATTTGGTTATGAGTTCGGGAGCTCAAGTTATGACCGTTTTAGTGAAGATTGCGTGAGCAGAATTTCTAGACGAGAATATTACGGAAATTACAAGTTTTAAGCTTTTTATTTGAGTATAAATCATATTGGGTTCAAGTTTCAAGCTTAATTTTTATTATATATAAGCACAATATTGTATTTATTAAGTTTTATTTTTTTATTATTTATTTATTCTG
>CM025245.1:22716897-22729456 GCA_013677275.1 Gossypium schwendimanii
TTAAAAAATATAATATATTCAAATTAATATAAAATAAGCCATTTATTGCATGAAAACTATATAATAAAGAATAAAATCATATTTTAATAATTTCTATGTCCTAATTTCATATTTTCACATATTGCATTAATTTATTAAACAATTACTTAGCTTTAACAACGAATTTAAGTAAAAAGGTGATAAATTACATAGGAAAAATCCTATATATTTTTTCGTTTACACTTATACCCCTGAAGTTGTAGTGGGTCGGATTAAAGCTACAATAGCGAATATTATCTCCCTAAAGTTGCAGTGGAGCAAGATGAAGCTACAAATCTTATACCACTAAAGTTGTAGTCGGTCGGATTGAAGCCACAATAGCAAATCTTATCTCCCTGAAATTGTATGGAGCAAGATGAAGCTACAAATCCTATACCCCTGAAGTTGTAATGGGTCAAATTGAAGCTACGATAGCGAATCTTATCTCCCTGAAGTTGTAGTAGAGCAAATAAAGCTACAAATCCTATACCATTGAAGTTCTAGTGGTTCAGATTGAAGTTAAAATAGCGAATCTTATCTCCCTAAAGTTGCAGTGGAGCAAGATGAAGCTAAAAATCCTATACCACTGAAGTTATAGTGGGTCAGATTGAAGCTAAGCAAATCTTATCTCCCTAAAGTTATAGTAGTGCAAGATGAAGCTACAAATCCTATACCACTAAAGTTGTAGTGTGTCGGATTGAAGCTACGATAACAAATCTTATCTCCTTGAAGTTGCACTGGAGCAAGATGAAACTACAAATCCTATACCCTTGAAGTTGTAATAGGTCGGATTGAAGCTACCATAGCGAATTTTATCTTCTTGAAGTTGCAGTGGAGCAAAACGAGGCTACAAATCCTATATCAATAAAATTGTAGTAGAATGGATTGAAACTTAAACAACAAATCTTATCACCTTGAAGTTACAATGGAGCAAGATGAAACTGTAACACTAATCTTGCCTTTCTAAAGTTGTAGCGAAGCGGATACAGTGAAGTAGAGTAACCAATGAACTGAAAGAGTGGGCTATTTTAAAAAGAGAAGCACTAGAAAAGTCGAGATTCAACAGGACCGGATAGAATTGGTCCTCTTTTCAGGTTTTTGCTCCCTTCTCGTTACACGACAATGAGCAAAGAGAGGCAGCTCTAGAGGCCCAATTTCGTCCGACCCAAACATAAACCAAAAAATAAATAAAATAAAATACAAAGCCCATTAATACTAAGTCCATTTACAAAAACACAGACCCCAACCCAAACCTGCTAACTTAAACCCAATACACCAGAGCTTGAATACAAAAACACCCAAAAGTCCAATACTACCCAAAACCCAAAAGCCCAAAACCTAAAATTTTTAGAAACTCTAATCCCTCCTGCATCGCAACCTCACCATGTCAGCAGACGTGCTGTCTTACACCTCTTGTGCCACCACCGTCATTGACTTTACCCTTTGCCACCACCACCAGCAAAAGAGGAAGAAGAAAAAAACAGAAGATAAGGAAACAAAAATAGCGAACAAGCAAAAAGAAAGAAAAACAAAGAAAAACAAAAATAGCCAAACAAAAACTCTATGTAATTTTTTACACTAAGAAATCGAATACAAAAAACAATAGAGTTCTAAAATGTAGCTTTTTCATTCCTTTTATTCAAAGCAAACATAAAAAAAGAAGAAAACAAAAACAAAAAAGAAAAGGTTTTTACCTATTTATCGGTCATCGTCGCCACAGTGGTCCTTGCTGATTCGAAAGGTCTTCGAATCTAGTGGGATTCAACGAGGGCCTCGTCGGAAAATATTGAAAATGAAATGTTTCATCTTTTTTTTTCTTTTTTGAAGGATGGAATTTTAGGGGTTTTTTACCCCAAACCCGCGATTTATATGTCAAAGGGTCCAAAATGGGAATTTTTTTGGATACTCCGGCCACCGGAGGTGGTGGTCTCTGCCATCAATGATCGGTGGCCGTGGCATAAATCCACTGCACTAGGGCTGGACGTAAGGGACATTTTAGAGACAAAGGGAAGAAAGAAAATTTTTTTCAGAAAAAAAAAACTCAAATGATTTTTTTGTTTTTTTTTGTTTTTTTTTTTACTTATATAAGGGTCTACTACAATGCCATTTTCAGTTTGACCACTTAATTTTGAATCGTTTCATCTTAGTCCCCTGACTATCGACCCTTTGGGGAATTACGTGTACTAGGTTTAGGTTATTTTCCCTTTCAGTCCATGCACTTTATTACATTTTCAATCTGACCGTTAATTTACTAATTTATTCATTTATGCCCTAAAATTTCGTTATGGTTTCGATTTAATCCCCTGTTTATTTAATCCCACCCCTTTAATTTTTGTTATTTAATTTCCAACACTTTTAATCTCTTTATTTATATTTTTACCCTTTAATTTGCGTAACTTGCATTTTTATCCTTAAGTTTCTTGATCATTTCATTTTAGTTTTTTTATTTTTAAATGTTGATGTTGTTGTTAAATGATTATTATTGCTAATTAATGTTTTATGTTTAACATTTTGTCATTGCTAATATTACACAATCATGATCATAGCATTATGATACTTTCTCTCATTATTTTACTATTATTACCATTATTAAGTAGTATTATTAATCGACTAAAATTTTTCCCACTACTACTTATTATTATTTTGTTATCATTGTTTTTACCCACGTAAGTTATTTTATTTTTGCCACTACCATATTATACAACACGTTTAAATATTCATTCGTTTGCATACCAACACTCAAATAAATTAATCGCATATTGCATTAAATGTTGTGTTCGTTTTTATACGATGTATATTTGGTAATTTGAATCGATGCAATGTTCTTTATTTTAAGGATTCGAGAATTGTTCCCCTAACTTATGGGGTATGATTTTCTCCTTGAATCGAAATAATCAAACATCCTTCATTTTTTAAAAAATTTAATTAAAAATTATAAGATTTTGGCAATAATTAAACGGTGGTCGTTCTTATTCGAGATTTTGTGGCCCAACTTACGGGACATGACTTTTCGTTTTGGTCGACCTGAAATGAGAAAACCTCCTCACTAAAAATTCAATTTAGATAGAGACATTTTCAATACCATCAAATAACATCACGTGAAAGGGATCATGTTTTAAATCCTTTTCAAATTCTCAATTTCTGACGCTAAGACACCAAGTAATCAACTAGGTACCAATTTTGGGCGTTATGAGTGTGCTAATCCTTCCTCATACATAACCGACTTCCGAACCTATTTCTCAAATTTTGTAGACCAAAAATCATCATTTTAGTAAAATTAAGCTTTTATTAAAACGATTAAATCTCAAGATGATCCAATTACACCTAATAAAAAGGATTGGTGGCGACTCTATCTTCATTTTAAAATAAAAAACCGATTTCCAAAAAGGGTTTCTACAGCATGGCGACTCCACTGAGGACTAATAAGAGAGTCAAGCCGTGAGTTGATTACTTTTCAGTCTTTTTGTTGGAAATTAAGAATTGAAGTTTAATTTTATTTGTGATCTTTTCTTGCATTTCATCATTCATGTTTTGGTGATAAATAATGTTTTTATTATCTCGAGTTACGTATATTTATTTTATTGGTTCTAAAGCTTCTCTTCGTATATTTCCACATATATTGCCTGGTATAATCGTTCTATTTCACCTTTCTTAAGTGGGAGTGAGAAGCAATTTCCTTCATGAGGTCTTCACCTCCGTGTAGGATAGTAGACTTCTTTCGGGATACATTCATACCTATGTCTTCGTGAGGTCTTCAGCTCCGTGCATACGTAGGGAAATGTATTCTCCTCAACTGAATTCAATTTGTATAAGCCTGTGATGGGTGAGGATTGAGGAATCTGCCAGTTCGGGTACCCTTACTTTAAAACCAAACTACATGTAGTGAACCTTAAGAGCCTGCCTTATGAAGAACCATGTCAAACCTTTAGCGGTTACCCTAATAGATTATAGATTATAAAGAAGAAACGTTTTAATTGTTATTTTTTACTTTGTATTCAATCTTTATAAAAAATATTGACTTGTTTCATTTTATTTTGGCTATGGTTGCAATGCATTTTCATCATAAAGGAAAGATACTGATTCATGTTCAGTTGCTAAATAGAGAGTTTGTCAAGGAAAAATGAGTTTCTTTATAAAGTGGAAGTATCTGTTTTATGTAAAGAAACTTGTTTTCTAGTAAAGTTGTTTTAATGGAATTGAACTAAAATTAGTGCTTTTTCGCATGCATATTTTCCAGTCATTGATGCATTAAATTTTATGAAATCCAAAAGTATGTCGAGTTCAGAACTCTAGTACAGAGCCTGATGGACAACAAAGAGTTGGAATTCTTTGAAGAAATCGAGGGGGAAAGATGTTTGTGCCTCTAAAGAGGGAATTAAAGAAGAGAACTTATCAATAATTTGTCCATACACCCCCGAAAATGTCTTGAACAACTAGACTGTGGAAGAAATCTCTATAGTTTTTAAGACTACTTCAGAGTAATGTTCAGAACATACCTATTGCTTTAAGCCTGGAAGCAATATGGATCCTTTTGTGAAAAAGGCGCATGTCTATTATCTTTATTTCAATAAAAACAATACATTTTTATGTCTCATTTGGCAAACATTTTACTATTTCCTTTATTCATACTCATACCACACATATAATCATTCTTGAATTTATTTATTCTTTGGGTCTTCTTTTAGTCCTACAATAGGTCTTTGGATATCAATGACACGAGTGATGCTGCTACTTACTTAGAGTTTCTTTTTAAGCAGGATATGTGTCTAGAAGAACCTTATAACTTTGAAGATGATCGAAATTATAACTTGTCTCCTGATTTGTTAAGGATGGTAGAGCAAGATGAGAAACAGATCCTACCTCACAAAAAGTTAGTAGAAATTGTGAGCTTAGAGGATGAACAAGAAAAGAAAGAAATGAAAATCAGAACTTGCATATTGGCAAAGACAAGGCGAGACCTCGTTGAGTTACTCTAAGAATTCAAAGATGTCTTTGCATGGTCGTATCAAGACATGCCTGGTATAAGTACTGATATCGTGGTACACCGATTTCCTATAAAGGAAGAATGCAAGCTGGTTCAGCAGAAACTTCGAAGGGTGAGGCCTGACGCCCTGTTGAAAATAAAAGAAGAGGTCAATAAACAATTTGACGCTGGTTTCCTTTAGTGGTCAAATATTCGAAGTTGGTAGCCAATGTAGTCCCCATCCCTAAGAAAGATGGGAAAGTATGAATGCGTGTAGACTACAGGGATTGAAATAAGGCCATCCCAAAGGATAATTTCTCATTGCCTCACATCAATAACCTAGTGAACAACACGACAAGTCATTCACTGTTCTCCTTCATGGATGGTTTCTCCGGATACAACCAAATAAAGATGCATCCTGAAGATATGGAAAAGACCACATTTGTAACAATGTAGGGAACGTTTTATTATAAAGTGATGTCATTCGAACTGAAAATTGCGATAGCAACATATCAAAAAGCCATGGCAACTTTATTTCATGATATGATGCAAAAAGAAATTAAGGTTTTTGTCAATGATATGATCACAAAATCCCGAATAGAGAAAGAGCATGTGAAAGTCTTGAGGAACTATTTTTGAGGTTGAAAAAATTCCAGCAAAAGCTTAATCTTGTAAAATGCACTTTCGGGGTCACGTCAGGTAAATTGTTGGGATTTATAGTCAGCGTACCCAAAAGGAGGTCTAGGGCTTTTAGGGAGATTAAATCACATTGCCCGATTCATTTCACAACTAACTGAGAAATGTGACCCCATATTCCGTCTCCTTAAAAAACGTTACCTAGGAGTATGGGATGAAGAATTCCAGAAGACTTTCGACAAGGTTAAACATTATTTGTCTAATGCTCAAGTGCTGATGCCACCTAGCCTAGATAAACCACTGATACTGTACTTGCCAGTATTGGAAAATTTTATGGGATGCGTACTAGGCCAACACGATGAGTCAGGGAGGAAAGAAAGAGCAATCTATTACCTCAGTTAGAAGTTTACTGAATGCGAGACAAGATATTCGCCAATCGAGAAGCTGCGTTGCGCCTTAATTTAAACTACCTCAAGGCTGAGACAATACATGTTGTACCATACGACTTGGCTCATCTCGAAAATAGATCCTCTAAAGTACATGATGGAGTCGACCACGTTGAATAAAAGATTGGCTCGATGGCAAATTATGCTCTCTGAATTTGATATAATCTATGTAAACCAGAAAGCAGTAAATGGGAGTGTAATAGTGGATTTTCTAGGTAGCAGAGCTCTAGATGATTACGAGCCTTTAAATTTTAATTTCCCAAATAAGGATTTGATTTATATTGCAACCACTGAAGAAGGTGATCCAAGAGAATATTCCTGGAAACTAAATTTTAATGGTGTCTCAAATGCAATGGGTAATGAAATTTGGGCAATCTTGGTATCCCCAGATGGAGATCATTATCCTTCTACCAGTAAACTTGATTTTGATTGCACAAAAAACAAGGCAGAATACGAAGCGTGCATTATGGGTATTCGTGTAGCTATAGAACGTAATATCAAGACATTGGAAGTAAATGGGGATTCTGCACTAGTAATCTATCAACTCAAAGGTGAATGGGAAACGAGAGATCCCTAGTTGATTAATTATCGAAATCTAGTTCTCGAGTTAATTTAGGAGTTCGATGACATCACCTTCTGCTACCTCCCATGATATTAAAATCAAATAGTCGATGTCTTGGCTACCTTAGCTTCCATGACCAAAGTGAAAAAATAAGAGGACGTAAAACCGATCCAGATGGGCATTTATGAGGCCCTGGCCCATTGTTACAACTTCAAGGAAGAAGAAAGGGATGATCACCCTTGGTACCATGACATATTGCAATATGTAAAGAATTGTAAGTACCCTGAACAAGCTAGTGAGAATGATAAAAGGATGCTAAGAAGGCTGGCCAACGAGTATATCCTAGATGGGGAGATCCTATACAAATGAGGGAAGGATTAGATGCTACTAAGATGTGTGGACGCTATTAAAGCCAAGAAAATCTTGGAAGAAGTCCATTAGGGTGTTTGTGAAACACATGCTAATGGTTTTACAATGGCCAGGTAAATCACGAGATTCAGACATTATTAGTCCACCATGGAATGGGATTATGTTAATTTTACCAAGAGGTGCTATAAAAGCCAAATTTATGGGGATAAAATTCATGTGCCTCCTTCACCTCTCCAGGTGAAAACTTCTCCATGACCTTCCTCTATGTGGGGTATGGACGTCAATAGGTCAATCTCGCCAAAGGCTTCCAATGGGCATCGATTCATCTTCGTGGCCATTGACTACTTCACCAAGTGGGTAGAAGTCGCTTCTTATGCTAATGTCACAAAGTTGGCAGTTAGCAAATTCTTGAAAAAATAGATCATATGTCGGTATGGAATGCTAGAAAGGATCATATCTTACATTGCATTGAATTTGAACAACAGCACGATATCGGAGATCTGTAGTCAGTCCAAGATCAAACATCACAACTCGTCACCATATCACCAAAAAACGAATGGTGTAGAGGAGGCGGCTAATAAGAATACTAAGAAGATTGTTGGGAAAATGATACTTACTTATAAAGATTGGCATGAGAAATTACCATTTGCTCTCTATGTTTATCGAACGTCTGTCAGAACCTCCACTGGGGCAACACCTTTTTCATTAGTTTATAGAATGGAGGCGATTTTACCCATTGAATTTGATATTCCTTCTCTCTGGGTTTTATCAAAGTTGAAGTTAAATGAAGCAGAATGGATTCAATCTTGATATGATCAGTTGAACTTGATCGAAGAAAAGAGGCTAAAAGCTATCTGTCATAGTCAGGTGTACCAAAAATGAATTATGCGAGCTTATGACAAAAAGGTTCACCCCAGAGAATTCAATGAGGGAGACCTAGTGTTGAAAAAGAGCATTTCCATACAAAAGGACTTTAGGGGAAAATGGATGCTGAATATGGAAGGACTTTATGTGGTAAAGAAAAGCTTTTTTAGAGGAGCGCTGATTTTGACCGAGATGGATGTCAAAAACCTGCCCAATCTCGTGATTTTAGATTCAGTCAAGAAATACTTCACCTAAAAAAAGGGAGAGGCCAAGGCAAAAACTCGCAAAGGGCGTCTTGAGACCAAAGGAGTTTTGAAATGAAAAGCTGAAATGGGTGACTCAAAGTTTGATCGAAGAATGGGTGTGTAATAGTCGTTTCCCCTTAAAGGTAACATGGAGGAAAAACTTTACATCTTAGGGCATCAAAAAAGTACTCTGGATAACCTAAACACATATCAGGCTCAGAATGGTCTTCAACAAGTTTGCTTAGAGAAGCTCATACTGCGATATCTAGGGCACCTAATTTCATCTTACTCACTTTGTATTCTGGCAGCGTTTGCCACTTTAATTAATCTTTTCATTAAGAGCTTTGCCCTCAATAAATTTCAGTCTTGTCTACTGTTATGACCTTTTTCAAGAATTTTTTTGCATTGAAATAACGATTAATGGACTAACAATATTAAAGTAAAAGGATTTCTACATATTGCTTTGAAAGATTTCTAAATAGTATAGGGACTTGAAACAGGACCACTAGTTTAAACTAACCAAGTTAGAAGACCTTGAAACTAATAGTCCAGATTACTATTACCTCTTCGGGTTTCCTGTGAAAGATACCAGACCTGAACAAGAGGGCATGGTAACGCATTAGTAATAGAACCTTGATGAACAACGAGCAATGTCAGCCTAAGCACTAAAAGGGGACCATTCTCGAAAATGACATTTTGCATTCATACAAATATCATCCATATACATCTAGTTAGGAGCATTTGATTCATTTTGATCATATCATTTTAATCACTTGGCATAAAATATAAGCATATTAAATGGATTCTACAAGTCTTGTTCCCTAGAGAGCGGTGTAATAGATCAGTGAAACCATAAATCCTATACCCCTAAAGTTGCAGTGGGTCGGATTAAATCTACAATAGCGAATATTATCTCCCTAAAGTTGCAGTAGAGCAAGATAAAGCTACAAATCTTATACCACATAAGTTGTAGTAGGTCGGATTGAAGCTACAATAGCGAATCTTATCTCCCTGAAGTTACAGTAGAGCAAGATGAAGCTACAAATTCTATACCCCTGAAGTTGTACTGGGTCAGATTGAAGCTACGATAGCGAATCTTATCTCCCTAAAGCTGCAGCGGAATAAGATGAGGCTACAAATCCTATATCCCTAAAATTGCAATGGAATAGATTGAAACTACAATAGCAAATCTTATCATCTTGAAGTTGCAATGGAGCAAGATGAAACTGTAACACTAAATTTTACCTTCCTAAAGTTGTAGTGAAGCGGATACAGTGCAGTAGAGTAACCAATGGACTGAAAGAGTGGGCTATTTGAGAAAGAGTGGATAGAATTGGTCCTCTTTTAAGGTCTTTCCTCCATTCCCGTTACAGGACAATGAGCAAAGAGGGGTAGCTGTAGAGGCTCAATTTTGTCCGACCCAAGCAGAAACCAAAAAATAAATAAATAAAATAAAAAGTCCATTAATACTAAGTCCATTTACAAGAATACAGACCCCAACCCAAACCTGTTAACTTAAACCCAATACACCTGAGCTCGAATCCAAAAAAACCCAAAAGCCCAATACTACCCAAAACCCCAAAGCCCAAAACCTAAAAAATTTCAGAAACCCTAATCCCTCTCACGCTGTAGCCTCGCCACATCTGCAGACATGCCGTCTGACACCTCTTCTGCCACCACCATCGTTGACTTCACCCTTTGCCACCACCACTTGGAAAAGAGGAAGAAGACAAAAAACAGAAGACAGGGAAACAAAAATAGCAAACAAGCAAAAAGAAAAAAAACAATATATTTGTATTTTGATTCGGCTATAAAAGCCAAACAAAAACCCTATGTAAATTTTTACATTGAGAAATCGAATACAAAAAAGAACAGAGTTTTAAAAGGTAGCTTTTTTATTCCTTTTATACGAAGCAAACACAAAAAAAAAAGAAGAAAACAAAAGCAAAAAAAAAGAAAAGGTTTTTACCTATTTATCGGTCACCGTTGCCGTAGTGGTTCTCGCTGATTCGAAAGGTCTTCAAATCTAGTGGGATTCGACGAGGGCTTCGTCAGAAAAGATTGAAACTGAAAGGTTTCATCGTTTTTTTTTTATTTTTTGAAGGACGGCATTTTAGTTGTTTTTTACCCCAGATCCGTGATCTATACATCAAAGGGTCCAAAAGGGGAATTTTTTTTGGGTACTCTGGCCACTAGAGGCGGCAGTCTCTACCGCCAACGACCGACGGTCGTGGCGGAGACCCACTGCACCAGGGCCAGACGGATGGGACATTTCAAAGACAAGGGGAAGAAAGAATTAAAAAAAAAAAAACTAAACTCAAATGATCTTTTATTTTCTTTTATTTTACTTATATTAGGGTTTAATACGATGTCGTTTTCAATTTGACTTCCAGATGCCTAAAATGTCGTCGTTTAAGGGCCGACCTGAAATCCGATCGATCCCTTCTAAGATCCGCGTGTTTTTGAAGGGAGGGGCTAATTTTCTACTAGGTCCTTCCGCCTTTAAGCGTTTTTCAATGTGGTCCTAATTATGTTATGTTTCTTTTTTGAAATTATACCACTTAAATTTGAATCATTTCATCTTAGTCCCTAGACTATCGACCCTTTGGGGACTGACTTGCACTGGGTTTTGGTTATTTTCCCTTTTGGTCCCTACACTTTATTACATTTTTAATTTGACCCTTAATTTACTATTTTATTTATTTATGCCCTAAAATTTTGTTATGGTTTCGATTTAATCCCCTGTTTATTTAATCCCACCCTTTTACTTTATGTTATTTAATTTCCAACACTTTTAATCTCCTTATTTATATTTTTACCCTTTAATTTGCATAACTTGCATTTTTATCCTTAAGGTTCATGATCATTTCATTTTAGTTTTTAATTTTTAAATGTTGACGTTGTTGTTAAATGATTATTATTGCTAATTAATGTTTTACATTTAGCATTTTTTTCATTGCTAATATTACACAATTATGATGATAGCATTATCATACTTTCTCTTATTATTTTACTATTATTACCATTATTAAGTAGTATTATTAATCGACTAAAATTTTTCCCACTACTTCTTATTATTATTATTTTATTATCATTTTTTTTTACCTAGGTAAGTTATTTTATTTTTGCCACTACCATATTATACAACTCGTTTAAATATTCATTCATTTTTATACCAACACTCGAATAAATTAATCGCATATTGCATTAAATGTTGTGTTCATTTTTATATGACGTATATTTGGTAATTTGAATCGATGCAATGTTCTTTATTTTGAGGATTCGAGAAATTGTGCCCCTGAATTACGGGGTACGACTTTCTCCTTGAATCAAAATAATCGAACATCCCTCTTTTTAAAAAAAATTAATTAAAAATATATAGGATTTTGACAATAATTAAACGGTGAGCGTTCTTATTCGAGATTTTGTACCCCAACTTACGGGACATGACTTTTCGTTTTGGTCGACCCGAAATGAAAAAAACCTCCTTACTAAAAATTCAATTTAGATAGAGACATTGTCAATGCCATCAAATAATATCGCGTAAAAGGGATCATATTTTAAATCCTCTTAAAATTCTCCATTTTTGACGCTATGATACCAAGTAATCAACTAGGTACCAATTTTGGGCGTTATAAGTGTGTTAATCCTTCCTCATACGTAATCAACTCTCGAGCCTACTTCTCAGATTTTGTAGACTGAAAATCATCGTTTTAGTAAAATTAACCTTTTATTAAAATGATTAAATATCGAGGTGATCCAATCATTTCTAATGAAAAGGATTGGTCGCGACTCCATCTTTATTTTAAAATAAAAAATCGATTTCTAAAAAGGGTTTCGACATTATATATATGATGTTTTTTGTTCAAGTTTCATTATCTATTTTGTTAATTTATATAAAAATGAAAAACAAAATGTAACACCCCTTACCCGAGACTATTGCCGGAGTCGAGCACGAGGCATTACTTAGCTTATCTTACTAATTCGGAACATAAAAACTTGTTTTGAAAATTAATTTTCACTATTTACAGCAAATCTGTCGAATTGCGCAACAGTTACTAAATTGATTATAACTCGAGCTACGGGACTCAAAATTTAATTCCGTAAATTTTCCCTGAAACTAGACTCATATATCTTCCTACCTTAAAATTTTTAGAATTTTTGGTTTAGCCAATTAGTACAGTTTATTAGTTAAAGTCTCCCCTATTTTACCACTTAACTGTCCTGACCTCTTGCCACTAAAAATAAGTTTTCTCATTGTAGGATTTTCATATGAAGTTCTCACTTGTTTCTATAGAAAATATACTCAATAAGGAATCTATACATATAAACTATAACTCATAACCATTCTTTTTTTTAATATAATTTTTAATGATTTTCTAAACTTAGAACAGGGGACTCCAAAAATAGATCTGACCCTGTCTCACTAAAATTCACATATCTCAAAATATAAAAT
>CM025245.1:22746418-22766755 GCA_013677275.1 Gossypium schwendimanii
TGTTTATGAGGTTTATGAGTTATAAATATGCTTAGGTTTATGAACATTGATGATGGCATGATGTTTCTTTCTTGGACATGTTTCTAACATTTTGAACTGTTAAATTTAGCCGTTTAGATGATTAATTGTCGAAGTATTTGATGCATGATGTTTAGAAACTAAATTGGAATGGACAAAATACTTTTGTATGCTATATTTTTGAAGTTTGTAGCAGAGGTATCGATAATTGGGTTTTAAAAAAAGTACCTCTGTGTTTTGAAACATGCAGGGAAGTTAGAATAGAGATTTGGTATTGATACCCTTGCTCGAGTACTGATACTCGGGGTAAATATATCGATACTCTACGACAGGTACCGATAATTTTAGATAGTATGAATTTTTGAGCAAGAAACAGAATGCAAGTTTGGTATCGATTTTCTAGGTGGTATCAATACCACTTAAAGAAAATATCGATGCCCTAGGGTGTAACACCCTAAAACCCGGCCTAGAAGTTTAGACCGAATCTCAGAGGTTACATTGATCACCGAAGTGATTGTAGAAAGTTTTTACAAAACGAGTTGTTTTAGACTTTGTCAGAAAACTGTTGCTTTGATCGAGCTCAATCATTTAACAAAATATGCCGAAATCAAAACGAAAATTAGGATACGATGAAACATGTTCAAAAATAATATCCCCAATTTCCAAACTTCTGTACTAATAAAACTTACATGTATATGACACAAAATTTGTACCACAGTTTTCAAAACAGTACTTACAGTCCAAAACCATTTATTTAAACTCAGAATTAAAGAAATACTTTATTAGCATGTTTAAAAACATATCACTCCGAGACTTCTGGTATGTCGAGTCTAGCTTCAGATTATGAGAGTACTTGAAAGGGAGGAAACTAAGGGGTGAGCTACACGAACTCAGTGTGAGTCTGATATGTAACAGGCGACCAAGTTACAAAACAGAATTTCAAATAACAGTTCAATAACGGAATGTACTTATAATGTAACTACAAACTGGAATGCCACACATGGAATTAATGTCCCAATCATAACTAACAATCAAAGTACATCATATCATTGTAAATGTATCTTTCAGACAAATAGATGCTCGCGTAACCAGAAGTATGTGATGATGCAAAATAGATTACACCACAACCCAATCCACCAACTGAACACCACTCCATCCCCCAATCACACCACAAATAAGCTAGAGAAAGCCCAACCAACCATGCGTACCATATAAGACCTCGAAAGACCCATCCAACTTGACATGCCACAAATGTGGAACTAAGCCACGTAAAGAACAGTATGCAGCTGAGTTTCCATATGTATCGTACTATGTAGTAAACCACTATACAGACGTGTTGCAGTTGAAGCTGCCAAATCAGATCAGATTTCCTTCTCTTCACAAATAAAACCCAAATTTGATGTATCTGAATGAATGCACATCAAGCATCATTGATCTCACAGATACAGAAACTCATATTCAGATGGTCATTTATAGAATTTCCATGCGAATGTAAAATGCACACCATTTAGAATCAGACATACATAAACAGAGTACAGAATCAGAAATTCTTTTACACATACACAAGCTCAATAACAAATTACCTCAGGTCCTATCATCGGATAAGGTTTCAATTCACAAGCACATTAAAAACACACTTAAACAACTCAAAATTTTAACACTACATTTACGAATAAACACATGACTCTAAGCCGTATAGGAGTCCCTAATACTTATACAGAGGCCCCAGTAACCATTGGACGACACAAGAAACAGAATGGATTAAGTTATGCTACAAAGAAAAAATTGCGAAATAGGGCCACATGGCCGTGTGAAAGTGCCTAGGTCTTGTGGGGATCAACATGCCCATGTGAGGGAGGCACACGCTCATGTGAGGGAGGCACACGACTGTGTGTAGGTGACACATGCTCGTGTGTAGATGACACACGGACATGGCCATGTGACAACCCGTATAACTCACTGTCCATTTGTGCTAAAATATGGTGCATGATAGACATGGCTGTGTCGAAATCTCACACGCTCGTGTGCCAACAGAACACGACTATCTATCCAAAACACACGCCCATGTGAAAAATGACTAAAAAAATCCCTAAATCCCCAAAATTAGCCACAGGACCATGTGGCACCAAAATCATCCCAGAAACCCTAATCCCTAATTCCACACGATCGTGTGAATCGACACAGGCTCGTGTGGCTACCCATGTGGTCACAAAACGACCCACAAATAGCCTAAAAATCAAGATTTTTGATCACTAAATTGACCCCCAATCAAGGCATTTCAGAAACCAACCATAACACAATAAGTTTTAGGTAATTATACACGATACAAGCCTCAATTGCTCAATTACTGAAACACACAAAAAGATTGCCAAATTCCACAGCAAATCGTTACCAAACTTCACAGTTCAGAACACACATGAAGTTATAGAATTTCACAAAATGGAATCAACAATTCGCAAATAAATTTAAAGAAGTTTGAATCCCACACCTGATTCGAGATCAAAATGCCTTGAAATCAATCGACACACGTCGACACCCAATACGAATCCAAAGCTTTTGTCAACCAGACACTGACTTGACGACAAGGAAACCAAAGCTTTCCGAAACAAAAAAAATGTAGAATTTCCCAACGAAAGAAAAGAAAAAGAAAAAGAAAATCAATCGCAAGAGGAAAAAGAAAAAGGAAGAGATAACGTGGAAGAGGATAGAACGTGAAAAAAACCAATTTTTGGGATCTTTTCTCCCCTAATTACCAAGAAAAATAAAATAAAATAAAATAAAATATAATAAAAATTAACTAATATGTATTTTAATCACAAAACAAACACTAAAAGTAAAATACACAACCAACCAACCAACCACCAGACTAGCAGGCCCATTCTAACACTAAAACGTAGAAACTAACCCAATTGTCTGATCTAGCCACTAACCTTACCTACAAATCTCAAATCTTCTAACCCCAAAAACTAGGGTGTTACTTAGGGTCAGTATCAATACCTACATGTTTAACTTTGAAATTTTGCTAAGTGGTCCAAATGCTTGAATTTTTAACAAGATTAGTTACATTGATGTATGTCTAGCATGATTTAACGATGATTAATGCTTATATGTCTTAAAACTTGTGCAAATGTAATGAATGACATGTGTCGGCTTTAATATAGTGAACACTATGGCATACAAGTAGTGAGATGGTGATGTGGCATCTTTATATTCAGGCTCAACGATCAGGTCAGGTATAGGGTGTTACATAATCAATATTTTCATGGGATTTTTATAGATTTTTTTATCAACTAAGCTTAATCTTTCATACCCAAGTTTTAAATTACTAAATTGTTAAGTATATGTGAAGTTGTTGTTAGTAGGTTTTGATGAAATTGAGCTTAATTTTGATGAGAAATTGAAGTGTGAGTTTGAGCATGTTGGGACTAAGTTAGAAGGTAGTGGAAAGTGGTGAAAGTGATTAGAAATTTAACTAAGCTTATTAGCTAATTTTATGACATCAGAGACTTAATTGAATAAATTAAAAGTTGTTAAGAAATTATTATAAAGATTATAAGTAGAAGGCCCTTATTGAATGGATATGGAATAGGATTTTGATTCGAAGTTAAATACCAAAAAGTATGAGTATTTTAGAAATAAGGGCTAAAATGAAAAAAATACAAAGTATGTTTTATTATGTGTTTTTATGTGATTGGGTAAAAACTAATATCGTTTCTATACTTGAAGTATTGTATGTAGCTAAAGATGACGTCGGGCTATCCCAAGAGAAGAGAAAGGCGAGAGTCATAAATGAGTAGCTAATACAGTTTATTCTTTCATCCTTTGTTTTAATTCATAGTTTAACTAAGCATTAAATTGAGTAAAGAGACATTAGTGCTTTGTCTCATTAAAGGTAAGTTCTATCTATGACTTGATATTTAATTGAATTTGTTACTTGATGAAAAATGTGTTGATAGCATAAATGATGATTTGGATATGATGATTTGGTATAAATATGTGAAAATATGGTAATGAGATTATTGAATGTAATTAAAATTGAATGTATGAACTCATAGGTAAATAACTTCAAGCATTGAAATGTGATATTGTGTGAAATGTAAAATATGTTTAATAGTTATTGAACTTAATATTCTTTGTAAGGAGACACTAATGAATGGAAACAAGTTGGTGAAATAGTGAAATGAACCTCATTTGATTAGTGAAATGGAAATCATGCCTATATGCAAAGTAATGTGTGTTGGATTTGTTGCCCTAAGTGTAGTATATTCATTTGTAGACTTGTAATTTTTTCAAACAGATTGGTTAATAAGTTTATTCATGAATTACATTAATATCCTTTGTATATAATGTCCTCATGTGATTTTTTCATGTAAAGAAAAATAGAAGTAAATATTAGCTCACTGGTTGTCTAATGTTTAACTAATACTAAGCGACATAAGTGATTATATCGTAATACGGAAAGACAACTTACATTAGTAAACGAACCTAAACATGTCCTTAGCCTAATAAAAAATGAGCAAACTAACCATGCCCCATGACCTGACATCACATGTAGTACTTATTTTAAGTGATTTCTGCATTTAAATGAGCTTATTTTATTGACATTTTATAATTAATTATTGCATTTCCAGTATTAATAGGTTAGGAACTAAAAGTTAATAAAAAATGTTTTTACGCATTTTTTACTAATTCGATGACCCGTAAGGCCGACTAGGGCTTCGTAAGTGACTAATGAGCTAATTAAGTGTGTAGGATACCATTTCATGTTCGTGTAGTAGAAACTTTTCTATTCCAATGTGAAGACAATCGTGAGCGGAGATTGCTCCGGCACCATGCTCCAATAATATTTATGAGCATTCTTCTATCTCTTCTTTTCTATTCTTTTATTTATATTTCTTAATTCGGCCGATTAATCATTGTATAAATATTGGAATGGATTATTTTGCTTATTTCATCTGTTGCATGATTCGATTATTAAACTAATTTATTTGTTAAGTAATTATTTATATAAAATTGAGTATTTATTCAAGGGTATTTATTATATTAGGGAGTGACGCCTCTAATAGAATATCAAGACAGATGAGACTGGAAGGGTATCCTGTCGTGTATAACTTGTGCTAAGTGGCGAGACCAAAAGGGCATCCGTATGCCTAGGAAGAGACCGAAAAGGTGTCTTAGGTGGTAATCCTTGGTGAAGATGAACCGGGAGGGTAGTCGTAGTTAAAGGTGATAAATAACTCAAATTAGGATAATTAATTATTTAATTAGATAATAAGGGATTTAATCAATCAAAGGCTAGATGCTCACATTGTCGACACTAGTAATAGGAAAGTCCATTAGGTTAATTTAGGTTTAGTTAATTTAATTAGTTTAATTAAAATATTAATCTGGACTAACACTACTAATTCATGACTCGATTAGATTAATAATTATTTTCTATAATTAATTTAAAAATAGTTTCTCCAATCTGCAATCCCTTGGGTACGATCCTTGGAATACTTACCGGTGTTCTGTTGTAACTCTCCATTTTGCAATGATCGAACCAACATAATTTAAGGTCATTTGAGTAAAACATTAGCATAAATATTTGAATTCCTTCTTGCAATTAGACTGAATCAGTACTGGAGCTTTTATCAATAAAGTTTTCAACTAATTAAAACTCTGCTGGCACCTATTTGATCAAACAAATTCAACGTTCTTGAAATAGCTTCGTCATCAGTAATACAATTATCAAGAAATTTTTATTAATTCGTCTGTAATACAAATTTTTAAATGCTAAGTACACTTTGAATCAGTTTTATAACAGATCAATATATCATCAAATTAAACAACAACGAACCTGTCAAGACATGGCTAGAAAAAAAATCAGATTCATTAGATCCATAAATGCTGCAAGAGCATTAGTCAAATCCAAAAGGTATAACTAGAAACTCATAATGTTCGCTATGGCTGAATGTTGTTTTCGGCACATCTACATCTTTAATTCACATCTAATAGTAACCAGATCAGAGATCTATCTTTAAGAACACTGTAGCACTTTTCAATTGATCGAATAGATCTTCAATACAAGCCAACAAATATTTGTTCTTTAACGTGGCTTTATTCAACTGTCGATAATCTATATACAATCTCAGCAACCCGTTTTTCTTTTTCACAACAGAATAGATGTGCCCCAAGATTGTATACTCAGTCGAGTAAAATCTCTGTTGATTAATTCTTGCAATTGAGCTTTTAATTCTTTTAATTTGGTTATAGCCATTCTGTAAAGAACAATCAAAATCGAAGTAGTCTCTGACACTATTTCTATAGAAAACTCGACAACTCCTTAAGAAAAACATCTATAAACTCGCGAACTGTCGCTATTTGATCAATTTTCATTTCTGATACTCTAGAATCCAAGATATAAGCTAAAAATGCATTACAGCCTTATCGGATCAATTTTAGTATGGATATCGCTGAAATCATATTCGAAACACAATCAAACTTAGCAGCTTGAACATAAATTAATTCTCTGTTCTGACATCTCAAACCAATTTGTTTCTATCGATAATTCACTACAACATCGTAAATAGTCAACCAATTCATGCCCAGAATAATGTCAAATTCGTTAAATGACAGTAACATCAATTCAGCAGGAAAGTCATAATCTTGTATTTTCAATGAACACTATTTACAAACCAAATCAACTATGACACTCTAGCCTAAAAGGGTTCGTTACTTTAACAACATATCTAGTTGACTCAACCAATAAACTTTTTTCCGTTACTAATGTTGTGTATAAATATATGAAATGTGTCGTCCTAATGTCAATTAATGTATACATAGTAACATCAAAGATAGAAAAGATACCAGCAATAACATCAATAGCCAGGACTTTCTCGTGCACTCAGATCACGTAAGTTTTGATAGGAGCTCGAGCTTCATATTGAACTGCTATGTCTTTTGTTTGCTTCTATCGACTCTAGTTGTGCCTCAAATTTCTGGCCATCTACCTCTCGTAGAAATAACAACATGTCTTACATTCTAATTCTATTCAAATTAGTTCGATTAGGGCAGTCTTTCTTATAATGATCTAGAGATCCACAAATGAAACAGGACTCGTCTTTCAATCTACATATCCTAGAATGGTTCCATCCATAAGGCTATATTCAAGTTTATTTACATTTCTGATGCTACCCGCACTGGCTACTAAAGTCATCGGTGGTCTCATATTTCTTTGTTTTATTCTATCTCTACCAGAAAACCTTGATGGCACTTAAAACAGTTACTCAGTTCTTTCATTTTCTTTGGCGGGGAATTAGAAAACGTTATGAACACATTTTATTTATTAAAGTCTCGAACTTATGTTTCGCTCTGTGTCTTGTGATAACAAATTTCTTTCATTTTTTGAGCCCGAACAAATAAAATTACGAACTTATGCAATTACATTGCACTCACAAGCATCTTAATCTCATTATAATCCATCTTCAAAACGAATACACAATTCCTCTTTATTTGACACAATCTTATGGGCATATTTATTAAGCTGAACAAAATCTCGCTTGTATTCCACAACTGATCTGTTTTCCTTGCTTCAACTCAATGAATTCCTTTTTCTTCTTGTCTAAATAGCGTTTGCTGACATGTTTCTTTCAGAATTCAATTTGAAAGAAATCTCAGTTAACCCATTCTTTCGATACTGTAGTAGTTAAGTCAACTGCTAGGGAGAAACCTTCTCTTGTATCAGTGACATGATACACCTCAGAAAATCTTTGGAAAACATAACCTTTTATGCAGAATTCTCTGTGTGCTTTCTAACCAATACTCAGTTCTAGTCGAATCATCATTCACTTTACCGCGAAACTCTTCGGCTCCGTACTTTCGGACTTTATCAATAGGAATTTTGTGAGTATTCAATCATATAAGGCTTTGAGGATGAGGGGGTAGAGGTTGTTGACCTATAAAATTGGCTCTCATAAAATCGGTAAACTATTCTAACATCATATGGAAGAAGGCTCCACGAGCCTCACTTCCCTAGCCCTTAGAAATGAATTCACTATGAGTAGTCTCATGCATTGAGGCTTGAACATTACTCTCTACTTCATCGAAATTAGCTCTGTTGGATTCAGATGACATCTTTTATCTTTATGAGAAACAAAATCAAGTCAAGTTAAGAAACATCACAATATCACATGTTATAATATGGCATGTATTTCTATACTCAATCCATGCTATGTTTAATCTAAGAACCGACTAAATTGTAGCTCTGATACCACTAAATGTAACAACCTTAACCCGTTTTCGTCGTCAGATTAAGGTTACAGGATGCTATGATGATTAAAAAGTCCAATAATAAATCAAAACAATTCAAAGTTCAATTTAATCATGATAAATCAATAGCCAATCATTATTCATAGCATAAAATCGGGCTTGCGGAACCTAAAAATCAATTTAGAAACAAGTAAGAACTAATCTGAAACAAAACAAAAAAATGTGAAAAATACTATAAATAGGGTCACATGGCTATGTGACATGGCTGGGGCCATGTGGTGTTACTCTACAGGCCTATGTCCTCAAACTGTGTATAATTCGAAAATAGGGTCACACGGCTGTGTCGCTAGGCCGTGTAACATTCGTAAACTGTGTGAAAAATCTTGAACTTAAAATCAAACAGACCACACGGCTGTGTGGGGTGACCGTGTGTGGTACAAGACCGTATTACAGCTCATGTCCTAGGCTATGTGCACCAAAAATGACTTCAAAATCAAGCTATTTCAACTACCATTTCTTAAGTTTCGAGCCATACCATTTCCATTCATATTCATCTATTCAAATCACACTAAAACATACCAAAACATGTCAATATATAACATATATCATTCAACCTAAGTGCCTAACCAATGTGCCCTCATTGGCACCACAATTCAAAGACTAAACCATTTCACACTTAACAATCATAAGCATGTAACTATCATCCATACCATAGCATCTTGCCACATTTCAAACCATTTCACACTTAACAATCATAAGCATGTAACTATCATCCATACCATAGCATCTTGCCACATTTCAAACCAATCTCACAAGGCATGGTTCAACTCACTTATGCATACATGAACAAGGCTATACCAAAATTACCAAATAAGAAATTCTTTCACAACATTACATAACCAAAATATAAAATAACAAAATTATGAACAAGTAAACTTTAAAACTCATGGTACATGCCACTTATAACCTGATATGGATAAGTGTGGATGAACGCGAAAGTGGATCGTAAAATTTGTTCAAGTCGCAGATTTGACTTAGGGATCTAGACGTTTGAAAAGATAGAACAGTAAGGAATAATAAATCAACGATTAGAATAATAAGGAAGAAAATAAATAAGATAAATGGAAAGATAGAAAGTTGTATGTAGAAGTCCTAAGAAGCCTTAGAAACACGAAGAATCCACAACCCTTTTCAATCGACTCTAATTTCCCCTCCAAAAGAGAAACTTGGAAAGAAAATGTTTGAAGATGATCCCCATTATCTGAAAAGATTATTAAAACTCTTCTAAAAGAAAACTCAAGAGAAATTCTTGAAAGAAAAGCTCAAAGAGAAGTTGAATAATAATTAATTGTATGATTTGTGTACAATGAAAAGGCCTATATATAGGCTAGCTAAATAAATTTAAATAAGACTTTGAAGTATACTAGAACTCTAATTAATCTCAACAAGACGTAGTTTTAAGCTAAATTTTCTTGTTGACAGATAACTCCTAAATAACTTAAACTACTTAATAATTATTAAAAATTTGGAATAAGAAAATAATAAGATAATAAGAACGGATAAATATAATATTTGTCTCATATGTAATAAAAATTAAGCCCAAAACGCAAACCCAATATGATTTAAACTCGAATTAAAAGCCTGAAACTTGTAATTCCCGTCATAATCACGTCTAGAAATTCTACTTGCGCAGTCTTTATTAAAATGGTCATAACTTGAGCTCATGAAATCAAAATCGAATGATTTAAAGTGCGTTTCGAAGCTAAGAGATAGATATTTGAACGCCATGATGACATCTCAACCCAGAAATGCTTGGATTCCATCCGAAAAGTTGTTGCAAGTATACTAATTTCCCAAACTTGAAAATTGGCAACTTCGGTGAATGGAATTTAATAAATTTCACCCTATCTATGCATGTATCGTTCCCACTTTCCTTGAAAAGATTCATCTTCAAATTTTGTATTTGATCAAATCTTGGTTTGATTTGCTTGGCCTTTGACATTTTTGTTGGGCCTTGAGGTAGTGTGAGCCCATCACATCCAAGGGTCTGAAATTGGGCCTTGAGATTCGCATAATTCCCCCTTCCTCAAGAAGATTCGTCCCCAAATCTTTTGCTGCTCAATAATAAAAGGGATTAGAACAAATAACAATAAAATGAAAAAAATACAAACCTAAACTTTCTTGTGTGCCAAAACTATCTCCAGGATCAAAGATATGATTTTGATCTCCCAAATGAGCATGGATCAAGTATCTCTCCTTCAAAAATAAACCATCAACAGTAAACAAAGAAATATTAGACACATGAGTGTTCAAGTAAAAAATAACCTGTAACTTTCTTTGAATATACATGGTCATCCATAAGAATTTCCAACGATGAGTCTAGAATTTCACATAATTATAAAAATCAAGAATGTTAAGATTATGTAAAAATTCATCGTTAAAGGTCAAGATAGAAAATTTTGATGCAAGAGAAAATATATAAAATACTTTAATAAGCCTATCTAGTGCAACAGAGTTACTATTTTTAACATTTACAAATCTAGATAAACCCATAAAATCAATTGAGCTTTCAGATCAAGGTTTAATGAAATTTGACCAACGAGAAAACATGTTGTAAGGAAAAACAAAATCAATAGCATACTTATCAAAGACATTTATTGTATGCCTTCTTAAATCAATTTCTAATATTTCCTTACCATTCTTACCTTGTAGTCCTTTTGGAGAATTATTAATGTTCAACTTACCTCTCTCCCACAAATCAAAGTGTCGATCAATGGTAGAGTAATGTAATTGGAAGTTCATCAATGGATTCTTAAAATCTTGAAACAAGGAAACACCACTAAACAAATTCGAGTTATGGTTCGTTAAAACATAACCATTCCTCACTTTTGCATGAACATTTTCTTATTTTTCATTTTCTTTTCCCACTTGAGAACTCTCTAATTTTGCCTCATATGTGTTTTCACTCACAAAAAGTGGATCGTCAAGTAGACTTTTATCACTCAAGGTCTCTTTTCTCTCTGTCTTTTCAATTTTTTCTTCTTCACTTCCAATATCCACCTTACAAGTATGATAAATATTTAATTAAGTACAATACATCTCAGTAGGAGAACATGACATTTCTATCTCATCTAGCTTCATAGATTCGAGGAAAAAAATTCTCACAATCATATTTTTTTATCAACAAAAATCTCATGTTGGCACAATCACGACTATAGTTCCCATGCCCTTTACACGTAAAACATTTAATTTCACGAGCTAATTGTTGTTTTGGTGAAAAATTAGTAGAAGTGAGCTGCTTAGAATATGTAGAAGAAGGTTTTATAGGAGCCCCGCTTTTTCGCTCAAAAGGTTTAGTCTCATCACATTTTGGCAACAACTTATTAGTAACATAAGGAGGTTTCAAAAAAGTAGAATTAGAACTCGTACCTCTATAATATTGCGATGCACCAAATGAACAAGATTAGCATTGTTGAAATCGCTGCTCAATCTTAACTGCCTTGTGTACCACCTCCTCAAGATCAATGTAGGTTTGAAGATTAAGAACATTGGCTATCGAAACATTCAAGACATCTACAAACTGCACCATGGTAGTCTCTTCATCTTCTCGCACATTTTCTCTTTACATAAGCATCTCCATCTCCTTAAAGTACTCATCAACAGATCGATTACCTTGAACAAGGTGTCGAAGTTCCATTTTGACCTCTCTGTAGTAATGATAAGAAATGTAACGCTTTCGCATCACTTATTTCAACTCATCCCATGTTTCAATTACCCTTTCGTAGTTTCTTTATTGATTAATTCTAAGTTAAATCCACGAACTCAATGCATAATCTGAAAATTCATGGGTCACCAATGGAACTCTCTCCTCCTCCAAACATCTACAATAATGAAAAATGATCTCAATTTTAGCCTCTCAATCACAATATGCATCTAGATTATTCTTCCCTTGGAATGATGGAATGTTGAACTTTGGTTTAGATACAAAAGGCTGACCTCGACCATAAATACCCAAAGTTTCATCAGTGTGTCCATATCCTTGTCTATCAGTATTAGAATGAATACGAAGCTATGCATAATCTACATCATCATCACTATCACGAGCACAAAGTCGTTGGTTCGAAAAAGTCTCCAAACGAGTAACAACTTGAGTTAGCATTTGAATTTGATTGGTAAGCTGATTAATGCTATCTTTTAGTTACGTTTGATACTTAGTCAAATTGGTCATCCC
Organism: Gossypium schwendimanii; assembly: GCA_013677275.1. Lineage (NCBI taxonomy): Eukaryota > Viridiplantae > Streptophyta > Magnoliopsida > Malvales > Malvaceae > Gossypium > Gossypium schwendimanii. Next base: position 22,758,918 of record CM025245.1, read on the forward strand.
TACAATATTCTCAAAAGTAACATTTTGTTCTTTGTCATCGGATGGTATCTCATCATGGTTTTTACAGTTACGAGTGTCATGAGTCATTGTGAAAGCCTAAAAAAGACACAACACTCAAAAGGGAAAAAAAAAACATCACCTTATTCACCCAGAAATAAAATAAAATTCCCAATGAGGTAAGAATTAATCTTATGAGTCTTTTAAAAGTATTTATGTAAACTAATCAGAATGTATTAGAATCGAACTAGCAAAGCAAACCTAGTAGCACCAGGAGTCCAAAATCGGCTAGACACCAAAGAATTATGTTGCAAGGAGGAAGGAATGTGCAACGTGCTTTAATCTACTAACACAAGAAACAATAAAATGTTAGAATGCTTAACGGAACAATAAAAAGAAAAAACAAATGAAAACCTAAGGCTAAGAGTTAATGAAAATCTCTGAAACCCAAAAACCCGAAAAATTGCGAAGCAACTTGACAAACTTCGTTTGAGGTGTTCTCGATTTCCAAAAATCACGAAATTTAAACTAAAGCCTCCTCAGGTAATGTATATTTGTTCTAGAAATTTTTGGCACAAAATTCAATCCACATAATTTTTTTTTCCGTATTTTTATATTTTTTTCACTCTTTCAATCACTTTTTTGTGGGAAATATTTTTTTATATTCTAAAATAGTGCCAAGAAATAATATGTGAAATTTCAGATCATTTGAAAAACTTTTATCCACTGAAAAATATTTATTTTCCAAAAACTTTCTTGGTAATTTTCTTTTTATTTTGAGGCTGTTTGCTAGAAATCAGTTTATAAGAACAAAAAGAATACTTAAAATGCTCAAATCTGATACCAAATGAAACAAAATGAACGTGGATGAATGTGGAAGAGGATTGTAAAGTTTGTTCAAGTTGTGGATTTGACATAGAGCTTTAAATGCTTGAAAAGAAACTTAGATTTTGACACAACCTGAAGCGCAATCAAATCCAAGTTAGATAAAACAAATAAAACAAATAATTAAGATAAATAAAATAGAATAATAAAGCAACGATTAGAAAAATAAGAAAGAAAATAAAGAAGAAGGATGGAAAGATAGAACGTGGTATGTAGAAATCCTAAGAAGCCTTGGAAACACGAAGAATCCACAACCCACTTCAATCGGCTCTAATTTCCCCTTTAAGAGAGAAACTTGGAAAGAAAAAGTTTGAAGATGATCCCCACTATCTGAAAAGATTGTTAAAACTCTTCTAAAAGAAAACTCAAGAGACATTCTTGAAAGAAAAACTTAAAGAGAATTTATTAACTCAAAAGAGAAGTTGAATAATAATGAATTGTATGATTTATGTACAACACAAAGGCCTATATATAGACTAACTAAATATATCTAAATAAAATTGTTAAGTATACTAGAACTCTAATTAATAAAAAAATAGTTTTAAACTAAACTTTCTTATTGAAATTAAACTCTTAAATAACTTAAACTACTTAATTATTAAAAATTTGGAATAATAAAATAATAAAATAATAAGAGCTGATAAATACAATATTGGACACATATATAATAAAAATTAAGGCCCAAACCCGAACCCAATATGATTTAAACTCGAATTAAAAACCCAAAACTCATAATTCCCGTCATAATCACGTCTAGAAATTCTACTTGCACAGTCTTTATTAAAACAGTCATAACTTGAGCTTATGAAATCGAAATTGAGTGATTTCAAGTGCGTTTCGAAGATAAGAGATAGATCTTCGAACGCTATGAGACATCGCAACCCAAAAATTCTTTGGTCCCTTCCAAAAAGTCATCATAAGTTTTCTAATTTCCTAAACTTGAAAATTGGCAACTTTGGTGAATGAAGTTTAATAATTTTCACCCTATCCATGCATGTATCATTCCTGCTTTCCTCGAAAATATTTATCCTTGAATATTATCTTTGGTCAAATCTTGGTTTGATTTTCTTAACCTTTGACATTATTGTTGGGCCTTGAGGTAGTATGAGCTCATCATATCCATGGGTCTGAGATTGGGCCTTGAGACTAGCATCATAACCTAAACCAAAACAATCACAATTTATACTGAATCATTAAATGGATAGCGTGAGCTCAGACTTGAACTTCCAATTGACATAAACTTTCGATGATCTACAAGAAATCAAATATAATGGATGTAAGCAAATCTTTGCTTAGTGAGTTCGAATTAAACTTAAACTTTGACTTGCCGTAAAGGTTGTAACCTAAACATTTTGCAATTAAATTCATAAGCAAGGTCATGAGTTCATTATTAACCTATAAATATCACAAGTCTCACAAGATTAGTGAGTTCATATATACAAACTTATAACTTTGTCATGTCATAAAACATGTACAAGTAAACACATTTGACATACCATTCATTCCACATCTATTCATTTAACATTTCACATTTTCATTTAGAGTGTTCATTTCAATTGTCTGTTTTACATACCTATCCATATAAAAATTTTGTATAAATACTTCGTTCAACTATTTTCATATATCCAATTCATATAATCATTTCATATATTTGTTTCCATATTACTGATTCACATAACCATTTTGTATATCTATTTCATATAACCATTTCATGTTACACATTTAGCACATAATCACCTTGTATATCACATTTCATTTTAATAATTAATATCAATTTTTTCATTTAATGTCTCATTCCCTATAACCGTTTCATTTTATACATTTAACAGCTGATGAACCAAATGAAATAACATTGGATACTCGGGAAAAATGCTCGTACAAAGTGTGACTATGATTGTAAGTGTAATTGTAAATGCTTACACTAGCTATGAAATGATCTGCTCAAATGATTTGTGGGCTGGGATGTTAGGTTATTTGATGTTGCTCACACTAGCTGTGGAGAATACGCAACAAATGCAGGACCTCAGCCATCTGTAAGACATCCAAGACTAGCATCCGAAACTGTAAATTGCCCTTAATGACATATCATTTGTATCCTAAGCATTTACGAGGTTCATACGGGCCAAGTTTCATATCTATATCATTTAGTCATGACACATTATTTCGTCACAAGATTTTCCCATTTTCACACATAACCTTTAATTTAATTAGATCTTCAACTTAGATTTTATATCATAAAAAAATCAACTAATTAATTCAACTAAGTTACAAATTTACCTAATCACAATAGCTATAGACACTTCAATAACGACTACTCGACGACTTTCCCTTTCCCGCAATTACTAACCGAGTGATCCGTTTCTTAATCTAAATATAATAACTTTATTCAATTAACCAATTCAAATATCATAAAATTTTGAAATTCATATATTTGACCCTTAATCGAAATTTTACACTTTTACCCTAAACTTTTATCTTTTAATCAATTTAGTCTCTAAACATGAAACATTCAATTCAATCATAAATTAAACCAAACAAGGCCAAACAAATTTTCTATAATTCCCATACAACCCATGCTCGTAATATTTTTATAAGAATTTCATATAAATTTACTATTTTTAGCAATTTAGTCATTTAACATAAAAATTAACCAAACTCACTGTAAAAAATTGTCCTATTTAACTATCAAGCTTATAAATCTATCATAAAACTTCAAAAACATCACCAATTCATCAATGACATAATTGGAAACATTTAATAGTTTTATGAATTAGTCTCGGGGTTAGCTAGATTAAGCTACAACAATCTCAAAAACATAAAATCACTAAAAATGGGTAAAGAAATCACTCACATGTAAGGTATTGAGCTTGGCTGAACCTCATGAGGTTTAACAATGGTGATGAAAGAAAACATAAAAATGGCTTTTATTTGTTTTTATTTTATTAATTAACATTATTTTTAACATAAAAATAACATATAATCTAATGAAAATTCCTTCAAGTCCACTATATTGAATTAAGGGTAACTTTTGATTTAAATCCTTGCATTTTAACTTTTCAATCCATTTAACTAACAAAAATCTATAGTGATTGATTTTTTCAACTTTTACAATTTAGTCCTTTTTACTTAATGAACTATCTAAACGTTAAAATTTCTAGACCAACATTCAATATACCTATATTGTATTTTCGTAAATATTCAATAAAATATTTATGGGCTCGGTTTACAGAAATGAGGTATTGATACCTCATTTTCTAAAACCACTTAACTTTAGGGGCAAACTAGGGGTGAGCAAAATCTGAATTGATTCGAAAAACTAGATAAAAAATCCAAATTTTGAATTAAATAGTTCAAGTTATTTAAGTTATTCGGATCAACTCGAATAAAATATCAATTTTTTTGTTTAACTGGAATATGAATTACGCAATTCAAGTTATTCAAAAATCCGAATAAGAAAAGACAAAACTACATCGTATTGATAAATGTTTACCTATTCTAAAGTTAAAAGTCAAAACCATTAAGTTAAAAGGGAAAACTATGTCTTTTTGATAAATGTTTACCCATTAAGTTAAAAGGCAAAACAATTATATTGTTTATATAGTTAAATAATCTTGTACTTCGTCTACTTGTTAAATAATTGGTCCATGTAAACGCAACATTGAGAATAAATAATAGGATTCGTTAACTTGACTTGATTTGACTCGAAATTTTTTAACTTGATTCGATTCGATTCGATTCGAAACAATTTCTAATTGAGTTTGGTTGATAAAATAGGATTCGCCAACTCGACTAACTTGAAATTTTTTTACTTGATTCGACTTGACTCGATCGGATGCTCACCCCTATGACAAACCACTTGTACTTAACTATTTGTCCAATTAACAAAAATTATCAAATCAAAATGTAATAAAACATTATAATTAACTTGTAATTATTAATAAATACTATTTACATACTCGTCGGATTGGTGACCTCGAAACCACTGTTTTCGACACTACTGAAAACGGGCAATTACAAATTAACTCAAAAACCTTGACTTCCAACTAAACAAAAAAGAAGAGAACATTTAAGTTTAAGAAGAAGAACTAGAGAGTAAAGTTGGAGGAAAGCCATCCCAACATTTTCTTCTCATATAAATATACTCAACTTCTCTTGGTGGACCTTGACAAGTGTCCCTTACATTCAAAATTTGTCCTTTAATTGGCCTACAAGGTTCAGGAGAAATATAAATGAAAGTCATATACATTTGTTATTTGACTAGTCAATTTAGTTGGTTCTCAATAAGATCTCGTTACCAAAACTACTTGACACAATGTTTGAACAAACTATACCTTTGGTGGTAACATACACAGGACTTACTCTTCTTTTGTCGAATTCTTTCTTTAATTGAAGAATACTACTAGAACTAAATCTTGATATGCTCCAACTAGCAGATACTCTGTACACCAAAACATTTGTTCACCATAAGCTTATAAATTTGACGGACTATCTACTAGAGTGTGCCTAAACAAACAACTTTGCTTCAATATGCCCTCTACTTAGATCTGCCAAATTTAGGGTGTTACAACTCTCCTTTCCTTAACAAAAATTTCTTCCTCAAAATTTCTATCGACATAAAATTAGCCACAACTGAAATTGCATAGCCATCTCACAGCGCCAAGCGTATAACACTAATTGGCGAAATTCCCCTTGTACTCATAACAACTTCTCTTTAGAGATGTATATTTAAAGATTCCATCTAGCGAGAATTCCAACAATCTTATATAAATGGCGGATTCTAAACTCGATGGTTACTCTCGATTTTAGACGTCACTGAACTTACGCTTTGACAGATGTTGAATTATTATTTGAGGATTTGAACAATTACCAAAATTTTAAACTTCCCTTATGCATTTAGTTCCTTATAAAACTAAAACTTAAACGCCCCTTTAATCACTTTACTAAAACATCAAAACCCTAATTTCTTTTCTGTCTAAGCTTTCGCATTCTTTGTCTTCGGTTCTCATTTTTCTCAGAGGTAATACTTGCTTTTCATCTCTTTTCTTTTCTTTTCCCTTGATACGTAAAATGGTTAGAACTACCATACAAAGAAAAGTTGACCTGGTTCTTAGAGACCAAAGGGATCCTCTATTCCAACCTTGCTTTCAATTTCTAGATAGTCCAAGGGGATACCATATGAGCAACAACACCGAGGCTTTTATTCTTCCTCTTTTCTTTCTCGAGGTCAAATTTCATTTGCCTCCATACGCCTTCTTTTGCTCTGTGCTCCACGAGTACGGTATGATACCCCATATATATACACTTGGTTCATTAGTTGCATACAAAACAATTTTAAATATAATCATAATCTATAAACATATATTTAATTTGCAAATTTTTTCAACTTAAACCATCTTAAATCGAACATAATACTTATGGCAGAACATTAAATATAATCGAAGTTAGGACTCTTAAATCACATTTAGGCAAAACATTTGAACAAATTAATGGCATAATTAAACAACATTTAAATGTACTTTTTGAGTGACATTCATAACATTTTTGGACGACATAATAATGCTCAATTTAAGACATATAAATGTCCAAAAGCTAACTTATATAAATGATGAAAATCTTACATGCATAGGTTGTTTCAGACAACATTTTAACATGATGAAATTATTCATGAATTACATTAATATCCTTTGTATAATGTCCCCATGTGGTTTTTGTATGTAAAGCAAAATAGAAGCAAATATTAGCTCACTCCTTGTCTAATGTTTAACTAATACTAAGCGGTATTACATGGACGAGTTGTAATACAGAAAGACAACTCATATTAGTAGATAAATCTAAACATGTCCTTAGTATAATAAAAATGAGCAAACTAATTGAAAGACTAATATGTCATCTATCAAGTCCAATTGGGAGGATGATTTTTCTTAGGCATTAGAGTGTATGACTCCTAGAAGATAGAGACATAGATATAACTGACTAGACTAATAGTACATCGAATTGGACCCAAGCAAAATAGATCTTGAATCTGTTTATGGATTTATTCACTTGTGACATTCATAGTGTGTCATACCTTAATCTCGAGTGAATGATGGACTATGTATGTGTGACTCGTATACTTTGATGTAAGTAAAAGCATGAATTCACATAAATAAGGAACCGTAAGCTAGTACATTGGGTATCCGACTTCTACAGCATGCAGCATCATTCACATTAGTGGAATTCATAGCCCAAAACATGGGTAAATGATATTCTCTTATTGGCATTACATGATAGATGGAAAGTAAACGTGGCCACGAGTCATTCGTCTTTGTGATGGATGACTTAATTATTATTTGATAGTAACAGACTTTTCATTTCGTTCCTGATAGTCATTACTTTAATCGACAGATAGGAGGATACTCTGGACCGGAATCATGGGGAGTACTACCTAGTCATTTCTACGAATTTAAAGCCCCAATTAGTATTCTTTTTATGTTATCCAAAAGTCTCTTTTTATATAATTTACATAATCTCCATTACCAATCCTTTATGTATTTTGGTGTTCCTAACCATCCACTCATTTTTTGTTTAATCCCCTATTTGTTTAGCAATACATGTATGGGAATCCATACAAAGGATAGCAAAAACTCTATATGGTTGATCTTTTGAGCCCACTTCAAGCTAGATTGATTAAGCAACCCGTCTTGGGGTAAAGACTTCTTCTACTTACTTTTTCTTCCACTGACTTTTCATGAAGGAAGGTGTAATAGTTACCGTAAGATAAAATAGGATCATATTGGGAGAGTGGATTTATCCCAAAGAGATTAAGAATATCCAATGAGGGTAACATACTTATGATAAGGTCATTGGACAAACACTGATCAAATAGCTTTTATAATGGTATGTCATTAAGGAGAGCTCAGTCACGATACTATAGTGGAATGACTTCATGACTAAATGAGTTTATAATTAATAGGTGA
>CM025245.1:22768622-22785603 GCA_013677275.1 Gossypium schwendimanii
ATCCATTTAAACTTGGATTCCAACTCAAAACCATGAATTCACCATTGATGAATTTCATGTTCAAGAGAGGAGGTCAAGATTTGAAAAACCTTTTTAATCGATTTATATAGAAAATAATGATTAAAAATAACTCTAAAATGAATTTAGAATTGAGAAATTACCTTCAATCGATCTAAAATCATCAATATTGAAGATTGGATCAAGATCTTTGAAGAATTCGGATGAGTTTTTCCCAACTTTGAAAATCTTTTTTGGAGAATTTTGAGAGAATTTGGAGAAAAAAAAAGATGAGATCTAATCTTTGACATGCGGACTTCGAAAATGAAAAAGAAAAATGAGAGGAAACACTTAGAAATCGGGTGAAAATTGTGTGTGAAGTGAGGGGATTGCACTGTTTTTGAGTTAAAGAACCCCCACCTGATTTTCAAAAATTGGGGAAATTGCCATTATGCCACTCCCACAATTCCCTTGTTTTACAAAGTAGTCATTTCCCTCCGAAATTTCGAAAATATGGGTAATTTTCAATAAAACCACTCAAACATTTCCCTTGTTTTGCAAAATGGTCCTATGTAATTAATATCTTAAATTCTCTCAATCAAACCCCCATTTTAATTTATTTTTCAATTCTAATTTGACCCAAAATGTTTATTTTACCCAAAAATTATTTAAAACTATCAAATTAATTTTTCTAAAAATATTTTTATTTTATGGAATATTATTTCTTGATTTTTTTAAATGAAATTAAGCTAACTAAACTAAGAGAAAAATTATTAATAACCTCGATTAACTATTAATTTTTCACTCAAAACTTGGTAAACTTACTCGAAACTACTAGACTTATTTTTAGGGCAGCACAAATCACATATCTCCAGTCGGTCCCACTGCTAGCTCGTTGAAACTAGAAATAATTGCATGATGAATCAAATGAATAGAAATGGATAGAAATGAAAAAGTTAGAGAAATTAGATACATTTGGAAATGAATGTAGTTTCTCACTAAGTATGAAAATGACCTAAAAATTAATTTATTTTTTTGAGTTATTATTTAATTTATTGAAGTTCAAAAATGAAATTAAATTAATTTATCATTATGAATCCATTGAATGTAGAAATTAAATATATATTCTAATAGATTCTTTTACGGTAAAGTTGTCATGATTTTAACGGAATTAGAATCAAGTTGAGAAAATTATTTAATTGGAAAAATTTATTTATTTAAATTAAACTAATATGTAATATATATTTTGAGAAGTAGAAAAACATATAATGGGTTGGATTAAATTATAAAATGATGGATTGAAAGTCCAGGAAGCATATATAATTAGATCCAATACAGGAGAGGCTCGAATCCCCATCATAATACATATGAGGGGAGACACACCCTATTAGCTGCCCCTCTCTCTTAGTTCAACTACGGGATTAGTTTTCTCTATTAAATAGGCATTAAATGCTTTCTACTAATTCAAATAGGGTTTTACTTTCTCTCTCTATAAATAGATGACACTTGTATGGCTAAAAACACAATAAGTTATACATCGAGATATTGTATTCTATCCGAAAATAGTGAGAATTTATTTATAAGTATAAATTCTATTTTCTGGGAATAACAATTCTATCGGTTTTTATAAGAGAGAGATTTACTTTCATATTGAAAGTAAATAAAATATTTTATGGTTATGTGTTTGATTCAAAAGTGTTTGAGCTCACACTCGAACAAATTCGTAGTACGAGAATAGCGGGGAAGGTCGTTCAGTTGAACCATCTAGCCTAAAACACAGTTGTGATTTTGGGAAAAACTTTATTGCTATAAATATCACAAACCAGCTTGATTTTCAAAAATTTATTTTTTCTTTGTGCAAGAAAATCATTTTCAAACCAGATTTTTTCAAACAATGTGCTTGTTTGAAATAAGCCAAAATAAATGGCTAATGAGTTACATGAGAGATATGTATTTTGGATTAAGCTATGACTTGTAATCTATGAATTATGAAATACGATGCATAATTGTCCAAATTTATATATGTTCATAAGTGGTATATGCCAATGTAAACTTGATAGAAATAATATGATACAGTTGGCATGCCAATAAGGTTGTATTCGCATTTCTTTATGGGAATGATGATAATGTGAAGACTATGTTATGCCATTTTAGGATCCAACATTTGTTGTCTACTAATCATATCTTATTTATTATTTTATTGCTATTAAATCCTTGTATTAATTTCCATTAAGGCCCTATTTAGATCCAACTCAAATTCCGCTAATTTTGGTCACTAAGCAATTTAGTTCCTGTACTATTTTCTTTAATCAATCAAATAAATCATTTTACAATTCTAATTAATAATTCCATACTTAATTCATAAATATACTTAGTTTAAGGAAATTCATCCTCAAACCTAGTTCCCCAACACAGATGAAAATCGAGTCGTTACATACACACGCTCTCTCTCTATATATTCTATGGTACGCCAATTATACCCTAACACTTTCCAAGTAGTTTAGCAAGATTGTTTAACAATTAAGCATGAATTCTCACTTAATTTAATATCTCATCATTTCATTAGAATCATCTGATAGCATAGTTGCACCATATAATACATTAAACACATGCTTAAGCATTTACCTACACTAAAGATCATAAAAATTAGCAAAAAAATACAATTAAACCCCAAGAAAGCACCATTGCATATACAAATAATCTAAATATCTAACTCAGCATACTATTCTTAAGTAAACAACTTAATTTAATACAAAGTAACAAAAAATTTAGAGAGCACAAATCAAAACCATTCACTCCTCAACATTTTTTTCTACATTCCTTTAGGCCTTAGAGCTTTCGGCCACCTCTTAAGCTTCAATTTCAATACCAAAACAATAAAACAAGTTAGATTAACATTATTCATAAATAAAAAATACTAAATCTACTTGAAATGATGCATTCAAGGTTGCAAGAAATCAACTTCACTTCTTAAACCCACTAAAAAAAAAAAACCTCTCACTTTAATCTAACTTTTAGAAATTTAGTGATTTAATAAGGATTCACAACTCATAAACACTAAATCTCTTATCTAAAATCTTTTAAGACAATCTAAAATCTTAACTCTCTTTCTCATTATAGAATCAACCCTTACTTTTAAGAACTCATCTTAATCTAACTCTAATCTAAACTCCAACGATCTATTATTGATCTAAACTTATAAATACTCAGCCTTACTCAAAATCATCAAGAAAACAAAAAAAAATCAAAAATTTATCTCCGATCTTGCCTTAGACATGAAAAAGAAGAAAATGAGAGAAAATGATGAAATAACAATGGAAATCTTTTGGTTGAAGAAAACTTTAATTGAAATCATGATTACCTTGCTGAAATTGAATGGTTGGATCAAGAATCAAAGAAAGATTGAGAGAACCTTTCAATAAATACTTTGTAAACTCTTATAAAAATGAAATATCATAACCATTTCCTCTTAAGACCTTTCGGCTTATTACCATTTAAAACCTTATCTTGTCTCTAATCTTAAAATTCCCTCTTAAGACATATGCCTCTTTGATTTTGACATTTTAACAAACTAGTTCGTACCTCAATTTTCTAACTTCTAATTTCTTGCCAATTTAATAACATTTAACAATGGAAATTATTTTGTACCAAGTTATAAAAATAACCCCTAACCCATTCTAAAAAAACCCTCTCAATTTAACTTCCCAAAACGTCTCAAATTTTTTTAGCACTTTATGAAATTTTTGTCATCAAAAACTTTTGTGCCATTACACAGATTGTGTTTAATATGGATGCTTGTACAAAACAATGAATGAATGAACAAGCAGAAATGGTTCACTAGATCTACTCATTGGAGTAATATGTGTTTTCTTTGTATAATGAGGATATAGATTTGGGGTTAATTTAGTTATTTTTTATATTATTTTACTAGAGTAAATCTAAAGTTGAGATAAATTAAGAGATTATGTTAAATAATTATTAAAAATAGAATAAAATTAATTAAATAAAGTTTCACGTGTATTTTAATGCGGCAAAGTTGCTATGACCAGATTAAAATAGAGCTTGCGTAAATTATTATGTAATTAATTCTAATTTCTTAACTAAAATTAATTAAGAGTCTAAAATACATATGTGGGCCTTAAGGTGACCCAACTAGGGTCAAAGTAAGGCTGATGAATATGGAGAATATCCTTACCACACAAGCAAGTAAGGTGGACGATATAGAGAGCCTTTGTTAGACTCAGTTTATAGCTCATATGGTTGTTTCAACCCAGGACTCTTTATTTTATTGATAATTCTAAATAATTATAATTTTAAAGAGGTCTCCACAAATATCTCATATTAGCTAAAGAGAAATTGTTTGATGAAAATTGAAGAATGGATGAGAAGTAGAAAACCTTAATTTTCAGTTCACTTATTCAGCTAACAAGAGAGAGTTTATGGCATGTAATAGACCTAATTAGGGTTTCTAAACATCCCAATAAATAAAAAGGTTATTTCTAATATGGAGGCAAGCCTTTAGGAGCCATAGTTAGTAGATTTAGATTTTAGTTTGTTGTATTCTCCATTTCTGCATACTTTGTTCTTTTTTACTAGGTTTTGTAACATCTTATTTTCAGTGAAATCAGAATAGTGGTTTCGGGACCACAAATCTGACAAGTAAATTTTTATTTTATTTTTTAATGTCTATGGGATGTTAGTAAGGTCCTATTAAAATTTCGTTAAGAAATTTTCACGTTTTCATGCTTAATTATGTAAAAATGACTAAATTGTAAAAAGGCACAAAAGTAGATTTTTATTAGTTAAAGGTTTCAAATAGCTATGGAATTTTAATCTAAGGGACTTGGATGGTAAATATACCAATTAAGAGTTAGTAGACATTCATGGATAAGGTATTAATGTAATTTTGAATGATTCTAAAGTTCATGGTGAAATTGTGAAATGATGGTTTGTATGAATTAATAGAGGTCCCTAGTGAATTTGGCTAGCATGAGATGAGGATTAAAATGCTTAAATTTCAATTTATGAGCTTAAGGACTAAATTGTGAAAAGTTAAAATGTTTAGGGCCAAAGGGTAAATATGCATAAATGTGGATTATGGATTGAATTGAATGTTTGAGATTGATTGAAACACTTAATTGAATAATTATTTAGTTAGATCAAGATAAATCTCAACTGAATCTAAATCAAGGAAAGGTGAAAATCACGAATTAGCTCGATCATATTTCTATGCTCTAGTCATCAAGGTAAGTTCATAGTATTCGTAATTGAATTTTTACTTGTATTTCCATATTATAGCTATGTAATTAAATGCTCATAGTTAATTATTCCCTGAATTGCACATACGTGCCCCTGTTTATACTTCGGTAACTTTAAATCGAGTAATATATGAGTTATGTTAAATTTTTATTAGGTTCAATGATATAATATGTTCTTACTAAGCTCTATAAGCTTATCTGCTCTTGTGAATCGTTTTGTAGATCGTTGTTGCTGACATTTGGACGAATCAAACTTTCGGCTCACACTATCCATTGATGTCATTAGTTCTTGTGTCTCCTAGGGTAGTGGCATGTATATGTGGCTATATAGGTTTTTTTGGTCCAATATGACAATATACTAAACTAAGTTATTAGCTATTTTATCAAGATTGTAAATAGGTATCTTTTTGGTATAAATTGGAATGGTATGAAAGTGAATACTTCTGGTTTGTTTTGGTTTATGATTGAATTAAGTTGCTATGCTAGGAATGGATCAATGTTGACATGTTTAAGTTGTTGATGTTTGGATGTAATTGCAGTGTCTTTGAAGGGCACATTGGTTGGTTCATTTTTGGAAATTAAAATGGTATGTTTATGTTGAGCTACTTATGGTCACAATTATGGCATGTCTTAAGATGATATTGAACTAGATGTGCATGTTTTAAATGTGGTAATGCATACGTTTAGGTAAGTTTGTATGTTTGTTTTTGAGGTGTCATATATGGTATATTGGTTGAATGGTTTTAGACTAGTGAATTGGTCATCATGTGTACAAAATGCTTTTAGGTACAGACTTGATTTGGTGATGGAAGTGGCTTGATTTTGGCCAATTCCATGTCCACACGGCCTGAGACACGCGCGTGTGACTCAGCCGTGTATGACACATGGCTGTGTGTCCCTTGTAGGTTTTAGGCCATGCAAGTCAGGCTGTTACACGACGTGTGTGGCTATTTTGAGAGTTACATGGCCTAGCCACGGGTGTGTGGCTTGGCTGTGTGACCCAACTCAGAGAGTTACATGGGCACAAACATGGGCTGGGACATGGCTGTGTGTCCCTATTTCAATAGTTACACGGCCTAATACATGGACGTGCGTCTTAGCTGTGTGAGTCACACGGCCTGGCCACACGGTCGTGTGACCCCTACAGTTCAACTTTTCTAATTCTTCCTTAAACTTTCCAAATTTTTCCAATTTGGTTCCAAATTGTTTCTATCATATTTCTAGGGCCTCGAGGGCTCGGTTAAGAGACAATATGTATGAAAATGAATTATTTATGATGTTTTTATATTAATGTATGAAATGTATGTTTTTATGTTATGGTTATACGGTAATACTCTGTAACCCTATTCTGGCAACGGATACGGGTTAGGAGTGTTACAGGTTCAGTTTGAACCTTAGTCTTTTCTATTAAAGTATTCAATAATTTTGTTTCATTATTTTTTTGCAAACTTCAAGATCAGTTAACTATCAATAGATTACTCAACTCCAAGCACATTCAGTTCAATCAACTAAGCAATTTCTTACCCTTTCTTTTACTTTAATTTACTTGTATTCTTTTGCATGTTTAAATTAAATCTAAGAGTTATGGTGTCAAGATCTAGAAGAAGCTAAGTCTCTAGGGAGATTAATGAGTGGATGTGGGAGTAGTTAACGGAGGAATACAAGTTCCCCATTGGAATTAGTTGGTTTTAAATTGTGTGTACTTAAACCCTAGGAGTGACGACCTTAGGAAGTCATCTAGGTTAAACGAGGTCGGGAGACAAGTTTGCTAAGAAAATCATAATTTATCTCAGTAAGGAAAGTGAGGTCAGGAGATAAGCGTGTACTTGTCAATTAGTTAATTAGTAGAGGCCGAGAGGTAATACTAGTTAATCAATAGTTAATTCCATTTAAACCCGAATTCTGAAGTTAATTACAACCAATGAAACGAGTTAATCTTCTACCCATTATTTTGATATAATTGTTTCTTTTTTTTATCTAATCTAGTTAAATTAGTTACTATTTAGGCTTGTTTTCTATTTTATTGTATATCATAATATAATTTTTAATTATTACTATTTAGACTTGCTCTTGTAGAAGTAGATTTCTAGTTTAACTCATCCTCTTTTAGGTACGATCCTTGGAATACTTTCGTATGTTCCATTGTACACATCTATATTACAATTTGACATATATACTTGTTGACGCTGCTTATTTAATTTAATATGTTTTTGGTGTGGTATTTTCTAGTCAAATGTTCACATGTTTGGCGGCGGTCAAGTTGTTGGAGCCATTGTTAGGGAGGTTTTGGTATTAAATCAAAATTTTATTTTCTATAATTAATAAGATAAATGGGGAAGTTCAAAATTATATATACGAGTTATTTTGTTTTAATTACTATTTTTTATTTATTCTTCTATATTGGATTCTAGTGTATGACCCGAAGCGGAGGCATCCCAATCGAGTTGTATCCTGATCCGGAGCAACTTCTAAGGTGCAACCTCCAAGTAAGAGAAGATGATCCACCGCGGTAATTAACTTACCTCGGGAGAACCTTTTATTTGATGATCCATCCGAACAACAAGAACAAATTCGTGAAGAACTACCGATGGCTAAAAGAATGTTGCGCGGGTTCGCACTACCTACATTAGATGTCGTGCGAGGCAGTATTGTCAGATGACGACCAACACCAATAATTTCGAGATAAAAACGGTTACAATCCAGATGATCCAGAATACATTGCAATTCAGGGGAAATATGATAAAGGATCCAAATCAACATTTGAAGCGGTTCCCTTAACTTTGTGATACTTTCAAGCGTAATGGAGTAATCGATGACGCTGCTCATCTTCGGTTATTTCCATTCTCATTATGCAGTAATGTGGTCGATTGGTTAGATTCACTGGGTTGAACTAGAAGAAGAATTTCTTCATAAAATTTTCCCTATAAGGAAAACCATTCATCTTAGATATGATATCACCAATTTTAAAAAATTCAAAGGTGAAACAGTATACGAGGCATGGGAGCGTTTCAAATCGATGATACCAAAGTGCCCCCACCATGGGTTGCAAGAATGGCTTCAAATCTAGATTTTCTACAACGGAAGAGACGGTAACATCAAGGCCAGTATAGACGAAGTAGTCGAAGGATCTCCTATGCACCACATTTATAAAAGAGCATATCAAATCATAAATAACATGGTGATGAATTCATACATGTGTCCAAATGAGAGACTCACTTAGAAACCAAAATCGCCAATAGTGAAAGCAATCAACAAAGAGGAAAAATATCAACAAATTTTGGAAAAGTTGAGTCAGTTGGATATGACTATCAAACCTTCAAAAGTAGAGCCATACATGGAGAACTAACCAGAGGACGTTAGCTATATTGGTAATAAGGGTAGAAATCATTATTTAAACACGTATAATCCTAGTTGGAAGGATCATCTGAACCTTAAGTGAGGAGGTAATCAAGGAGGAGAAAACCAAGTGTAGAATAGACCAAATCCTCCATACCAACCACTACATATACAAAGAACTCAAGAAAGACCCATGGGATACGATCATGTTGCATGTGGTCAAAGATTCGATCGAATTGAAGGGGAGATGCAAGTTATGCATATAGATATGAATGGCATGAAGGAACTGAGGTGCTAGATAATGGGTTTGTTACAAAAACAAATCGGTAAAGGCATCCCCAGTAACATAGAGAACAACCCTCAGAGAGATGAGAAGGAACATGTGAATGTAATCGCCCTGCGATTAGGTAAGAAACTTGATACATGAAGAGGAGATTTTGCTCAAATTTTTTGATAAGCCCATGGAAGAAAATGAGCACAAATAACCGATCAAATAAGTAGCAGAACCAGTGGTTGAACCTATAATCTCAAAATCAAGCACGACAAAGGTACCATTCCCATCAAGGTTAGATAACAAATAAAAGAGGGATGAAGCTGATTTTGTAAGTTTTCTCAACTTGTTTAAATACCTTGATGTCAATTTATCACTCTTGTACTTAATTGATAAAATCCCTTAATATGCAAAGTACCTAAAAGAAATCATGGCAAGACATGAAAAATTGAAAAAGGGTGAACAAATTGATATTGAGAAGCTTTATAATACTAGTAGATTTTGTAGTCCTCGATTTTGAGGAAGATCAAGAAATTATCATTCTATTGGGTAGGCCATTTTTTGTCACATCTAGATTGACCATCGACCTTGAAAAAATTGAATTGATAATGAAAATTGATGGCAAAATAGAGGTGTTCAAATGTGGTCATGATTCTCAAAGTGAGGAATTATTAGGGAATTTGTTTTATTAGATTTAATCCCTAACGACTTTGACCGAATATACGTGCATAGTTGCATAAGTGTAGGTAAATCAAACTAGAGGAAGCAAGATAAATGAGAAGATCCCTGTTGGAATGAGCTCTAATGGACGGATGAGGATGATCGACAAAGGCAAAAAAATTAGATGGTAAAAATCAACGAATTACCGGATAATTTTGATAGTAATACATAATATTTAAACCATCGAGAATCAAATTAAAATTATACATATTAATTCTTATTTTAGGATTTTTTTTTAATCGTTTGTGTCAAATTTAGTAGGTAGAAGGTTTTAGGAAGCTAGAAGTTGTTCCGAAGTGATTACGGGCATCAGAGGACTCCGTCATAACCCGAAAGAAGAAATTTGGCATGATTTTAGGTTGTGTGGCGTCATAGGAATTCCTGTGTGGTGACACACAACTTTGAAGCAAAATAATTATGGATATCGAGATTGTGTCACGACACACCATCTCTATGTCGCGACATAGCAAATTAGAACCAAGAAACTTGGGGGATTAAAGCTTTGTGTCATGACACACTAGGAAAATTCGACAACTTTCCTTTTTTAGTTCCAACGAAATCTTTCGAGATTGCTTAAAGATCACATGTCAATGTTGCCATAAAAACCTCTATAAAATCACCTTGAGCAACAGCCAAAGTCTCAAGCCACCCTAAGGCACCAAAACAATTCCTTAGTCGTTTCTTCTGTTAATTTTTTGAGTTTTTCATCCTTGAAAACATGCAAAACCACATTCTTAATAGTGAGTCATGTTCCTACAATTTCATTCAAATCAAAGTAGAAAAAAGAGAGTTCGAGAGTCTTCTCCAAAAAATTAAGAGAAAAACACCTTTCTAGGAAAGAGGATTCGACTCCCTACTCACACCGAATGATGAGATACGAGAAATAATTCACTACCACAAATGGGAAAATTTTTTTAGACTCCCAATAGAATCAGCAACCATCCATGTTGTTCAAAAGTTCTATGTTTCGCTGAAAGAAACAAAATTAATTTTTTGGGAGACGAACCGTGGTCACGAATAATAGTTCGGGGAAAATAAATTTTTGTTTCACCTTTGGAGATTGCTAATTATTATAATGTTCCTTTGTTTTTATATGATTTTGTGCAATGAACTAATTTGGTATTTTTCTAGAACATTGACATGGACAGGATTATCGAAGTCTTAACAGACGGAAGTGGTGAATGGAAACACCATCTAGGGACAGACTACCCGACATCATTCCCGCAAGTGGAACTATATCGAAAAGCATGGATGTAGTTACAATTTATCAGTAGTCAGAATTTGGCCAACGGTAGACATGTCTAACATTGATGCTTTTCAAGCTACTTTATTATATGAAATTATATAGAAAGAAAGAATTTGTGTGGGGACAAGGATTTACTTGAGTATGATTCATTGTGTCCGAAAAGCAACGATAGAATTACTCTTCCCCCATTTAGTGACGACATTATGTAGACAAGTAAAGGTACCAATAAGACGATCGGGACATTTTTTGCAACCAACAAAAAATTTGATACAATCAAAAGCAAAAATGAGGCGAAAGCGTAAAGTCGAATCTAGGAAAATGTGACTTATCTGATTTAGAATGGATAATTCATTGGATGAAAGAAAGACCTATTTATGAAGATCATGCAAGGAGGAATGATTTAAGGATGCCACAATTTCCTTCTATTAAATACCACGTTAAGACCGATACTAGCAGAAAATGAACAGGAGGAGGAGGACCTGGAAGAAGATGATGAGGAATTGGAACTAGATTCCGACTAAATCAAAACAAATTTTTTTGAACTCTTTTTTGGTATTTTTAAAGAGTTGCATAATTTTAATTTTGTTGGATATTGTTTTATTTTTAGGCCTAGATAATTTTATTTCTTTAAGTAGGATGTAGTTTTTAGTTTCTATGTAGGAACCCTGCTATTTTGAAGGCACTACAATTTCGAGCCCAATCAGCAAGGAGGAGATTGCCTAAAAAATTCAGGGACTTTTCAAGCTTATCGAGTAATCTCATTCCTTTATTTTCTTGTTTGCACAATAGGGACAACATGCCAAATAAAATGTAGGGTGTAACATATAAATTTTTTATTATTTTTGCTTTATTTTAAATTTATTTCTATTTAATTTTTTCTTCTTTTGGGTGCTTTTCTATGTGCTTGAGCTTGTAGAATTACAAATGATTGGTTAGGAGCATGTACAGGGATTGATTGTTTAAACTATAAGTTTAGCCTGAAAAATAAATGATTTAGGTTGTTTATATTTAGACTAATTAGTTCAACTTATTAGACTGTAAATAGGAAGAAGAGATTAAATGTACTAAGTGATAAAGGTAAATATGAATAGGTATTTATGTTTGTTGAATTATAAGATGTTGAGTTAAAAATACTTAACAAATAAATTCATGGTTATTGAAATGGTGTAGTATAATAAGTATAATCTTTACAAGCATGAGCTTAAATTAAAATGAATTGTGGAGACAAAAGCATTGTAAGGGTTAAAAGCATTGCAAGTGTGATAAAAGTATATAACGGGATAAAAGCCAAGAGAGTGTTGAGTATTCACGGTGAAATAAAAATATGAGAAATTGAGTAAAATCTCACTCATATTGGCACAAAACTCGTAAGTGCTTATACTTATTAATACTGTATTAGAGTTCAAAGCATGGATAAAAATAAGATGAGTAGGAAAATTTTGAACTGGTTATATTTTTCAAATATAAATGCTATATAAGTATGTACATTTTGATGGAGTTACATGTTTACCTTGTAATTTGTTAAACTAATATGTTTGAATATAAATAATTGTAAATTGTTTAATCTTCTAGCTAGAGTTATGTGTTTGAGCAAATCTTTCAAGTGTTGATGTTCCTGTCCAATCTCATGTATCAAGCTTGCTCAAGTACATTCTCTTACATGTTTATTTTTCATTTTTATTTTGTTTGCATGAGGGTGAAAAAAACTTAAGTGTGGGGGTATTTGACCTGCCGCCAAATGTGGTGGTATTTTTAGTACATTTTGGCACTTAAGGAGCTTATTTTTTGGTCGTTTATATTTAATTATTACATTTTTAGCTTTTGTATTTTAGATTTAATTATGTGCAAAATAAGTGTTTTTACGTAAGAATTGATGTTAGTTGACCTATTAGGCCAATACGGGCCTTAGGTAGTTTTAATATGCTTAAATGAGTGTGCATGATGTATATTTAGTAGCCCAACAGCCTTATGGACGACACCCTAGTATAGCACAATTTTCCCAATACGCAACACGTGAAATTGGAACTCCAAGCTCAAGATATCGGTGTCGTGTCACGACACAGGTCTGAACGTGAGAGACAAGAATCAACAAGGCTAAAATCGTCTACATAATAAATATTTTTTAGTTTATGGCCTAATTAGGGTTTCTAAACATCCCTATAAATAGAAAGCTTACTGCTAACATATAGGCAAACCTTTAGGAGTCTTAGTAGATTTAGGTTTTAGTTTGTTGTATTTTCTGTTTCTACATACTTTGTTCTTTTCGACTAGGTTTAGTCTGAACCTAAGTTTTTTCTATTGAAGTATTCAAAAGTTTTGTTTCATTGTTCTTTTGAAAACATCAAGATTTGTTAACTGTCAAGAGATTATGCAATTACGAGCACATTAAATTCAATCAACTGAATTTTTTTATCTATTCTTTTACTTTAATTTACTTGTATTCTTTTGCATGTTTAAATTAAATCTAAGATTTATGGTGTCTAGATCCATAAGAGGCTAAGTCTCTAAGGAGATTAACAAGCAGATGTGGGAGTAGTTAACGGAGGAGTACGAGTTCCCCATAGGAATTAGCTGGTTTTAAATTTTGTGTACTTAAACCCTAGGAAGTCATCTAGGTTAAATGAGGTCGAGAGATAAGTTTGTCGAGAAAATCATATCTCAGTGGGGAAAGTGAGGTCGGGAGATAAGCGTGTACCTGTCGATTAGTTAATTAGTAGAGGCCTAGAGGTAATACTAGTTAATTAATAGTTAATTTCATTTAAACCGAATTCTGAAGTTAATTATAACCACTGAAACAAGTTAATCTTCTACCTGTTATTTTGATATAGTTGTTTGTTTATTTTTTGTTTATCTAATCTAGTTAAATTAGTTTATGCTTGTTTTCTATTTTATTGTATATCGTAATATAATTTTTAATTATTACTGTTTAGATTTGTTCTTGTAGAAGTAGATTTCTGATTTAATTCGTTTTCCTTTGAGTACGATCCTTAGAATACTTCCCTGTGTTCTGTTGTACACATCTATATTACAATTTCACATGTATACTTGTGGACACCACTTATTTAATTTAATATATTTTTGGTATAGTATTTTCTAATCAAATGTTCGTACGTTTAGCGGCGGTCAGTAGCTCAAGACATTATCGTTTTCGTAAAAGGATGTGGTTTCTCGCTGGTAGTTTATAATTAATTGCAAATCAACTTCTCTGACTTACGAATGTGAATGAAAACACATCCAAGTACTAGATTATTTTTGATTTATTGTTCTTAACTAATTTGAGTTTATTATAGATGTATTTAAAATTTTGAAATTTCATCGCGCACACCTTCCATGTTTTTCCTACATGCCTTGCCTAACCTTGCGATGTGTTACCCTTGAACCTAATTTTCTTAACATCATATGTATATTTATATTTATATTTATATTTATAACATTGCATCACATTTTATATACAACAAATTAAAAAAATTTAGAAGGATAATCATCTTGATGTTGGTAAAATCCATGTGTTTAAGCTAAGCACTTTGTCAACAATGCCCATAAAAAAATCATTTGACATTACTTCAACCCTAACAATATGAATCAAAATGGAAGATTCACACTTGCATAATTCTTTGTCAAATATTATTTGGTTCGTGGTAACATATCTTCCTTTGAGCTAATTAAACACTATTATGTAAACAATGCTCACTAGGATATAATTTCATATTACCAAAATGAGAGAATCTATCAAACTTAAGGATTTCACTCTAATCCATTTCCCTATACTCTAAAGAATTTGAAACCTTAAACCCTAAATACTAATACTTAAATTTACTATTTAAAGATTAAGGAAATGGATTAAGGTTTTTAGTATATGTATTTTTATAGGATGGTTGTAAATTATGAACCTTAAAATCAAACCATAAATCTTAAAACCTAAATATTAATGCTTCAATTTATTATATTTAAATATTAAGGACATGGGTTTGCTTTTCAATTTCTTATATTTTTGTGGGATGAGGAAAAAGGTAGTGGCAAGTGTCATATTTATAGAATTTTGGAACCTTAAATTGACACCCATAAATATTGAAATACTACAAGGACCCTAACATAATGGAAAATGTGGTTCTTGTTAATTTTGTCTTGTGTCGAGAATCTCTGTAAAAATAGATTGAACTCAACACCCATGGTATTGAGGTCAATGTAATGCCACTTCACTCGCCTTTATTAGATTCAATAGGAATCCTTTACAGTAATAATGACCTTGACACTTGTCGGTGTCGACGTCCTTCCAAATAACCCTACACCTTACATACAAAACCCTAATTTCAAATAGAAGGATCTTGACTACATAGGTGTTCAAGTTCACTTAAACCCCATACCCTGAATCGTTAAGCACCACAAAAATATGAAATTTATTAACCTTTTCCATTATACAAGATAATTGAAACTTTATTGCAATTGTAAGTATTCTTTTATATTTATTTTTAATATGTTTAATTAGACATAACAATAAAAATAGCCCTTTATGTTTACTTTTTTGTTATTTTGACCCGAATTCTTTTTTTTTATCACCTTAGCCCTCAAACTTTAAATTTTAGTCAAATTGCTTTTCTTTGAATGAAAATTTTGATTGGATTGTTAAAATTCTAAGGGTAAACTACAGGAATAGTCACCCAACTATATCTTTGGTTATATTTTGGTCATCCAACTATTAATTTTTTTCGATTTAGTCACTTAAACTTTTCAAAATTCAATATTTCAATCACCCTCCTGTTAGTTGTCATTATATAAGTGACGAAAAGCTGACGTGGGCTTTTTTTATTTGCTTGATAAAAAATTTAACTCTCTAATGTTTACACATTCTATCAGTTTGATCCTAAATCTAGAAAAAAAATCAACAAATTTAGCCCTCAATGTTTACATAATTCATCATTTTAGTTATAATTCTAAAAAATCAATAAAATTAACTTGCAACATTTACAAAAATTGTCATATTAGTTCTAATTCTAAAATTTTCAAAAATGGACAATAAAAAAAACATTATGGATAAAAAAATATAAAAATGACAATTAGAGAGAAGAAAAAAAAATGAACACAAAATGGATTGATGGCTATTAGAGAGATGAAGCTGCACATCCTCATGGGACATAGATCGAAAAAGTTATCTCTCTTGGTTCAGTTCAGCTCATATTTTCAATTCCTGGACTAGATTTTCTCAGAAATGTACTTAGACTACCCAAGTCCAGATGTTACTGATGACATGTTCAAGTCAGAAAAAAACAAGGGAAAAATAACTTTTCTAGATTTTTCAGTTCATGAAATGTTAGCTCAATCGATCAATTGAAATAGCCAAGAGGGGGTGAATTGGCCTTTAAAATTTTTTTGAAGCAAGGATAAAAAAATGAGATAATGAACACAATAATTTTAGAGTGGTTCAAACCCAATTGCCTACTCCACTACCTTAGCTTTCCACCACCAAGGATTTTCCCAAATTCACTAATTTGATGAACCTTTGAGGACAAGGTTTAACCTTACAACTCCCTTAAGATTTGTACCCAAATCTTAAGACACAAACCCTCTCAAAAGAACAAATAAAGAAACAATTCTCACAAGATTAGAATGCTTGCAAATGCAGCACACATCCAATAAAAACACTTAAACTAAGAAAATACAATGAATGCTCACATGTATTTACAAGAAAAAGATGAAGAATTTAAGCACAAATGGTTGGTAATAGATTTCTTGATGTTTCTTAATAGCTCTTGATCTCTTGTAATCTCTCTTGTAATTGTAGAAACTTTAGAAGCTAGTATTTATGGCCTCTTATTGATTTCCAATCGTTGAGGTTGTTGGGAAAATGAATTGAGCCATTAGAGTGGTAAAAACCAAAGCATTAATGACCCCTACAACAAAACGTATCGAAACATTTGAAAGGGTATCAATACTTTGGGCATTTAATGCCTAAATTTAGTGATTGTTTAAGCCTATAGTATCGATAAAATAGGGAATGTATAGATACTTTGTTAAGTATGACTCCTATTTTCAGTCAAATTTGAGAAATAATCTTTTAGTTAAACTCTGTTTATTTGTTTCAGTCAGACACTGATTAGTTTAGATTATTTTATTATTATTTGACATATGAATTTAGCCTATAAATAGGCTCTTTTA
>CM025245.1:22809564-22825849 GCA_013677275.1 Gossypium schwendimanii
GACTTTGGACAACATTAAAACATGCAATAAAATTAGACACATTAATAACATGCATTATAATAAAACACTTTTATCACAAAATATGTCCAGATTTTTTTGTAAATTAATTATTCTTAAGCTAATTAACTATTTAACTAATTCAGCAACTTAATGTATTTATTTCAACAAATTCAATGAAAGCTAAATGTGAGCTCATCGAGCTAAATTTGGGCTAATTGAGCTTGAAGGAGGTTGCATGGGTTGCTTGGTTCGATGTTCTTAAGCTGTCCAGCCACGATATTGTACCAAATCCCATTTATGAGAGCTGAAACTCCTTCCTTGAATCTTTTGGCTCGAGCACGAGTTATAGGACCCGTTGGAAACTCCAAGGGTTTGTTGGCAACCTTAGTTGGTTCCCTAGCCATGGCCGTATCATCCCCTTCCCCTTCGAAACGACTTGTCCTCAAGTCGTCACCTATATCGTATGGAGATAGGTCAGAAACATTGAAACTAGCACTCACACTATATTCACCGGGAAGGTCGAGTTTATAAGAATTATCATTGATCCTTTCCAAAACTTGAAAAGGACCATCACCCCTCAGTAATAGTTTGGATCTTAGTTGGGCTGGGAACCGTTCCTTCCTCATGTGTACCCATACCCAATCTTCGGGCTCAAAGATGATGTGCTTTTGACCTTTATTGGCTTTTTGCGCATGTTGCTTAGTTTTTTCCTTAATGTTCTTTCGCACCTTTTGGTGTAAGTCCTTCACAAACTCAGCCTTCCGTTTTGTATCTGCATTCACAAATTGTTCGTTAGGCAAGGGAATTAAATCTAAAGGTGTCAAAGGGTTGAATTCGTAAACAATCTCAAAGGGAGAATGTTGAGTTGCTGAATGAATAGAACGGTTGTAGGTAAACTCTATGTGCGGCAAGCATTCCTCCTATGACTTGAGGTTCTTCCAGATAATGGCTCGTAATAAAGTTGACAAGACTCGATTCACCACTTTCGTTTGCTCGTTCGTTTGAGGATGGTAAGTGGTCGAGAAAAGCAACCTTGTGCCTATCTTTCCCCAAAGTGTTCTCCAGAAATGGCTCAAAAATTTTGCATCTCGATTGGAAATGATAGTCTTCAGCACTCCATGCAAGCGCACTGTGTCCCTGAAAAATAAGTTAGCAACATGAGAAGCATCATCAGTTTTATTGCAAGCAGTAAAGTGTGCCATTTTGGAAAATCGATCTATAACCACAAATATGGAACCTTTGCCATTTTTAGTTCTAGGAAGACCTAGAACGAAGTCCATTGATATGTCGATCCAAGGTCTTTCAGGAACAAGCAAAGGAGTGTACAAGCCATGTGGTTTGACCTTCGACTTGGCCCTTTTGCAAGTGATACATCGATCACAGACTCGTTCCACGTCTCTTTTCATTTTCAGCTAATAGAAGTGCTCAAGCAATGTGGCCAAAGTCTTTGCAACTCCGAAATGGTCCATGAGGCCTCCACTATGCGCCTCATTCACCAAAACATTTCGTATAGAGCCTTGAGGAATACAGAGTTTTCCTTCTCAAAAAAGATAGTCATTTTGACGGAAGAATTTCTCACACGATCTAGTTTCTCAAGCCTTATACATTTTCGCAAATTCAGGACCATTTACATATAATTCTTTCAAATACGAAAATCCCATCAATTTTGATTCTAGTGAATTAAAAAGGGTATACCTTCTCGATAATGCATCCGCTACGACATTGTCCTTACCTTTCTTATATTTGATAACATACGGGAAGGATTCCAGGAACTCCATCCACTTGGCATGTCGTTTATTTAACTTGTATTGCCCCTTTAGATGTTTTAACGCTTTGTGGTCTGTATGGATAACGAATTATTTGGGCCACAGATAATGCTGCCACATTTCCAAGGCTCGAATCGATGCATACATCTCCTTGTCATAGGTAGGGTAGTTAAGTGTCACCCCGTTCAACTTTTCACTAAAATATGCTATTGGACGACCGTCTTGCATTAACACAGCTCCAATAGGCCTGAGGCACCGCACTCGATTTCAAAAGTCTTGCTGAAATTTGGCAGAATAAGTAAAGGGGAGTTAGTTAAAAGATCTTTAAGTGAATTAAAAGAACGCTCTTGTTCATCACTCCAAAAGAAAGCAGAGTTTTTCTTAATGACACTAGTTAATGGGGCAGCGACGGTGCTGAAATTTGGAACAAAGCGCCTATAGAAGCTTGCCAAGCCATGGAAGCTCTAAACTTGACTAATGCTCGTGGGTCTTTTCCATTAGCGAATCGCCTTAACCTTCTCTTGATCAACTTCGAGTCCTCTCGAGCTGACAACAAATTCTAAGAAACCAACTTGATTAGAACAGAAGGTGCATTTATTAATGTTGGCATATAACGTTTCCTTACGTAACACTTCCAACACAGCTCACAAATGTGCCACGTGATCTTCTAACGACCTGCTATAGATAAGAATATCGTCAAAATAAGAAACACAAAAATTTCCAATAAAAGCACGCAAAACATAATTCATTAAACGCATAAAGGTGCTGGGAGCATTAGTTAAACCGAATGGCATAACCAGCCACTCGTACAAACCATGCTTAGTTTTAAAAGCCGTCTTCCACTGATCTCCTTCTCGCATCCGGATTTGATGATATCCACTCTTAAGATCGATTTTGGAGAAAAGTTGTGCCTCGCTTAGTTCATCTAACATGTCATCAAGGCACGGGATGGGATGCCTATACTTGATAGTAATTTTATTAACGACTCGGTAATCCACGCACATTCGCAAAGTACGGGCACAACACATGGACTTAGACTTTCTTGTATGTAGCCCTTTTCCATCAATTCGACCACTTGTCGTTGCAACTCCTTGGTCTCTTCGGGGTTACTACGATATGTTGGGTGATTTGGTATTGTGGCTCCAAGAATTAAGTCGATTTGGTGTTCAATCCCTTGAAGGGGCAGTAGTCTACTAGGAATGTCCTCCGGGAACACGTCTTCGAAATCCTGCAACAAAGTAACAATTGAAGATGGAAGTGAAACACTCTTTTTTTCTTTTTCTATCTTCTCTTTTTGTTCTTTTGCTCTCATTTGTTGAATAGAGTTTTTCAATTGAACTTGGTCCTCAAACACTTGTTTGGGAGTCATAGGAGCCAATGTCACACTCTTGCCAAGGTGTTTGAAAGTGTAACAGTTCGTGTATTTGTCGTGAATGGCTCGTCGATCGAATTGCCATGGCCTTCCCAATAATAGATGACCCGCATACATTGGGACCACATCACATACTACTTCGTCGCTATATTTGTCGATAGAAAAAGGTAGGACGGCTTGTTTGGTGACCTTTAATTCGCCTCCATCTTTAAGCCATTGAAGCTTGTAAGGTTGAGGGTGTTTCGTTGTCGGCAATCCTACCTTTTCCACAAGCATGCTGCTAGTGAGGTTTGTGCAGCTACTCCCATCAATTATCATTCTACAAACTTTGCCTCGAATATGGCACCTCGAATGGAAAATGTTCTCACGTTGTTGTTCATCTTCGGTGCTTTGAATACTCAAACTTCGTTTTACAACGAATAATTCACCTTCAACGGCAAATTCAAGTTCTTCTTCCTTCTTTTCGTCGATGGGAGAATTAGACTCATTCTCTTCCTCATCTTCAAATTCAATTTCGCCATTGGGCTTCATAGTCATCACCTGTCGGTTTAAGCATTGACTTGCTATACAGCCTCGCCTGAGACACTTGAAACACTTAATGTCTTGAGTGGAATTACGCCCGGCTTCATTGTTGCTTTTGCTTGTCTCCCCACTCGATTTGTTGGCTTTTGGATTCGCAATAGATTCTCATGCTTGAATGAAATTCTCCTTTTTATCGGTTCCTTGGCTCCATTTTAAAGTAAGAGTGGAGTTTGGATAGGCTCCACGAACAGGGCCTTTTCTTTTGAGTTATTTTTCGACCTTAACGGCCATATGCACCATCTCTTCAATCTCAACGTAATGTTGAAGTTCAACTACGTTGGCAATATCTTTATTCAATCCAGCCAAGAACCTCGCTATGGTGGCCTCCCGGTCCTCCTCGATGTTGGCACGAATCATGGCCACCTCCATTTCTTTGAAACAATCGTCCACACTACGATTGCCTTGCGTAAGATGTTGTAGCTTTTGGTACAACTCTCGATGATAGTATGCTGGGATGAACCTTTTACGTATCAAAGATTTCATTTCAGCCCATGTATTGATTAGGTTGACGGCCTTGACTGAAAAAATATAAAAGTGTGGTGCGGAAGAATTTAAAGGTAGATCAGATGACGATCCTATTAAACCTGAATACTAGCTCAAAAATATCCAGTGAGTCTTTGATGAACCGGCTTATTCTCCTAATAATTATTAGAGGTGTGTCGTGTCGTTACTTAAAGAAGAAGCATATAGTTGGTGGTCCATGTTGACAGCAGTAGTATTGAAAGACAGGGTTACCTGCGATTTCTTCCAATTAGAGTTTAAAAAGAAATATGTCAACAAACGATATTTAGATCGAAAGAAGAAAGAATTTCTTGAATTAAAGCAATGAAATAAATAGGTAGCTAAATACGAGAGAGAGTTTGTGTACCTTAGCAAGTATGCTCGTGAGATTATGTCAAAGGAGGAAGAAATGTGCATCCGTTTTGAAGATGGTTGGAATGAAGAAATTAAAATGTTGATTGGAAGGACTGAGATACGAGGATTTGTCATTTTATCTGGTCGTGCCCAAAAGATGGAAGAAGTATATAATCATAAGAAGCAAAGAGAAAGGAAGGCTCGAGATTTGGTAAAAGAAGCTTTTCTAAGTTGTTTTCTGCATTGCCATACAGAAAAACAAATGAAGAATTTAATCGTGACACTTTAGCATCTGGGTTTTTGGGTAAAAACAAATCAATTCAGCATGATTCTAAACCTCAAGTTAAACCTATCGATAGTCTGGGAAGCGTTCGGAATGCTCCGAAGCTGGTTTGTAAACATTGTAGAAAACTTCATACTAAAGAATATAGAACCAAACTGGGAGCATGTTACAGATGTGGTGAGATAGATCATTTTGTGCGAAATTGTCTAAGAATGGTAGGAGATAATGAAGAGCGAAGAGATAAATGATGTCGACACCTCAAAAAGGTAGACATTCCGGTCAAAGAGGTAATACTAGAGCTAATCGTATTGGGACCAAAAATATAGCTGCTCGATTCGAAGTTAGAGCTCATGCGCAAACATACGATATTCAAGCCAAGGAGGAAGCTGCTGTGCCTGATGTTATTGTTGGTATATCCTATCTCTGTGATGTTACTGTATATGCACTGATTGACACTAAGTCAATTCACTCATATATTTGCACTGTATTTGTAAAAGATAAGAATTTACTTGTTAAGTCAACTGAGTTTGATGCTCAAGTTACAAATCCACTGGGTCAGAGCGTGATAGTAATTTAATATGTCATAGGTGTCCACTGAAAATTAAGGGATGTGAATTTCCTGCAGATTTGGTGTTGCTACCCTTTTAGTAATTTCATATTATTTTGGAGATGGATTGGTTGACATTACATGATGTTGTGGTAAACTGTAGATTGAAACGAAGTGATTTAAGATGTCAAACGAGTGAAATAATTTTAGTTGAGTCTAATAGAGCAAACAGTGTTACCAGAGTTATTTTAGCTATTTCAGCACAGAAATTAATTTGTAAGGGTTGTGAGGCATTTATGGCTTATATACTTAATACTCGGATTCAGAGTTGAAGCTAGATCGAGTACTTATTGTAAAGGAATTTACAGATGTGTTTCTTGAAGAGTTACCTAGATTGCTGCTAGAACGTGAATGTGAATTTGTTATTAATTTGACACTTGAAACTACGCCAATATGAATCTCGCCATATCGTATGGCACCAGCTAAGTTGAAAGAACTTAAAGCACAGTTGCAAGAATTTTTAGATAGAGGTTTTATTCGGCCAAGTGTTTATCCTTGGGGTGCACCTGTCTTATTTGTGAAAAAGAAAGATGGGTCGTTGAGATTATGTATTGGTTACAGGTAGCTGAATAAATATCCTTTGCCTCGTATCGATGAATTATTTGATCAGTTGAAAGGTGCAACCGCATTTTTGAAAATAGATCTTATATCTAGATATTATCAGTTGCGAGTAAAAGATTGTGACGTGTCAAAAACTACTTTCCGAACTCGTTACGGCCATTACAAATTTTTGGTGATGCCTTTCAGATTAACCAATGCCCCTGCTATTTTTATGGATCTGATGAATTGGGTTTTTCAGCCTCATTTGGATAGATCTATGGTTGTGTTTTTTGATAACATACTTATCTATTCTAAAACTGAATCTGAGCATGCTCAGTATTTAAGAACTATGTTGCAAATTTTGTGCGAGAAATAGTTGTACACAAGATTCAGTAAATGTGAGTTTTGCCTTTGAGAAATTGGATTTCTTGGTCATATAATTTTCGTGGATGGGATTCATGTTGATCCATGTAAAATTTCTACCATTGTTAACTGGAAAGCTTTGAAAAATATTTTTGAGGTACGAAGTTTTCTGGGCTTAGCAAGTTATTATCGTCGTTTTGTTAAAAACTTCTCTATAGTTGCTTCACTGATGACCAGGTTGTTATAGAAAAATGTTGAGTTTGTTAATGCCAACAGATTTTTTATCAGCTAAAAAGTATGTTGACTAAAGCTCTAGTACTAACTCAGCTTGAATTCGAGGAATAATATGTTGTTTTTGCTCTGAATTGTCCAATTCACGATCTAGAATTGGCCGCAATTGTTTTTGCTTCTCATCAATTATTGCACACGAGAGAAATTAAAGCATTTTAAGGTGCACACAGCCTGCAACATGACCGTGTGACCATATTTCAAATATGCACACGGTCTGGCAGACGGCTTGCGACACGGTCATGTGAAATTATTTCAAAAGTTACACGGTCTATCACACGGTTGGCGACATGACCATGTCCCTATGCTGCACGGCCTGGGCTTTGTCACACGGCCATGTGACCCCTACTTTCAAAAATTGTCAAGTTTTCCAAACTTTTCTGTTTTGTTAAAAAATGATCTCTGAACGTTGCCAAACTATTTTTAGGGCCTCGTAGGCTCAGTTTAAGGCCCATAAATGTATTTCTACTTTGTTTAAAATGAGTTATTGAATATTATTATTTAATTTGCATAATTGTTTCTAATTGAAAGTAAATGTTCTAAATTGTACTGTAATACTTCGTAACCCTAATGCAGCAACAGATATGGGTTAGGGGTGTTACATTAACGGTCAATTTTCAAGATTCCCCTAAAAAATCTTATAATTTGCTATTATGGATAGAAACTTGACTTTATGGAGCAAGAACTCAACTCTTATAGGTGTCAAATTCAAGTATTTTGTGACTCATGATGTAACAATCTGAATTCCAATGGTGTCAAAAAATACAGTTTTAGAACCTCATTTTCTTAAACTGAGTCCGTAAATATAAAATAAGAATATTTATGGAGTTAATATTAGAATATAATAAAGATCATTTAAGTAATTTAAGTAATAAAATTGTAAATTAAAGTTTAGTGACTAAATTGTAAAATTTCAATCATTGTTGAGTTTTAATTTAGAATAGGCTTAGGGACCTATATAGCAATTCAATTGGTTCGCATGAACTTTCACATGTTTTCGTTTTCCACATTCTATAAAAATACAAAGCATAGCAAATTCATTCATATTTCATTTCAATTATCATATAACCCATTCATGTTGTAACACCCCTAAGCTGGTCAGAATAACATAGTGTGTATCAAACAGCCAAATAAAACCCGTTACTGATAGATTCAGATCCTTTGGCTTAATTTAAATCTTTAAAAAAATACAGTTGTAAGGGTTCCTTTTTTTAAAAAAACCACTATTCTTTACTCATTTAGTAACACATCTTTAAGGAAAGTAATAGGAATTAATAAAGACAATCTGTTAATCATGCATACTTAAAAGAAATGACAAGTTTGTAAACTGCAACTCAAGGGAGTTTGGCGTACACATGTATAATAAGATGCAATTCCACTTTTAAGACAAAAAAATACAGCTTTGGGGTAAAAGAAAAAGTTAGGTTCAAAACATATATATACGCCATCTGCCGAATAGCCATGCATGATACAAAATAGACAAGTGGCTCACTCGTAGACGTAGCTCTAGCATAGTCCCCTTTTATTGATCTTCTTTTACTAATCAGTCGCCTGAGAAATAAAAGTAATAGAGTAAGTTCAAGTCAACTTAGTGAGTTCCAAATAGACACAGAACGATTACCAGGTTATTGATAATTAACCCAAATATAAAGATATTTTCAAAACTCAATCTTACAGACATATTACACCAAGTTGCCAGTTCATTTTTCTAGCGACAACACTTTGCCATTATAATGCACAAAATATCCCTGGCGGATACATACCGCCAACTTATACATATTTCCCCCAATCATATATGTTTACTTCTGACCTAACCTTGTGCCAGCCTTGGACCCATATTTTAGAAATCAGAATCACATGTCAATCATAATCATATTTATATTCATATTCTTTGTTAAATTGAACATGTGTTCTCCTGCAAAGTCGGGCCGTAATCTGCCAGTTTAGTATGCAATAAAGTTTTCCTACAAGAGCATCACAAATAATGCTTATTTCCACATTCTCACATGTCACAAATAGTCTGGTATTGGGCTTGCACACAAGGTGGGTAATTTTACCTCGACCATGGCCATGCTCGCACATCAATTCACAATGCATCGACCCATCTTCAATAAAGACAACTTACCTTACACAAACCATAGATCATATAATTTTCATAAGTCAAAGGAAGTAAGAAGGAACACACCATAAACTTCAGAAAAAATCTACTTTACTGTTCATTTGCCTCGATTGCTCTGACCTTTACTAGCTTCTTGAGCTAAATAAGAAACAATCATAAATATCAGACCATTTATCTATTAAAAAAATTATCATTCATGCGCTAATGCAAAGATGTAAATCCCCTCGTTATCAACCTAGAGGTTTCCTAAAAAATTATCAGTCAGTTGGTACTTAGCAATGGCGTTTTGACATGAATTTGGAAACCTTTCTCGTCTCCTCTACCGAAGATAACTTAAAAATTCTTAAAGACATAGGGAAAAACAAAGAGAGAAATCAAATGTGAAACATGCTGACTATAGGCATCCTTTTATAGTATAGATAGCGAAAAATAAGCTTAGTAGGAAAGTTAGAAATCTCACCATCATCCTTGAAATTAGAAACTAAACTTGCCTAACAAAATTTGAAGTCTAATCTTTTACCAAGCACAACTACTACCACTAATCAGAGTGGTAAAACATTGCTTGTACACTTAAGTAACCAACTAAACAATTCATTCGGTTACCTAAACATATCAAGCTATCAGTTACATTATTTTAATTCAATTCCAACTAGGCCCCAACTAAACTCTAATGATACTTACTGAGCTATCATTTCCACATAAAACAATTCTATGGCTCCACTAACTAACCAAAGTGCCCAGAACATTTGGCGTCGGTGGATTGTCTCATAAAAGAGTCTACCAAACCAGACAGCTTGCCAAACCTTAGAGTTCGCCAAATGGCAAATTCCAGCAAGGCGTCCCCCAAAAGGGCGTACTGTCAAATTCACACAATACGTCATCCAAACACTTAATAGATAATTCACCCTTTTTCTACCCTAGCTTATGCAATTATACACCAACAACATATCGGTATGATTTATGCCAGACGGGCTGACACAACTCTCCCCTCACTTAGAAAATTTTATCCTCGAAATTATTACCTGTGAATAGCTGAGGATACTCCTCTCTCATCAAACTCTCTCTCCTAGGTGGCTTCCTCCGTACTATGGTTCTTTCACAATACTTTTACCAGTGGAATTCATTTATTTCTCAATTCTTTCACTTCTCTTGTTAAAATGTGAACAGGCTCTTCTTCATAATATAAGTTGGGTTCTACCTCAAAAGTTTCTACTTGCAGCACATGGTCTAGATTCGATCTGTATCTCCTTAGCATGGATACGTGGAACACGTTATAAATCTTCGACAGTTCTGGCGGTAGTGCCAATCTATACGCCACTAGACCAACTCGATCCAATACTTTTTATGGTCTTATAAAACGTGGACTTAACTTCCTGTTTTAACCAAATCTTATAACCTTCGTCTAGGGATAAACCTTCAAAAATACCTTGCCTCCTACTTCAAATGAAATTTCTTTCATTTTTCTATCATCATAAGCCTTCTGATGATCTTGAGTAGCTTTTAAATGGGTTCAAATAATTGAAACTTTTTTTTCTGTTTCCCATACTAAGTCAGGTTCAATTATCTTTCTCTCATTGAGTTCCAACCAACAGGTGGGTGATCTGTACCTTCTTCCATATAGTGATTCAAAAAGTGACATTCCCACGCTGGCATGATAACTATTGTTGTAAGCAAACTCCGCCAATAAAAGATATTTTTCCCAGTTTATTCCAAAATTTGTTACACAACTTCTAAAAGTTTCTTCGAGAACTTGAATTACTCTTTTTGATTGCCAATCTGTCTGAGGATGGAAGGCAGTACTGAACCGTAACTTGGTTCCTAAAACCTTGACGTGAACCTTGGATTC
The DNA here is from genome assembly GCA_013677275.1 of Gossypium schwendimanii. Taxonomy (NCBI): domain Eukaryota; kingdom Viridiplantae; phylum Streptophyta; class Magnoliopsida; order Malvales; family Malvaceae; genus Gossypium; species Gossypium schwendimanii. Next base: position 22,820,186 of record CM025245.1, read on the forward strand.
AGTCTAACACTATGGACCTTGGTATTCCGTGGAGAAACACAATCTCAAATGGAGCGAGAAGAAAACTCTGACAATGGAAGAACTTTTCCCAATTTAGTCCAGAATCTGTTACACAACTTCTGAAAATGACTTTGAGAACTTGAATTACTCTTTCTGATTGCCCATTTGTTAGGGGATGAAAAGCTGTATTGAATCGTAACTTAGTTCCTAAAGATTCTTAAAGTTATTTACAAAACCTCAACGTGAACCTTGGATTCGGTCTAACACTATTGATGTTGGTATACCGTGGAGGCGCACAATCTTAGATATGTAGTGTTTGACCAATTTTTCCAGTGAATAGTTTGTGCATATAGGCAAGAAATGAGCTAACTTAGTAAGTCGATTTATCATCACCCATACTACATTTTTTTATTTGTAGGATTGAGAGGAATCTTGAAATGAAATCCATGGTAATCTTGTTCCACTTCCATTCAGAAATATCTAAAGGATACAAATTTTCTGAGGGAATTTGATGTTCTGCCTTCACTTGCTGGCATGTCAAATAGCTTGAGACATACTTTGATATCTTCTTCTTCATTCTAGGCCATCAATAAAAGCTTATCAAATCATAGTACATCTTAACGCTTCCTGGATGGAGTGAAAAGGGTCCTTGAGGACCCTTCTTTAACAATGTTTGTCTCAAGTCATTTCCTACTAGCACATACATCTTACCCATAAATCGAAGTTTGCCATCCTTTTTCAAGGTAAGTCTCGTAGTATCGTCTGATGCTAATGGCTTCTTGTACTCATCATACTTTACATCTTTTAATTGTTCTTCTAGAATTTGAGAAAGAAAAATAGGTCAGGCAGTCAATTCTGCAAGTAGCAATCCATTATCTGCCATGTGAACACTTACTCGAAGAGATGCCAAAGTTGCCTGCATAAAGCATCCACCACTATGTTAGCCTTTCTAGGGTGGTACTCAATTTCTAGGTCGTAGTCTTTTAATAGCTCCATCCAACATCGTTGGTGTAGATTCAAATCTTTTTGTGTCATCAAGTACTTCAAGCTCTTGTGGTCCGAAAACACGTGACACTTTTCCCTATAGAGATAATGTCTCTAGACATTTGAAGTTAGCACTACAATTGCTAGTTCCAAGTGTTGGATAATTCTTCTTGTGCGACTTGGGCTAGTGAGATGCATACGCCACAACCTTCCCTCTTTGCATGAGCACACATCCCAGTCCATTTAGGGATACGTCAGTGAACACAGAATATTCCATGCCAGCCTTCGACTGAGCCAAGATAGGGGCCTCTATTAAAATTGTTTTCAGCTTGTCAAAGCTCTCCTAACACGCCTCAGTCCACTCGAATTTTTCTTTCTTCTTTAATAGTCGTGTGAGAGGTGTTGCCACCATGGTAAACCCTTTTACAAATTACTTACAGTAACCTGTCAATCCCAAAAAACTATGTTCATCAATGACATTTCTTGGTGAATTCCAACCGAGCACTGCTTTAATCTTATTAGGGTCTACCTGTATGCCTTATGCAGAAATAATGTGACCCAAGAAATGAAATTCTCCTAGCTAAAATTCGCTCTTACTAAAGTTGGCTAATAACTTGTTTTCTCGGAAAGTCCTTAGCACAACCTTCAAGTGTTCTTCATGCTCTACTATGCTTTTAGAGTAGACCAAAATATAATCGATAAAGATGACTACAAAATAGTACAAGTAGGGCTGGAAGACTCTATTCATCAGATCCATAAACACTGTTGGCGAATTTATTAATCCAAACGACATCACAAGGAACTCATAAGGTTCATATCGTGAATGAAACGTAGTTTTCAAAACATTATCACCCTTAATTTTTACTTGGTAGTAACCAGATCGCAAGTCGATTATGTAGAAAGTTGCAGCTCCACTTACTTGATCAAACAAATCTTCTATCTGAAGTAGCAAATATTTATTCTTAATGATCGCTTTGTTCAATTGACAGTAATTGATGCATAAGCGAAGAGTCCCATTCTTCTTTTCCACGAATAGGATTGGAGCACCCCAAGGTGAAACACTTGGTCGAATAAATCCTTTATCAAAAAGATCTTGTAGCTACTTCTTCAACTCATTAAACTCCAATGGCGCCATCCAGTACGGAGCACAAGATATAGGTGTAGTATTAGGTGCCACTTCAATCAAAAACTCTACCTCTCGGTCTAGTTGCATGCCTAAGAATTCTTTTGGAATCACATCGGAGAACTCCTTCACGATCATTACTTGGCTGATGTCCTTCCTCGCCTCAGTCGAATCCATAATATACGCTAGATAGGCGTCTGAGCCCTTAAGTATTAGCTTCCTAGCAGATACTACCAAAATTTTGCTACCTACAATATTGGTCTGCACATTAGGCAGTAAAACTTCTTTACCTTTTATAGTTAATAATCATAAACCTCCGACTCAAAAATCAACCATGACTTTATGTCTGGTTAACTAGTCCAGCCCAAGGATAGCATCGAACTCATGAAAACTTAGCAGCACTAAGTTCGCCAAAAAAATGTGTTCACCAAAAGTCATCAGGCAGTTTCTAATTACTCTATGGACCACAATACTTTGACCAATGGGGTTGGTCACCAACACATTTGTCTCAGAAGAGACCACTTCTAGACTCTTACCTTTCACTATCTTTGTACAGATGTACAAATGGGTTAACCTAGGGTTTATTAATGCATGAATGCGATGTCCTAGAAAAGAAAATTTACCCATGATAACCTCTGGTAACTTTGCATTTTCTTTAGCCTTCATTAGATAGGCTCTGGCAGACACCCTTGAGTTAGGCTTGGTGTAGTTCTTCTTTGAAGCTCCTTGTATTGATCTCGATTTTGAAACTATTCTAGATCTCACCTCCTACTGAGTACTTTGAGCCCCACGTACAGATTGTTCCGAAATGGTATTAGCTTTCGAGGGGTAGTCTCTAATCTGATGATCCAATGATCCATAAGCATAATTGGCTCCCTGTTGTTTCCAACATTGACCCTGATGATTCCTCTTACAATGTTCACATATAGGGTCCTTTTATTATCTTGGAGCCTCTTGTGCTTAATACTAAGGTGGCTTGTCGTGCACCTCATTCTCATCGAAAAATCGAGGGCTAAAAATCTCTCCTTGGTGTAGAGAAGCTTTTATCTTTCGATTTCTTAAAATTTGTCGAGGGTGGTGGACTAGAGATTCCACGCTTCATTCTTTCCCTATCATGTCCCCTATTTCTTGAGTAATCGTTTTAATCTTCTGATCCTTGGCTTTCATGGCTGCTAAACTATGAATTTCTGATGCTGCCTCCAAGGCACGGATTTCATCCCTTAAGCCCCACTCAAATTTATTGCACAAAGCTTTTTTCGGTTTGTAACATGTCTAGCAAATAACGACTAAGTCTGACAAATTCTCGTTCATATTCCATTACCAGTATTTGTCTTTGCTTGAGATACAGTAACTCTTTCTTCATTTGTTCGACATACATTGGGTTAACATACTTTCTCTAAACTTCATTAAGAACTCCCAATCTATTTTTTCTTCAAAGGTCACACTTATCAGCATTTCCCACCATTAATATTCCTATCCTTCTCGCAAAGAAACAACGCATAAGAGGCTATCCGCTGATGTACATTTTAACTCTGTAATCACTTTACCTACACGATATAGCCACTATTCTATTGTGACGAGATCATCATCCTTATCCCTAGAAACTCTTTAGCGTAACACTTACATATTTCCCTCATGAGATCTCCTTTAAACTGAGTTGTAGTCAGTGCAAAAGGTATTGGCTATACCACTTCAGGCTGAGGTTATTGTGGCAGTTGAGGTACTTGAACTGTCCCAAGAAACTAATCAAACCACTGACTCATCATTATGATAAAAGTATTGCAGAAAACATTTCTAGTCTCACCCGAATCAGTTGCAGGACCCTGTCCTTGTGCCAGAGGTACATGTCTCTCAATCTCTTCACCTATAGCTTCTCTTGAGCTTTCAAACATATTTCTTATCTACAATAAAACTTAAGTAAATCAAAACTATAGGGACTAAGTGAAAGATATATCATGCATGGCAGGGCATGACTTAACCTTCGTTTTATGAGAATCGGCTAAATTTAGCCTCTGATACCGAAAACTTGTACCACCCCTTAGCCCGCTAGAATGACACGGTGTGTATCGAACAACTAAATAAAATGCCCAACGGATCGTGGTGTTACTGACAGATTAATATATTTTGGCTTAATTTAAATCTTAAAAAAATACAGTTGTAAGGGTTCCCCTTATTATTAAAAACCATTATTCTTTACATATTTTGTAACACATCTTTAAGGAAAGTAATAGGAATTAATAAAGATAATCTATTAATCATGCACTACAATGTATGACAAATACACTTAAAAGAAAAGACAAGTTTGTAAATTGAAAATCAAGGGAATTTGACATACACATATATAATAAGGGACAATTCCACTTTTAAGACAAAACAATACAACTTTGGGGTACAAGAAAAATTTAGGTGCAAAATGTATATATACGCCATCCACCAAATAGCCATGCATGATACAAAATAGACAAGTGGCTCACTCATAGACGCAACTTTGGCGTAGTCCCGTTCTATTGATCATCTTCTACTAATCAATTGCCAAAAAAAGAAAATTAACAGAGTAAGTTCAAGTGAACTTAGTGAGTTCCAAATAGGCACGAAATGATTATCACGTTATCGATAGTCAACCAAAAAATAAAGACGTTTCCGAGACTAATTCTTACAAACACATTACACCAAGTTGCTAGTACAATATTTTGGCGATAAAAGTTCGCCATTATAACTTACAAATATCACTAACGGATACATACTGCCAACTTATACGTATTTCCCTCAATCATATATGTTTACCTATGACCTAACCTTGTGCTAGTCTTAGACCCATATTTCAGAAATTAGAATCACATACCAATCATAATCATATTTATATTGATATTCCTTGTTAAATTGAACACGTGTTCTCCTCAAAGGTCGAGTCGTGATATGTTAGTTCGGTTAAAAATAAAGCTGCCTTACTGGAGGCATCATAAATAATGCTTCTTTCCACAATTTTACATGTCACAAATAGTCTGGTACTAGACTCACACACAAGGTGGGTATTTTCACCTCGACCATGGTCATACTCACACATACAACACTAGTTTATTACTCACACATCAATTCACAACACATCGACCCATCTTCATTAAAGACAACTTGCCTTACACAACCCACATATCATAGAATTTTCATAACTTAAAGGAAGTAAGAAGGAACTCACCAGAAACTTCAGGATAAAATCTACTCTACTGGTCCTTTATCTCAATTGCTCAGACCTTCATTAGCTTCTTGAGCTAAATAAGAAAGAATCATAACTATTATGTAACACCCCGACCCGTGTCAGTCACTGGATTTGAGTTACAAGGCATTATCGATCAAAAACCCAACTCAGAATTTTTTTTTCATAAATTATACCAACTCAACCACAAAATTTCATTCCATATATATATATATATAATCACATAACCAATTAAAATCAACAAGCATCATTAATCAAATTTCATATACTAATCATGTTTCAAAAATTCAACCATATCATTATCATTTACCTAATCAAAATTTAATATCATTCCAATTCTTAAAAC
>CM025245.1:22943889-22958531 GCA_013677275.1 Gossypium schwendimanii
ACTTATCTTGATAGTATTTTATTAATTTAATATTAAAATGGTTATCTTAATAAATTTAATATTTATCTTGTAGATAAATATTTTACTAATTTAATAGATTTAATATTAAATTTAAGCTTGATCTTAGTTGAACTCTCTAAACTCTTCCTATATAAAAAGAGTCTTGGGTCATTATTTTTCATAGACTTGAGTTGAAGAAAAAGTTATAGAGAGAATTATTCGAAGAAATTATTTCAGAAGATTTCTAGAAACATTTTTCTTCTTTAAAAATTTGCCAAAAGTTTAGAGAAATTATGAAATTACCCCACTAGTAATTTTGTGAAAAATTTTCTAATTCGAAGCGATACCACACTTGGTAGACATGAGCTTGAGGATAGCGGAAAAGACTACTTGATCGAAGCGTTCATCCTAAGCAGATCCAAAAGGAATAATTTTGATTAAGTGTTTATTACTTTAGATATCACAACCAATTTCTTATTTTTGGAAAAAAAAAATTAAAACTTTAATTTTTCCCTTAAACTTGTTTTCCGCTACATTTTTCAAAGCCGTTTATTCAACAATTGGTATAAGAGCCAGGTCATGCTCTATTTATAAGTATAAACATGTAATCAAAATAGATTTTTTTCTTCTTAAATGATTTGATTACATAGAAAGTGACATTCTTTAGATCTTACGTATGTTTTGAGTTATATTTAGGAATTGATGCGATATTATATACTTGTTATTTTTTACCAAGGTTGTGGTTTTTAGGAAATAGACCGTGGACTACCATTTTCACGCATGACATTATTTTTAATTTCATTGAATTCTTTTAATTCAGAAACAAACATAGGACTTTTAAAAAATAGCACATGACGAGAAGATGGAGCGATGACGGTTAAAAGACCCAATGAATGCCTTGTGGTGAAAAACTATGTAATTTTATTTTTTATTTCTTTTCTAGATATAGAACCATGAAACCTTAGTTGACAATTTTATTTTAATTATCCATCTCTCTATATATCTCTTTAGTAATTGTTAATGTTATAATTGTGATATATATGTATGAGATGATCCACAGTTGATCGATTAAAGATAAAAAGTGTGGTAATGCAAAAATACATGTGCTGTGTTGTTCTATTCACTTCTTTAGGTTATTTGATTGTTGTGAGAAGTTTGGTAATGAGAAGGTGCATGGCTAGGATTGACTCTGGTAAGGAAAGACTTGGTTTTTAAGTGGTCAAATATGACTCACCCCGTTTCTTAGAGCTATTCTTGTAACACTTTAGGTGAATCCCACATCGACAAAGCATGGGTGAGACCTGAGGTATATAAAGACGTAGTAGCACTTAAGTGGTAAGAGGCTTTTTGGGGTGTATAGGTGCTCTCAAGAATAAAATCATGAGGGCCATGTGCACCAAAAGCGGACAATATCTTACCAGGCTGGGTGTTGGCTATGACATTATTGGTATTAGAGCCACTTACACTGCCTCTTGAGTGATGGAGGGGCAAACCTCAGTGAGGATGCTGATTCCCTAACCGAATGGGGGAATGTAACACCTTAGGTGAATCCCACATCGACAAAGCATGTGAGAGACCCGAGCTATATAAAGGGGTAGCAACACTTAACTCGTAAGAGGCCTTTTGGGGGGTATGGACACTCCCAAGAACGAAATCATGAGGGCTATGTGTGCTCATAATAGATGATATCTTATTGGGCTGGGTGTTGGCAATTCGTGAATCAGAGCCAGGTTTATAAAAACCCGAATGAAGCCACAAGTTTTGACAAATTAGCATTTTCTGTAAAATATAATAAATTGATTTTTTTAAAAATTAATTAATAAAAAATCAGAAATGTTTAAATCTTTTTGACAAAAATAATATTGTATGAAAATTAGTTGTAAATGGGGTAGGAACGAGAACACATTGCATTATTTGAAAATGTTTTCTTAAAAAAAAATTCCTTGGATCACTTGCCAATTCTCACTTACTCATTTTATTTAAATTTTATGCAAATAGTAGATAAAAATGCCTCCTGAACGCGGGTGTCTGGCTGTTAATGCACTGGTGGAACCATTTTCGAGGCAAGCTACACTTGGAATTGGTTTCGAGCCCCTAGTTAAAGTGATGATTAGGGTGTTTTAGAGAATAGCTGGTGGGAACCCTACCCTAGCTACCTGAGGTTTTCCACTTGAATGACTCCGAATTTAGGTGGTAAAAAATTTTGGGAGTTAAAAGAGCTAATCTGATCATTGCTGAATATTGGTTGGACAGTGTTGAGAGGATCCTTGAGCAGATGGGATGCTCGGATGAGGAGAATTTGGGTTGCACTGTGTCCCTACTAAAAGGTGAAGCTTATTGCTGGTGGAATATAGTAAAGAGAAGGATAACTACTGATCACTTGACTTGGGAGTTCTTTTTGGAGTCCTTTCGAAAGAGGTACTTGGGAGAGCAGTACTTGGACGCTAGAAACAGAGAGTTTTTGGATCTAGTCCAGGGAAGTAAGTCTGTGGCTTAGTACGAGTCTGAGTTTGTACGGCTTAGCTAGTATGCTCTAGAGATGGTGTTTTTTTAAAAAAGAGAGGTGTAAGAGGTTCCGGTTTGGGCTAAATCAGGACATTCGAGTATATCTAGTAGCATAGAACATTGAGGTCTTCGATAATTTGGTAGAGAAGGCCAAGGCAGTAGAAGAGACATTGATTGAGCCACTAAGACCAATTGTATCTGAGTTTGGGAAGAGGGGTTTCGATCAGTCAGGATCATCGAGAAGGCTAGGTAAGAGAGTCCATGATTCTTGGAAGTTTGATAGAGGTGTTCGACAGGACTCTCGATCGAGCTAGACTGGACCACAAAGCACTACAGTAGCTTCTATGGGTGGATCGATCGAGGTAACAACTTGTGAACATTGTGGATGTGGGCATTCAGGAGTGTGTTGGAGAGTGTCGGGGGCGTGCTTGCATGTAGGTTAATAGAGCATGGATTCGAGACTACCCGAAGAGAATTGAGTTGGCTCAGATTATCGCACCTGTTAGAGGTCGAGGTCAAGGGCATGGTGGTAATGGGAAATTGATGGGTCAGAGGACAGTTGCCCATGTAGTAGTTGTATCGACTTAGTCTAGTGGACCTGTTTGTTTTTACGCTGTGAGGGAGGCGGAGGACCGCGAGACAATGCATGTTATTGTAGGTACATTTATATTGCAATCATTTTCTTTAATTTTGTTTATAGATTTGGGTTTCACCCATTCATATATTGTAAGCGATCTAGTTGGTGAGTTGGGGGTTTTGGTAGAGACCATTAGGCAGGGTGTGATAGTGACAAGTTCTTTGGGAGAGAGTGTTCTAGTTGATCGGGTTTATCAGAGGTGTCCGCTGTCAGTCCATGGGTATGTTTTTCCCGTGGATTTGATGAAATTATCGTTTCGTGGGTTTGATGTGATTCTCAGAATGGATTGACTGGCCGAGCATAGGGCAAAGGTAGATTTTGAGATGAAGTGGCTTACATTGAGAGTTGAGGTTGGATTGGAGATTGTGGTAGTTAGGGAGAGACCCGAATTCCTCTCCAATGTGGTATTAACGACCAAGGTTGAAAAACTATTGAGTAAAGGTTGTGAACCTTTCTTAGTCTATATGCTCAATTCAGCTAGTAAGGATTTGAGGGTTCAAGATATCTATACAATGAGGGGTTTTCTTGATGTGTGTCTAGAGGAGTTACCGGTTTGCCGCCAGATCGAGAAGTTGAGTTCGCTATTGAGGTTTATCCTGGTACCGCATTGGTGTCCATTACACCTTATCGCATGGCACAGAAAGAACTCATGGAGCTGAAGATTCAGTTACAAGATTTATTAGATCGAGGGTTTTTTTGATCAAGTGTATCGCCTTAGGGTGTGCCGGTGTTGTTTGTAAATAAGAAAGATGGTACCTTGAGGTTGTGTATCGATTATCGACAATTGAACAAGTTAACCATCAAGAGCAAATATTCGTTGCCTCGAATTGATGACCCATTTGATCAGTTTAGGGGAGCAACGGTGTTTGTGAAGATTGATTTGAGGTTTGGGTATTATCAACTCAAGGTGAGAGAGGCTAATATATTGAAGACTACGTTAGGACTTGGTATGAGCATTACGAGTTTCTGGCTATGCCGTTTGGGTTGACGAATGCACCTGCAGCGTTCATGGACACAATGAACCGAGTTTTTCACTTGTATCTGGATCAGTTCATAGTTTCCTTTATAGATAACATTCTCGTGTATTTTCGAATCAAGGATGACCATGATGCACATCTACGGATTGTTCTTCAGATTCTACGTGAGAAACAGTTGTATGCGAAGCTGAGTAAGTGTGAGTTCTAGCCTCGAGAGGTAATGTTTCTCGGTCATGTGGTATCTTTTGAGGGGATTCGTGTTGACCCAAAGGCGGTCGAGGCTATTGTAGTGTGGAAGCAGTCGAAGAGTGTTACTAAGGTTTGAAGTTTTTTGGGGTTAGCTAGTTATTACCTTAGATTCGTTAAGGGGCTCTCCATCATAGCTGCACCCGTAACGAAGCTACTTTAGAAGAATGTGCCATTTGAGTGGACCCAAGAGAGGTAGAAGTGCTTTGAGAAGTTAAAGACGGTGTTGACTGAGGCACTAGTGTTGGTGCAATTGGAGTCCGGGAAAGAGTATGTGGTTTTTAGTGATGCATCATGTACGAGACTTAGGTGTGTTCTGATGCAGGATGAGAAGGTGGTAGCGTATGCTTCGACACAGTTAAGGCCACATGAGTGTAATTATCGGACCTACAATTTGGAGTTAACTGCTATGGTCTGTGTGCTCAAGATTTGGTGTCAGTATGTGGATGGTGAGAGGTGTGTTATCTACACCGATCACAAGAGTCTTTAGTATCTTCTATCTCAAAAGGAGTTAAACTTGAGATGGAGGCATTAGATTGAGCTACTGAAAGATTATGACTGCATGATTAAGTATCATCCCGGTAAAACAAATGTGGTTGCTAATGCTTTGAGTCAGAAGTCGATGGTTGAGTTGTGAGCCATGTTTGCATAGTTGAGTTTGACTAGTGATGGTGATTTGTTGGTTGAACTTCAGGTGAAGCTGACTGTATCACGTTAGATTAAAGAAAGGTAGTTGGTTGATGAGGTTTTAGTGAAAAAGATCTAACAAGTTGAGGATTGTAATAGTAGAGACTTTGGGTTGAATCTTGACGGTATCTTATGTTTCCATAGGAGATTGTGTGTGCCTTTTTATTTGGAGCTTAGGCATGCGATTCTTATCGAGGCGTATAGTAGCCCATATGCTATACACCCCGATAGTATCAAGATGTATTGGCATCTTCGAGAATTATATTGGTGGCCTGGATTGAAGCGGGATGTTACTGACTTTGTGGGTCGATGTTTAGTATGTTAGAGAGTGAAGGCAGAGCATCAACATTCTTCAGGTTTGTTACAGCCAATATAGATTCTGGAGTGAAAATGGGAGAGGATTACAATAGACTTTGTCTTGAGTTTGCCACTGACCCCAACAAAGAAAGATTTGATTTGGGTGATTGTTGATCAGTTCTCGAAGAGTGCGTATTTTCTAGCAATGCGTACTAATAACCTAATGGATAGATTAACTGAGTTGTACGTGGTGTAGATAGTTCGACTTCATGATGTACCAATTTTGATCATATCTGATAGAGATTCGCGATTTTTCTCGAGATTTTGGAGGAGTCTTTAGGGAGCTTTGGGTTTGAAGCTTAACTTTAGTACAATTTATCATTCTTAGACAAATGGTCAGTTGAAACGAGTAATTCAGATATTCGAGGATATGTTACTCAATTGTGTCATGGATTTTGGTGGTAATTGGGCGCGATATCTGCCTTTAGTGGAGTTAGCTTACAACAATAGTTACCAGTTGAGTATTTAGATGGCACCATTCGAGGCACTATATGGTAGGCCATAGAGCCCACTCGAGCTGCTGTTGAGGCACCCACTCAACTTGCTGCCGAGGCACCTACTCAAACTGCTACTAGAGAACCTGAAAAGACGACGTCCCTAAACGTTGAGAAGGATGAAAAAGGAAAAAAGAATGACACTACCACCATTGCCACCACTAAAGGGAAAGACCTTGTTCCACCTTCACCACCAGCTTCTGTAACCGCACAGGACCATGAAATTGATCGTTTGATTGATGAGGTAATGGAAATTGACAAGGAGGGGGAAGTAATGAACCCTAAAAAGAGGATGTGGCGGTACAAAGTCAGTGCCTAAAAATTCACTCGTTGGGTAAAATAAAGTGTTTATATGCTAGTCCAAACAAGCTAAGTTTTTTCTTTCTTTAATGTATCTTGCTTTTCATTTCTTTTGCTATGACATTTATTGTACAAATTTCTCTTTTGGCTGTTCTCTTATATATTTGGTTATGCATTATGGACAATGAATCCCTTAGGTTTGGGGGTGCGTTGTGCATTTAGGCTGCATGCTATAGTTAGTATGTATGGTCATTTTAGTATAGTTAATTTGTTTTGCCACTGCAATGCAACCATTATGTATTATTTGCCTATGAGTAATACAATTTGTACTTATGATGTTCGATGATGAGCCTAGATTCTTCAATACACTTAGAACATGTGACAATGGATTAGTTGAATTTAGCTTAGGTTTGGTTGCTTGAAAATTAATTTCTAAAATTGAGATGTCATATACTTAAATTTTTTGGGTTATAGGAAGTATATTCTAATGAACTTAGGGACTTTTGAAGCCAAGTTCAGTCATTTTGCCTTGACATTATTAAAAAAAGGGTAGTAGGCACTCCAATGCTTAGAATTGCTGAGTAAGTCAGAACCACTTTATTTGCTCCATCGTGTTGTTGATTAGAAAGGTGAGTTTAAATAAGTGTGTAATCAAAAGTAAATAAATTAGGGGCACTCCGCTGTAGTAATGAACTGAGTAGCTAAGGAGGTAGTTGTTTGCTTCATCCATCTTTAAAGTAAAAAGCCTTAGCTTCAAGATTGATTTCTGTTTAAATTGTGACATGATTGAGTTCTAGGTAATTCGATGTATGCTCTATTGTGATTATCAAGTCAACGAATTTTGTGACATGCTAAATCCCCTAATATACTAATTTGATTTAAAAAAACACAAAACAAAACAAAAAACACAAATGTAAATGGTTTATACAAGTATGCTTAGAGCAAGAGTGACTTGAGTTTAAGTGAAAAATGAACTGAGTAAGCTAGGAGATATTTGCTATGGCCAAAACATACATGGAACTTAGAAAATCGTGTTTTTAGGGAGCAATTTTCTGTGCTACCTTTGTTGAATCAAACATTTGAAACTCAAACAGGTTTTTAATGAGAGAAAATGGTTGAGAACTGAGGTATATATTGGTCTTCGAGTAGATTGACAGTACAAGATGGGTTCATGCACTGGCAATACTGCTGCATATTCATGCATATTTTGCTTGAGGACAAGTAATAACTCAGGCTTGGGGGTGTGATAACTATTGAAGAGAGTTACATTTCATACATTTAGACCTAGCTAATTGTTTGTACTTGGGTACATTCAGTGGCATTTTAGGGCATTTTATTAGTATTTTTATCAATTGCATAAGGAGCTTGGACTGTGTTTATATGTTAGATACTTCTAATTGCATGTGGAAGGGTTGTGTTTGGTGGTTTGGATGGTGTAGGATGTTGAGAAGGAAATAAAAGAGTGAAGGTTTGTCAGGGTAAAAGGTTGGACAGCTTTCCATCTTGTATACTATTGCAATTTTAGGAAGATGATCGAGTCAACACTCGACATATACTAGTTTCAGCCTAACTCTACTTGTACCAGAAAAATTTGCCTAAAAAAAAGGAGAGGATATGATGGGCTATTGGAGCTATCCTAGGAAAAAAAAGCTTATAAAAAGCTAAAGGTGGAAACCCTAAAAGGTATAGAGATTCAGAAGCAACAATAGACGGTAGCTGTTGAGTAGAGACAAAAAGAGGAAATTGAAGGTAGTCCCTCTAAGCCACCATAGGACACTGTGCAGTTGGATGGTGGATTGTTTTGGCGACAACTATCTTCCTAAGTTCTTCCATTATTTCTTAATCTATTCTCCGGTGAATTGAATTGATCAAAATGATGTTGGGTGATATTTTAAACTTGAATTTTAATTGTCAACCCATGAGTTAAATCGCTTAGGGTTAGGATTACATGATGAAAACTTTTATTTTCCTTAATGGTTGAAGAATATATTTGATTTAATCTACCGTTTCATTCAGTTGTTTTTATTTCTCAATTGTATGTGTACATTCCCTCGACATAGATATGTGTGCAGTATGCCCATAAACTGAATCTAATTCTAAAAAGGTTGGATTAGTTGGACTAAAATTGAATGATACAAGTGGGTATTCAACTGAATACTTGCAGCAAACTCTAGACATAGAGCGACTTTGGTATAGAATGAAGACAAAACAGTGTAGGGTACCGTGCTAAGGCCTATAGGCACATGCCAGGTAACTTGGGATCTTTCTCTTGAAAGAAATAGCTCACTTTAGGTCTCTTCTAAGTAGTAGATTGAGTATGATATTGCTGAGGCTTTATTGAAAGTAAGGGTAGATTCTTAGTAATCCCAACCTTACAAATCAACATCATAGACCTTCTATCCCTTGCCATAGCATCTTTGCCATAACATTCTTAGTTATTTATTTATTCATTCGCATTTTATTCACGTAATTATTCTCGTAATTGCCGCTGCATTTTTACTTTTGTCTTAGCATTTTCTAGTATTAGTCACTTTATTACTTGGATTTGACGTGTATACTTGGACAAATCACATATCATATTCACACGCCACAACCACACAATGTAATGTAATCAGATTTTTGGGCTGCTAACAAACCCTAGTTAGGTCATATCAAAAACTCTATAAATAGATATGTTTAGTCTCATTTTAGGAGGCTTGACCAAGTGAGCCACTTAGTTAGTTTTAGGTTTTTATTTGAGTTTTTAGTTTATTTCAATTTAGTCCTACAATAGTTTTTAGTTTTTATTCTTGCCTAACTTGGATTTGATTTCAATCCAAGCTTTCAATTAAATAGTTTTTATTTTTTTATTTTTGGTTTTCTATTGCAATCGGAATTTATCTTCGTAACTGCTAAAGGAAAGCCAAATTTCATGCACAAATCGACTTCGAAACAAATTTATTTTCTTATTTTTTTATTTAACTTATTATTTTGTATGTTGAATATGAGATTAGGGATTATTGCATCTAGATCCATGAGTGGCTAGTTTTCTTAGGGAGATTAACGAACAAATGTTTGGTTAATTAACGGATGAATTAGGGATTAAATTCAAGTTTAAATTCGAGTTAGTTGGTTTAAATTATGTGCTATTAAACCCTAGAAAGTAATTTAGGATAAACAAGATCAAGAGATAAGTTTGCCTAGTAAATCATAATTTATCCTGGTCAAGAAAGTGAGGTCGAGAGGTAAGCGTTTATTGGTCGATTAGTTAATTAGTTAAAGATCGAGAGGTAATATCTACTTAATTAATAGCTAACTTGATAAACCCCAGTTCTAAAGTTAATTAGGAACATTGAAGTGAGTTAATCTTTTTTCTGCTTAATTTGATTTAATTTCAAATGTTATTTGGTTGTCTTCATTTTAGATAATTTATGTTATTTTGGTTAATTAATTTTAATTTGATTATTCATAATATAACATTAGATTAGTACTATTTGGCCCTGATAGTGTAGAAAATTAATTTTAGTTCAATTCCACCTCATTGGGTACAATCTTCGGAATGCTTCCTGGAGTGTTTTGTTGTAACATTCTTTACTATATTACAATTTGAATTGTATACTTGTAGAAAATGTTTTTTTGATCATATATATTTGTTATAGTATTTTTAGTCCAAACGTTCGTACGTCTAGCGGCGATCAGTGATACGGCTTGGTGGTACTTTCATAATTCAAGATAACATAAACATTTACAAATGGTCATATATAGCACAATTAAAGGGTCTATTCAATTCATAATCTATCAAGACAAACAATTTCACATCTTGGATACAAATGAGTACATGAATATGGTAAATAACCAATTCATTCGTCAATATATGCAAAACAAGTTATCTATGCATACCATTTGCAATTACCACATCTTATACCTTATTACTTATCATTTTCAATCATATAATCACATATCCTTATATACTATTAACATTATTCCATTCATGTTCCATGATACCCATACCATTTACCTTGTTATGGAGTTTATCGATTTACTCGTACTCACTTTGACCCCTAGGGTTCGTTTCTAATTAATTTTTGCAATATGATAGAAACTTTCTTTATCAAGCTCATATATGCAAATTTTTTGTCACATATCGTCATGTCATTTCATTCATATTATTTACCAAGTTTACCATTTGTTGCCCCTATTAACATAACTCGAACTCGGACGGATATATGGATCATTCAACTGATGTGAGCATGGGTACAACATTCTTTCCAAACATGAAGGTTGCGTTGCACGTACCTATGGGACCAATTACGAGGGTGAGGGCTAGAAAGCTTAAGGAGGTGCTCAATGTTCTCATACAAGCTATTTGGGTTGAATTGGAACAATCTACATGTCAATCTGAATTAAACAAGGAGCATCAACTTCGCAGCGTTTTATCCATTGCTCAATAAACATTTTAAGCATATTTACTTTTTAGGCATATTAGCATTCATAAATAAAGTTGTGTTTTTGTTTATTTATATTTCATTGAATGTTTTCTTACATTCATAAATAAAGTTGTGTTTTCTTTATTTATGCTTCATTGATTATCTTGTTGCATTCATAAATAATGTTGTTTTATTTATACTTCATTAAAATTGTTTTATTTATGCTTCATTGATTGTTTTGTTGCATTCAGAAATAAAGTGGTGTTTTTAATTATGCTTTATTGTTTGTTTTTTGATCGGCTGTTAACGTCACAGCAATAATGTGCAAGCGTACACTGTTGATGCAAGTATAGTAGATAGATGTGAGTCTGTCGGATATCGATCTCACAGGGATGGTTATCTTTTGTCTATTAATGTCAGTGAAATAACTAGATAGAAATGAGATAGATTGTGAGGATAGTTGTCAGAGTAATAACTTAAAAATAATAAAATAAAATAAAATATGATAATAATAAACTGGAATCCCTAACATGAATCTTCAACAGAATACTAAGTGCTCACAAGGTATAAAAAGATCTGTGATTGTCGAGGCAATAAATTTCAATGTATATCTTACCAAACGTCACTCCTCTATTTAATCTAAGGCTGAAACATGCACATTAACCCTACCTTCCGATGATGGCAATATGACACTATTAAGAATAAGTTGACTAAATTCCTCTAATCCTCACTCAACATTTGTTGTAATGCCTGTTGGCTCGAACTGTCACTACACTTTTCAGTGTCAGTGACTGCAATAACACTTTCGTGTTAAGAAACATCCAAACCCCAAGATTAAAAAATAAAAGCAAGATTGAATAAGATAACATTTAACCAAGAATTCATGTGTACTTTCATACAAATAGAAAACAGAGAGTAATCACCAGCATTTAGAAAGAAATAAGAAAGAATCGAGTGGAGAATACTATTAATAGACAACTCGACTAAATCTCTTTATTCCTTCTTGTCTCGCACTTAGGTCTCATTGTCAGAAGCTAATCTGCACCAATTTTCACGTTGGCTCATCTGTGAGAGGCTTAAGTTGCCATAGCCGCAAGCTTCATAGTAGGATAGAGAAGATGATCCTCAAGACAAAGCTCTTTACTTCTGTCCTTTTTTATTTCTCACGTCCACTTTTTATGTCATTCTCCAACAATACAAGTCTCATTTCCTCAGAATTATTCTATCCTTGTACATACAGGTTGGTTATACCAGACTGGATAATACACGCATTTTTTTAGTTCTGATCCGGACAACTGTCAGGTGCGGTGAAAATTCTAGACGCAATCTGGAATTAACTCATGCAGTGACATTAATGCAAAAAGATAGCAAAATTAAGGATAAAATAGGTTAGGATTCACTGAGTTATAAAATGCAATTTACTAAACTGAAAATGCTAACATATATGCTAAGGATAACAAAATGGGAACAATTTAACCAATAAGTAAGGAGGAAAACCTATGTTATTTCTAGTGCTATCATTTTTGTTGCATTCAATTTCTTTGGTTTTGCATTTGTTTGTTTAAATTATGAATTGGAGCTTTTTTATAGTGTTTTGCAGGTTATTTTTGTTGAAGACCTTTCATCTCAAAACTAGAATTCAAAGGAGGGAAGATTAAAGAATTTAATCATTCAATGGAGATTCAATGGATGAATTTAATCGAGTATTCAAGATAGAAGCTGAACATGACCTTTGGAAAACAATTGACTTTTCAGCAACCTCATGACTTCTAAAATTCTAGCCTTGAATAGACATTTTCAAGGGAGAGAAGATTTAAAGACACAAGCATTCATTGGTTGATTTTAGTAGAAGCAAGACCTAAGGATTCACATATTTATTGGTTAGATTTAAGGAACTAAATATCAAAGGGTTCACGTTCATCTTAAGTGACCATTCGGCTAGCCAAAGTCCTTTTAATTGCCAACATTCAAGATGAGAGTTTTCTGACTATTCGTGTGTTTCATGCATTCATGCATAGTTAAGGCATTTAACTTCATGGATGGTATTGGCTATTCATATGCCTAAGAATAGACTATAAATAGTTGCTCAGTTTGTACTTTGGGGATTGATGAATGAATTTGTATATTGTGAGATTTCTCTCTTGATTTCTTTTGAACACACAAACCGAACTTATCAAAGCTTTTTGATTTGTGACGTTCTTCTTCATTTCCTATACCTTCGGTTCTTGTTTCTTTCATAAACAACGGGTCAAGGTCTGTTCGATTCTAATTCTTGTTTCTAATTGTTTTTTGTTTAGAAAATGGGTCATGTTCTTTAACATAGGTTCTTTTCTTGTACAAACCTTTGTTTTCAAGATTTCTATATTATTTTTTCATAACAAGTACCTATTTAGAAACGGTCGAGCATTCGAGTGAATTGTAATTCTAAACCAATTGCGATCTCACATTAGTTGGTATAGAGCTATTATTCAAGTATCGTTTTATTTATCTTTATTGATTTTAAAAAAAGCTTTGAAAAAATATTCAAAAAAATTTACCGTAGCAAAAAGAGAAGAAGTGCGGAAGTGAAAAGAAAAGAAAGAAAAAAATGAATTGAGATTCAAAAAAGAAAAAAAGAGTTTGGAAACCCTTCTAGAAAAAGTTCATTTGATTCATGTTTTTAAGCCTTTCTTACACATTCTGGTAAGATTTGGCGATAGAAAAAAAATCTTGTGTAAAAATTACAGTTTATTTAAAACACCCAAAAGACATTCCATTCCTCATTTTGAGTCCATTTCATCAAAGTTGTACAAGCCTTTCGTATTTTATTTTTATTATTTATTATTTTTTTATTTGAGTCATTTTCATCTATTTGTTTTTATTTCCTTCAAGTTGTCATGTCCTATCAACATCCATAAGGTTGCAGGTTATTCTAAGTTCATTTCTAGCGTTCTTGAAGAGCTAAAGAGGAATTTTGAGCGGAAAAAGGCAAGAGAAAGTGAGATCAACCGAGTGGTAAAAGCCTGAATTGTGTGCAAACACGAAAGGAGTGATTTTCCTTTCTGAGCGAAAACTGTGAGCTTTGATTTGGTGAGGTACATATTTTACTATTTTAAATTATCCTTTTGGTTACTAATAATTTTCTAGTGCATTTTAAAGAGTTTCTACTAATGGTCCTGATAGAAGTGAAAGAGGTGGAGTTCCTAATCTTCAAATGCAAGCCATGATGTAGGAGATGTGAAGGATAATGCAAGAGGGGTTTGATCAGCTTAGTGAATGTGTTGATCATATGGAGGAAAGGGTTTGAAGGGAAAGGTCTCGAAGGGGAAGATCACCTAGAACCCCTAGTGTTCGAGAAGGTGAACCTTCCAACAGATTTGATAATGATGGATATTATGGAAATGATGATGAAAGAGCGTCTGATCGTAGTGTTAGGCGAAATGAATGAAGGTCTAGAGAAAGACAAGATCGAGAGCAGATTGATGGTGATCTTGGATCTATCAAATTGAAAACTTTGGCATTCCAATGAAGAAATTATTCGGAAGCATATCTCGAGTGGGAAAAGAAAATTGAACCGGTGTTTGATTGTCACAACTATTCAAAATTGAAAAAGGTAAAGTTGGCTACCATAGAATTCATTGATTATGCTATAATTTGGTGGGACCAACTAACCTTGTCTAGGAGAAAAAAGAGAGAGCGTCTGGTGGAGATGTGGACCAAAATGAAAGCCATAATGAGATGGAGGCTCAGTCCAAACCATTACCAAAGGGAACTCTATCAAAAACTTGAAAAATCTTACCCAAGGGAACAATAGTGTGGATGATGTAATGCGTAGATTTGTGCAAGTGTACACAATCGTTTTCAAGTAATAAGTAAGTATGGAGTTAGTCTCCACAGGGATTGTATTTGTGCTAAGTTGCTTAATTTGTAAAATTATATTAACAATTTGGTAAATAAAAACACAATATAGTTGAGAAGGATTAACATATATTAAACTAAATGCAATGATCCCTAATGCAAATTATCCTAAGTATGCAAACTATATGAATGAAAT
>CM025245.1:22961219-22996861 GCA_013677275.1 Gossypium schwendimanii
GGTGATAGGCAGTAGCAATCTTGTGCTTCACATCATATTTGTCAAGCAACCATTTAAGCCATTTGTTCACAAAGTGAGAACCTTCATCAATAATAATAGCTCTTGGTGTCCCAAATCATGTAAACACATGCTTATGTAGGAATCGCATGACTGCCTTAGGCATTTGTAGGGTATGCTTCAGCTTCAACCCACTTGGATACATAGTCCACAACAACTAAGATGTATTTGTTCCCATACGAAGAAGGGAACGGGCCTAAGAAGTCAATGCCCCATAGGTCGAACAATTCAATCTTCAAAATGTTTGTTAAGGGCGTCTCATTCCTCCTTGATATATTTCCAGTCCTCTGGCATTTATTACAGTTCTTCACATAAGCATAAGTATCTTTAAATAGTGTAGGCCAAAAGAAACCTGCTTGCAAAATCTTTTCTGTAGTATGTGAACCACCAACTAACTATGGATGATATGTTGTACTGAAGTGAAGCTTTAAACCTAAAGCCACATGCAACATCTTCTAGAACCTTGACATAAACCGTCGATCTCTATCCGATAAGATACAAACAAGAACTCCATGTAACCTAACAATCTCTTTAACATAAAGCTCGACCAACTGCTAAAAACTGTAAGTTGTATGCACATGCAAGAAATGTGCACAGTTCATAAATTGATGCAGTAACACCCAAATTGAGTCATTCCCAGATGGATTCAATGACAAATCCGAAACAAAATCCATCATGATCCGCTCCCATTTCCACTCTAGAATCCTAATTGGCTGAAGCAACCCAGACGGACGTTGGTGATCAGCTTTAACCCTCTTGCAAACTAAACATCTACCAACAAAATCAACTACATCATTCTTCAACACAGGCCACCAATACAAAACCCAAAGATTCTAACACATCTTGTTCCCACCAGGAATCATAGCATATGGAATACTATGAGCCTCGGTAAGTGTAAACTCAAAATTATATAGGGTTTTTCTATATATTTTTACCACCTTATTACTGAATCATTGTGTTTATCTTAAGTAAATATTATTGTAATAGGATAATTTTACTTAATTAGTAATTTTGGACATGAATTTGGAAAGTATGTGAAATTATGCTTAATTACATGATTTTCATGCATATTTTATATGAATTCAAGTTAATTTATTAATGTATGTATTTTTCACTATGTAGGTAGGCTATTGGAGACATTATTTAAATAAATAAAAGATGACCATGCATAAATTATCCATATGGACGGCAAGACCATGCAATTTTGGGCATGGGTTGACTACTTGACCCAATAAAGAAAGGTGATAAAAGATGGACATGTCTGCTAAGTTATTGGATTGAAAAAACTGTCCAACAAGGAGAATTAAAAGCCCAATTTCGGCACTTAAAGATGTCTGTCCAAAATATGTTTCAAGATATTTAATTAAAGGTCCCTAAAGTTGGAAAATAGTCAAAATTTAGCCTAACAACTTCTCTGTTGAAACCGTCCACTACATAGCTATTTTTAACTTGAAAATCAAATTCAATTTGAGAAGACTTGGTCATCCCTTTTCCTTAAAGCATGGTCGGCCACTTGAGAGAGGGAAGGAAGGGAATTTAAACCTAATTTTAGTAAATTCAAACCCTTACCTTCACCTATAAATACCTTGTCATCCTTCACTTCTAAATCATCCCTCATTTCTCAACATTCCTCTCTCACTCACTCTAGTTTTCTCTCAATCTCTTTTCCCTTTTTCCCTTGCATAGTCGTCCATCCCCTCTCCAATCTTTAGCCTCAAAAGTTTTTTCAAAAGCACTCCTTAGTCGGCTTCCCTTAAACCCTTAGCAAAAGAAGCTTCAATCAGAACGGAGGAATGCTTTAGTAAGAATAGATTCGAAAGGCTGTTGAACTAAGCAAAGTTGAGCACATCAGGCAGAATAGATCCAAAAGGCTGCTAAAATGAGTCTAATCTTTCCTCTTGATTATTTATTTTAACATGTTTGCTTTGAGTTTTATGTTTTGACATCAAATATGAAGTTTTAAATCCTATTTGCTAGGATAATTATATTAAATTGATGAGATTTATTTAAATCATGTTAATATGTCTTGTGCCTCAGTTGATTATGTTTTCAATTAATATCATGATGCATTTCATTCATACATGATTGGGTGCACTCAGATTAGCTGAGCGATCCTAACCAGACGATGGCTAGTAGACGCATAATTGAAAACTGCAAAGCTTAACTTAGGTTATTAAAACCAACTAAGTTAAGGTTCATAATATCTTTAGTTAGCTCTATTATTTTGCATGCTTTTTAGATTTATGTAATTAAAATATTGCAAATGTAAATGTCCTAGTGACCTTGCATAAATTCTAAGAAACTTTTAGCCTAATATGATCAGTAACATGCATATTTAACTAAGTAAAAAATCCGAAAGGAATTAATTTGGTTTCCAAACCCATAAGAGATTGTTGCCATGGAAAT
The DNA here is from genome assembly GCA_013677275.1 of Gossypium schwendimanii. Lineage (NCBI taxonomy): Eukaryota > Viridiplantae > Streptophyta > Magnoliopsida > Malvales > Malvaceae > Gossypium > Gossypium schwendimanii. Next base: position 22,963,683 of record CM025245.1, read on the forward strand.
AATTTTGAACATGTTAGCATGATAAAAGTAAGTTGATTTGATTATTATAATTAACCTAGCTCATTTAATGTTGATTGTTTTTGTTGCTAAAGCATTTATTCATACATTTAGGTAAATTTCATTTAGACTAAAAATTGCATTAGGGATCACTCGTGCATTTAATTAATCTAATCATCACTATCCAAATTTATTAAGTTTTTTACATAAAATTGATTATTATAATTTGCAACTAATTGTTTAAGCTTATACAGTCTTTGTGGAGACGAAACTCATTTTTACATACTTATTACTTGAACGACTACGTACACTTGCGTAAACATGTTACAAATCATCACAAGTTTTTGGTGCCATTGCCGGGGATTGTTACCTTAATCATTTTTTTGTGAAATTATTTTTACAATTTGGTTTTTATTGTTCTTTTATTTAATTTTTAACATTAATAATTTATTCTTTATTCTTTATTTTTTTGTGATTTATTCTCAGGTGTTTTATGAGCATATATCGAATCATTGATCTATTACCCGTGGACCCTGAAATTGAGTTGGCATTTAGACCTTGGAAATCAGAATGAGGAACAAGGTAATGGAGTCAATCAAGTGCACAACCCAATCTTAATTGCTGATGATAGGGGTTGTGCTATCAGACAATACGCCATGCCACTCTTTAATGAGTTAAATCCAGGAATCAGAGGGTCAGATATCGAGGCACCCCAATTTGAATTGAAACCAGTGATGTTTCAAATGCTCCAAATGGTGGGTCAGTTCAGTGGTCTGGTTACAGAAGATCAACACTTACACATTCGTTTTTTCATGGAGGTAAGTGATTCACTCAAGATAGCTGGTGTGACTGAAGATGCATTGAGGTTGACACTGTTTCCATACTCATTGCGAGATTGAGCACGAGCATGGCTAAATTCATTGCAACCATGTTCAATATCTACATGGCAAGAATTAGCAGAAAGGTTTTTGGTAAATATTTTCCACTGAGTAAGAATGCAAAGTTGCGAAATAAGATACTGACTTTCCAATAATTGGATGATGAATATTTATATAAAGCGTGGGAAAGACTCAAGGAATTACATTGTAAGTGTCTGCATCATGGGATTCCTCATTGTATCCAATTGAAGATGTTTTATAATGGTATTAACGCACACACAAGATTAATGGTAGATACTTCTACGAATGGTGCAATTTTGTCTAAGTCTTACAACGAGGCTTATGAGATCATTGAAAGGATCACAAGTAATAACTACCAATGGCCGATGAATCGAGCAATTTTAAGAAGACAGGTAGCCGGAGTGCATGAAGTTGACGTACTGAATTCGCTCTCGGCTTAGGTGTTAATTGGTTGATAACGTCACATCAATAATGTGCAAGCGTACACTGTCGATGCAAGTATAGTAGACAGATGTGAGTCTGTCGGATATCGATCCCACAGGGAAGGCTGTCTTTTGTCTATTAATGCCATTACAATAGCTAGATAGAAAAGGGATCAAGTGTGAGGATAGTTTTCGGAGCAATATCATGAAAACAATGAAATAAAATATGATAATGATAAACTAGGATCCCCAACATGAATCTTTAGCAGAATACTAAGTGTTCACAAGGTATAAAAGATAGGTGACTGTCGATGCAATAAAATTAATGTATATCGTACTAAATGCCACTCTTTGGTGTAATTTGAGATTTAACCATGCACATTAACCTCACCTTCTGATGATGGTAATGGGGCACTATTAATAACAAGTGGACTAAATTCCTTTAGTCCTTACTCAACTTCCGCTATAAAGTTTATTAGCTCAAACTGTCACTGCACCTTCCAGTGTTAGTGACTGTAATAACATTTCCTTGTTTAGAACATTCAAACCCCTAAGATTAAAAAACAACAATAAGATTTAATAAGATAACATTTAACAAAACAGTCATTGTACTTCCATACAGTAGAAAACATATAGTAATCACCAGCGTTTTCAAGAAATGAGAAAGAATCAAGCGGAGAATACTATTCCTAAGCTACTTGATTGAATCTATCCATTTCACCTTATTTTGCACTTAGATCTCCTCGTTAGGAGTAGATCTGCATCAGTCTTCACGTTGGCTCACCCAAGGTAGGCTCAAGCTGCCATAGCCGCAAGCTTTAAAATAGGGTAAGAGAATCGTGGTCTACCAAAAATTCCTCCTCTCCTCATTCTTCTCACATTATCCTTTTATGTTTTCCTCAGCAATACATGTGTCCTTCTCTCAGGATTCTTCTATCCTTGTTTAAACAGGGTAGTTACACCAAACTGGACAGTTCACTCATGGTTGGCTCTTATAAGATTGCTATCAACTACGGCGACAATTCTAAATGCCATCTGCAATTAACTCGTGTAGCGACATTGCGGATATCTGTCAACTGCAGCGACAATTTCAGACACAATCTAGAATTAACTCATGTAGCGACATTAGTGCAGAAATATAGCAAAATTAAAGATAAAATAGGCTAGGATTCATTAAGTTATAAAATGCAATTTACTAAACTGAACATGCTAAAATGTATGCTAAGGGTAACTAGTATAGGAACAATTTAAACAATAAGTAGGGAGAAAACATATGTCCTTTCTACTACAATCAGCTATCTTCTATTTCTTCGATGTTAAAACAGTTTACCACTAATGGTTTGCATAATTTTACATCTCAATCACCAAGTCAATATGATGTAGTTTCCTATGTATACTATGGGGATGGTCATTTTTTCGAGAATTACCTATTGAATCCCAAATCAGTGCACTATGTAAGGAACCAGTATCAAAATAGAAGTAGAGAAGGATCGCAGCCCAATTCCTACAATCCATCATGGCAGAACCATCTGAACTTTTCCTAGAGTAACCAAGGAAATTGACTGAACAATAATCAAATGCAACATAGAACCAACCAAGCCCAAGCATTTAACCAACATCCCCCAAAACCACCTCAAGATGAATCGTCAAATAGTTTGGAGAACTTGTCGAAGGTGTACATGATGAAAAATGACGCATTTATCCAAATTCAAGTAGCAACCTAAAAAATCTAGAGAACTAGATGGGTCAGTTAGCTACTGAGCTTCATAGTAGACCACAAGGAGCCCTGTCGAGCGACACAAAATTTGAGAAATTTGGGTAAGGAACATTTTAAAGTGATAGAGTTACGAAGTGGTAATATTTTGGAACCTAAAGAAGTTGTGGTTGAAGATGAGCGTACTAAAAAAGAGGAAAGTCAACTAATAGTTGAAGTTTCTACAATAGAAAAATGTGATGCTGAAAAATTTGATGAGGTAAACCCTAAACAAGTGAATTCTGAAAAACTAACACCCTTTTTTGCAAATTTACCTTCTCAAAAAAGTTGTCCATATCAACCTAGAGTTCCATATCCTCAAAGATATCAAGAGAACAAGCAGAAATAAGGGGTATAATTCAAGAAGTTATTAGATGTTTTAAAGTAATTACACATCAACATTCCATTGGTGGAGGCTTTAGAACAAATGCCTTATTACGTGAAGTTTATGAAGGATATCTTGTCTAAAAGGAAATGACTTAGTGAGTATGAGACTGTCGCTTTGACGAAGGAATGTAGTCCGTTCTTATAGAGCAAACTACCTCTAAAACTAAAGGATCCTAGAAGCTTTACGATACCTTGCACCATTGGTTAATCATATTGTGATAAAGCTTTGTGTGACTTAGGAGCAAGCATCAACTTGATGCCCAAATCTATTTTCAAGCTGTTGAGAATAGGTGAAGTAAGAGCCACTACTATAACCCTTCAACTTGCAAATCAATCATTAGCATATCCTAAAGGAAAGATCGAGGATGTTTTGGTAAGAGACGAGAAGAACGTTGATAGACGTACAAAAAGATCGAGGATGTTTTGGTAAAAATCAATCATTATTTTTTATTTTGAAGAATACAAGAAAGTTCCAATCATCCTAGGAACACCTTTCCTAGCCACAAGAAGAACGTTGATAGATGTGCAAAAAGATGAAAGCACCATGCGAGTTCAAGATGATAAGGTAACATTTAACGTTATGAAGGCAATGAAATTTCTCAATTCAATGGAGGAGTGTTTAGTAATGGAGGAATTAGAAACCTTAGTTTCTATGGGTAGCAATTCTGAAGAAGACCCATTGAAAAATACCTTAGGGTCTTAACCATTTGAAGATGAAAAAGGTAATGAAGGTTTGGCTTTGACGAAGGTCAATTTAAGGAGTTATATTCAACCACCGTGATTTGAAACGCTAGAGTTAGAATTTTGAGTATTTGTACAATCCAATTCATCAATCGAGGAACTGCCTAAACTCAAACTAAAGGTACTTTCATCTCACTTAAAATATATTTATCTCAGTAATAGTTCTACTTTGCCTGTGATTACTTCAGCGAACTTGACAAAATATCAAGAGGAGCAATTGATTGTTGTTTTAAAGAAATTGAAAAAAGCAATTGGTTGGACAATAACTAACATATGAGGTATAAGTCTTTCCTTTTGTATGCATAAAATTATTTTAGAGGAAGGTGAAAAAAGGTAAGATTGATGTGCAAAGGAGACTTAACCCTATCATGAAAGAAATGGTTTGGAAGGAGGTAATTAAGTGGTTAGATGCGAGAATTTTTTACCATATTTTAGATAGTTCTTGGGTAAGTCCAGTACAACATGTACCGAAGAAAGGTAGAGTCACGATTTTCAATAATGAACGAAATGAGTTAATCCCAACAAGAACTTTTACGGGTTGGAGAATCTATATTGACTATAGAAAGCTGAACAAAGCCACTCATAAGGATCATTTTCCTTTACTTTTTATGGATCAAATGCTAGACCGACTGGTAGGTAATAAAATTTATTTCTTTTTAGATGGATATTTGGGATACAACCAAATAGTTATAGCCCCGGAAAACTAACATAAAACTACTTTTACTTGTCCTTATGGTACATTTGCTTTTAGGCGAATGCTTTTCGGCTTATGTAATGCACTTGCCACATTTCAACAATGTATGATGGCAATTTTCGATGATATGGTTGAAAATTTTGTTGAGGTTTTCATGGATGATTTCTTTGTCAATGGTAATACTTATGATGTTTTCTTGAATAATTTGGCTAAGGTACTCAAAAGATGTAAGGAGACGAATCTTGTCCTTAATTGGGAGAAATGTCATTTTATGGTTAAGGAGGGAATTGTCTTAGGGCACAAAATTTCCACGAAATGGATCGAAGGGGATAGAGCAAAGTTGGACGTAATTGAAAGATTACCACCTCTAGATAGTGTGAAAGGAGTTAGAAGTTTCTTAGGCCATGCCAAATTTTATCGTAGATTTGGTAAGGATTTTTCAAAAATTTCTAAACCTTTATGTATGCTTTTGTAAAAAGATATTGTTTTTTACTTTAACAAAGCATGTTTAGAAGCTTTTGAGAAATTAAACTGTCGGTTAATCTCAACCCCTATAATTATTTCACCTGATTGAAACTCAATTTTTGAGTTGATGTGTGATGCAAGCGATTTCGCTGTTAGAGCTATGATAGGCCAGAAAACGAATAAAGTGTTTCACCCTATCTACTATGCAACCAGAACTTTGACAAGAGCCCAGATCAATTATACGGTAACTGAAAAAGAACTCTTTGCTTTAGTTTTTGCTTTTGACAAATTCTGTTCATATCTTGTAGGTACCAAAGTTACACTATTTACCGATCATGCTGCCAGTAAGTACTCACTCACGAAGAAAGATGCTAAACCAAGGCTAATTTGATAGATACGTTTTCTCTAAGAATTTGACCTTGAGATCCAAGACAGAAGAGGTTTTGAAAATCAAGTAGTCGATCATATGTCAATGTTGGAACAGAATGTGGTAACTTCTTCACTTGTTCCAATTAATGAAACTTTTCCTGATGAACATATGTTCAAGGTAAGACAAATCTATGAAACACCTTGGTTTGTTGATTTTTCCAATTACTTAGCATGTGGAATAATTCCTCGAGATATCATGTACCAACAAAGGAAAAAATTCCTTCATGATAGTCGGTACTATTTCTAGGAGGACCTATTTTTCTTTAAACAATATGCAGATAACATAATCAGGAAATGCGAAGCTAGAAGTGAGATTGATGAGATTTTGTACCACTATCATTCATCTCCTAGTTGGGGACAATTTGGTGGTTCATGAACAGCAGCAAAGATTTTACAAGCTGGATTCTTTTGGCCTACATTGTTCACGGATGATTATGCATATGTGACGAACTGCGATAAATGCCAAAGAACCGGAAACATATCAAGGAGGAACGAGATGCCCTTAACAAATATTTTGGAGATAGAACTTTTTGATGTATGGGGTGTTGATTTTCTAGGCCCATTTCCTTCTTCCTATGTTAACAAGTATATCTTGGTAGCTATGGACTATGTGTCCAAGTGGGTTGAAGTCGACGCCTACCCAACTAATGATGCTAAGGTAGTCATACAATTTCTACATAAGCACATGTTTACACGGCTTGGGACTCTTAGAGCTATAATTAGCGATGAAGGATCTCACTTTGTAAATAAGTGGCTTAAGTGGTTGCATGACAAGTATGATGTGAAACATAAGATTGCTACTGCCTATCACCCACAATCGAATGGGCAAGTTGAAAGGGTGAATCGTGAAATCAAAAGTATTCTTGAGAGGGTGGTGCACCCTAACAGAATAGATTGGTCTCGAAGGATCGACGATGCAGTATGAGTCTATCGAATCGCTTTTAAGACACCATTAGGGATGACTCCCTATCGGTTAGTTTTTGGAAAGGCATGTCATTTCCCACTCAAATTGGAGAATAAAGCTCACTTGGCATTGAAACAATTAAATTTTGTTCTTAAGCAAGCCGGTGAGAGAATGATGTTACAGCTTAATGAGTTGGAAGAGTTGAGGTTATTTTCATAAAAAAATACCAAAACATGTAAGGAAAAATATAAGAGATGGCCTGATAGTCAAATACAACCTCATGAGTTCAAAGAAGGTCAAAAAGTGTTGTTGTTTAATTCAAGGCTAAGGTTTTTTCTTGGAAAACTAAAATCCCAATGGAAAGGACCTTATACCATCTACAAAGTTTATACATATGGAGCTATAGAATTGTACGAAAACCATAGAGGTATGTTTAAAGTTAATGGTCAACGTCTTAAGCACTATTGGGATGGTAAAGTTGAGTGAATTAAAACCTTGTTCAAATTAAGATACCCTTAATCTTTCACAAACCTACTCTTTAATAAAAATTTAGAGATTATTTTCTTAAATTAGTACATTTAATTAATTCTATCTAAGGAGATTGGAACTTAAGTGGGACCGTTGTGACCCCTCCAACCTTTCTTGGGAATTAATTTAATGTAATCTTTTAAGAAGAAAATTTCTAATTCATTTTAATCTTTTCTTAGTTTTATTTTTATTTCTCATTTTTATCTTTGTCTTTTGTTTTGATTTAATTTTAATTTTAGTTTTAATCTTTAATCTTTAATTTTATTTATTTTAAGAAACTCGGTCAATTTGGCCCAACTACTAATAAGTTTATTTATTTTTAAGCAGTCAAATTTTTAATAAAATTTGGGCTCAAGGCCTGAAACAGCAAAGAGGAGAAGTTTAACCCATATTGTCATCCATAGGGTCCTCTAAAACCTTAATTTTTGCCACCATATCTTCCTTCCATCTTACTTACTGCCCAAGTAACTCAAAATTAGCTAATTTTTAGCTACAAGACTATCTTGCCATCCAAGTCACATAAATTAGCAAAATTTTAGCAACAAAATTGCCCTAATACATCACTATATAAACCCCTCTTTACCTTCATAATTTTCACAACCCTTCAAGCTATTAGCGAAACCCTACACCACTCGTTCTTTTTCCTCTTAGCCGTTGGCCTAAATCCAAAAATTTCTCCTAAAAATTTCTTCATTGTCGCAAGCCCCTAGTATTGATGTCGCACGACTTTTGCCGAAGCAGCCTTTTTGCCCTCGCAACCCCTGCACTGCCACATCCTATTGTTGTCACAACCTTAGCGCCACTACAAAACCATCGCTATCATAAGTCAATCACCGCCACAACATCTTGCTCCCATAATTTGCCAATTTATTTTCTATCATTTTGTGAAAATTTTACTTAATTTTTGGGAAAAATGTCTACACCTCGTAAAAGGACTAGATCTTCCAAGACCTCTATTGAAAATCTCATTATGGTTCAAGATGAAAAAGTGAAAGAAAAGTTTGATTCAATCTCCAAGAATCAACCTATGATGCCAAAAAAAGGTTTCAACTTAGAGAGTAATGATAAGATGGTTGTGCCCTTACTGATTCGAAAGACAATTGATGCCCTCAATTGGAATTATTTTTTTGATGCACGATCATTGCCGGGAGAGGAGTTAGCTCGAGAGTTCTATGCTAATTTGACTAAGCCAGATGCAGCTGAAGTTCTTGTTTGCAAGAAGAAGGTACCCTTAACTTTTAAGTCCATAAATGATTTGTTTAACCTACCTGATATTGAAGAAGATGAATATTGTGCCATGATGACAAATATAAATTAGGATTTTCTTTAATAAGTGCTTAATGTTGTGACAAATTTGGGATCCCAGTGGATTATAAGGAAGTATGGTAGTCATTCTTACTGAAGGGAATATCTAAAGCTATTGGCTAAGGTATGGTTTTACTTTGTTCGTATCTCGATGGAGCGAATACTTTTGTTGTATGCAATTATGATAGAGAGAACCATCAATGTTAGGAAGATTATTCTTAAAAAGATTCATGATTGTGCCAGAAAAAAGACCGAAAGTGCTTACTTCCCATCATTGATAACTTCATATTGCTTAAGGGCACAAGTTAAGACAAAAGTGAACCTGAAGAGCCCATATATTCAAGGTTGCATTATATCCCATGATCTTGAAAGGTTAATGGAGAATGTCTATGAGCTAAACCTGTTTGAACTGAGTGAATCGACAAAACCAGAAACCGATGACTCATCGAACAAATCTAAAACTGAATCTAAGTCAGTTACTGAAATAGAAGAGGAAGAATTGGATGAAGAACCGAATGAGCTTGAGCTAAGAGAAAAACCGAATGCTAATGAGCGAATTGAACCAAGTGTTAATCCTGAGTTTACTATTCCTAGGGCTACTTCTTCAAATACTGTGAAGAAACCAGAATTGTCAATTATGATGGATATCATGAAATTTATGCATGACCAACCACATGCTTATTGGAAATATGAAAAAGTTAGAGATGATTCTGTAAGAAATTCTTTTAAAAATATCTTTGACAATTTCTTTCTTAAGTTCCCAGATTATATCTTTGAGCCATGGAAGGAATATGAGAATGCAAGCGAGGACGAAACATCAAAGGAGGAATACGAGGAGGATAAGCCAAATAAACAGAAGGGGGAATTTCTTCTCTTTAGTTTTTATTTCTTTTTACGTGTTTATTTTTATTTCTTTGTTGAATTTTGCTTCCACATAATAAAATAGCAAGCATGAACAAGATAAGCTCAATGTCTCTTCAATAGAAAGAAAATAAAGTGATGTGGTAATGGGAATGAACATGACTAGGATTGGATTGTTGAGAAACACTTGGTATTTAAGTAGTCCTTATGACCCACCTCTCTTTTCTTACAACCCTACTTGGTGTTCAGTTTTCATTCATTACTTTGTTTTTGTAATGAGAACATTACTTCTTTTTAAAGGGGGTAAGGCATTTCGCATGAATTTTTAATAAGCCATTGATAACTCTTGAAAAGAGTTATATTTTAGGCCTCTAGAGGGAATTAATTGTTTGAAATTAAGTAAATACATTTGCATTTTTAGGATAATTTTAGAACATTACATAACAAAGCTTGGATTGCGCTACATTGGCCATTATTTGTTACTTTTATCACTTAGGGAGGAAAGGTGTGGTTCTGTGTGAACACAAGTGCAGGTAGAAGAAGAGGATGAAGAGGATACAAAAAAAATAAGGGAAGTGAAACATTGTCATGGAAATTGGTAAGATTGATTGTCAATAGAATTGCCATTGCAATTCAGGGAAGATGACTCAGCTCTCTATCCAAGTCACTCTCAACCAGATAGATGTGTACCAAAAAAACCAACCTTGAAAGAGGAATGAAAAATGTGTGTTGAGGTGGGATGGATCTACCTAATAAAAGAAGGAGAGAGAAGAAGAAGAAAATGAGAGGAGAATCATCGTGAGAAAGAGACTGGTGAAAGCAATCCTCCCTCTCACCCTGAGCAAAGAAGAACTCCATTAGAGAATTCAATAGAAAGAAAGGGTAGCAGCTTAGAAGAGAGCAAAATACAGACGTGAGGAAGGGGAAGAGAAATCTATCCTAGATTCATGTACAACCAGAAGATAAAAGAGAAGCTAGAGTGTGGAATTAACTTCCTGCAATTCTTTCTTTATTTTTCTAAATTAATTTTTATGTGATTCGAAATTAATTGAGAAATGTTTATGAATGATTCTACTTTGATGTTTACTTTTCCACCCATGAACTAAATCTTTTATGGGTTGGAGTTGTTTGGGTGAATGTTTTATCATCTTTAATGCCTAGGATTTGATATTATCTATATCATTGTTACATTTGATTCATGGTTATTTTAAATACATGCAAGAAAGCTCTAGACATAGTTGAATATATGTTGTGTTCTTCGATGTTCTTAATTTTGAAAAGGTTAAGAATACTGGATCTTGAATCGTTTGATGCAACCGAATACTTGATAGAATATTCGTAGCACTCTAGACATAGATGTTGCAAGTTGTACAAAGAGTATGTTAATTGTAGTTATTAATCCCAAGTTCTGTAGACGTACATGAACTTAGATTTTTAGCTTAAGATCTAGCTATCAAAAGAGGCAAGTCATAGTAGCAAATCTTTGAGCAATAGATTAAACAATATTTTGCCATGGCATTATCTTGATATGAACATTTCTCCTAAATAATTCCAACCCTATTCATTCAACAACAGAAATACTCTTGACAATTTCTGTGAATTGCCACATCATTTTATTTGCCATATCAATTCTTTATTCTTTATTATTTAATTTCAGTAATTTATTATTCTGGTTTCTTATTCACTTTAAGATTATTTCCTGATATTTTGGTATAATTAACAGTATTATAATAACATACTCAATTTCTGATCCCTATGGAGACGATACGTACTTATCACTTTATTACTTGAATAATGTGTACACTTTCACAATTGCATTAGTTATTTTACACACAACAAGTTTTTGACGCCTTTGTCGGGGATCGACAACATCAGTGAAATGTTGATTTGTTATTATTCTTGTTACAGCAGTTAATTAGTATTTTATTTGATTTTTTAGGTTTGTATTAGTGCGTAAGAAGAAGTATTCAAGAGGATACAGAACATTGTTTTGATTTTGAAATTGAAAGGACATTAAGAAATGGAGAGAATTAAAAATGATTTAATCATAAAAGATCAGGTACTTCAGAATGAAAGGAATGTTGATATTCCTCAAATTATAGATGACAGAGATAGACCCATCAGAGAACATGTAGTGCCTATTTCGGATGACCTAAATCCAGGAATTTTTAGGCCACATATTCAAGCTCAACACTTAAAATTAAAACCAGTAATGTTTCAGATGTTGCAGGCGGTAGGGCAGTTTGGTGGTCTACCTACTGAAGATCCTAGATTGCACTTGAGACTTTTTCTTAAAGTCTGTGATTCATTCAGACAATAGGGTGTTCCTGAAGATGCCATTATATTAAAATCATTCCCTTATTTATTATGAGATCGTGCCAGATCATGGTTGAATGCATTGTCATCAAGTACGATGGCATCTTGGAATGAACTTTTTTAGAGATTTCTGCTTCGGTACAATCCTCCCAACATGAATGCCAAGCTAAAGAACGACATTACTATGTGAAATTCATAAAAGATATCCTATCCAAGAAGAGAAGTTTAGGGGAGTGCGAAATCATTGCACTTACTGAAGGGTGCATAGCAATGTTGAAGAACATGCGGCCACCAAACTTAAAAGATCCAGGGAGTTTCACTATACCTTGCTCGATTGGAAATCATTATGTAACAAACTATTTTCAGTGATATTAGAATAGTGGTTTGAAGACCACAATTCTAAAAATTAAATTATTATTTTATTATTTATTTAGTGTCTAGGGGATTTTATTAAGGTCATATTAAAATTTCTTAAGAAATTTTAATGTTTAAATGGTTAATTAAATGAAAAGGACTAAATCATAAAAGGTGAACAAGTTGAGTTTTATTAGTTAAAAGGGCTAAATGGCTTTGGAAAGGGAAGTAAATGGACTTGAATGGTAATTATACCATTCATAAGATTAGTGGAAAATTATGGACATGATTTAAGTGATTTTTAAAGTTAATAACTAAGGCTAAAATGGTAAATTAATAAATTAACTTAAAATTAAAACAAGTAAAAGTGTGGTATGATCTTTTCTAAGCGTTTATCCACCAAATTTAAGAAAGGAAGAAGCCATTTTTTAGCTTTGAGGTTTCAACTAGTTCAAGTCTTTGCATGGTATGTGGTTTTGGCCTATTTTTATTCATTTTTATGTTTTTGTAATTGTTTTAACTTAATCTAGCTAGCAAGGGGGTCAATTTGTAAAGTTTTTAAAGGTTGAAAGGTTATGCCATGGATATTCTGGAATGGTCTTTGATGTTAAATGATAGATTTTGGATCGATTTTGAAAAATAAACAAGTTTTGTAAATTGAATTTTGATTAAATATGGAATTAGTGACTAATTTGATAAAGGTATAAATTCTAGGGTATTATTGTGAAATGATGGTAAATATGAGTTGTTTCAAGATCCCTTGCATGTTTTATTAAGATGTATTTTGATTAAAATGATTAAATTTCAATTTAGTAGCTGAAGGACTAAATTGTGAAAAGTTAAAATGTTAAGGGTAGAATGGTAATTTTACATAAATATAAGTATTAAATGGATTGAAATTGTCTATTTAGATCAAGATAAACCATATACGGACCTAGATCGAGGCAAAGCAAAAGTTTTGGATTAGCTCGATTTAACCTTCACGCCTCTAGTTGTCGAGGTAAGTTCGTATGAATGGTTATCGTATTAATGCTATTTAAATTGTATGTTATTATGTTATTTATACTGAGAATTGAATGATGAATAAACAAATCAATGTTATGACAATTATTGAGTCCTGGTTATACCTTAGGAATTTGTAGGATACAAATGACATGTCATTAGGGATTTCCTGTTCCGGGTGCTAGACTTGACTGTCCTACCGATGGCTGAGGTCCTATATTTTTTGCGAATACTCCACAGCTCATGTGAGCATCATTGTGTGGCTTAAATTTTGACCTACAGCTCATTTGAGCAAGCCCATTTCACAGCTTGTGTGAGCAATGAAGTAAAGGAAAGGTTACGGTTATGTAAAGGTACACTTTATGTGAGCTTTCTCAAGTATCCGATGAAATTCTAGATGGTTCAACAAGTATAAAAATGAAATAAAATGGTAAGTGTTCAAATGGAATGTATCATGAACTTGTGAAAAGAAATTACGATCTAAATGATGTGAATACATATGTAAATTAGTTGTTTATGGCTGAATTCATTTGAACCATGTACAAAAGTACTAACTTGTGAATTTGATGTTGTATAGGCATTACGCCAAGCTTATGGTTTTAGTCGGTATTACACTTATGCTATATACATTATGTAAATGAAATGGTAAGTTGTGTTTAAGTTTATATGAGCTTACTAAGCATTAATTGTTTACGTAGTTTCGTTCATATGTTTTATAGATTATTAGAAGCTCGATTCGGTTAGAAGCTCGTCGGAGATCTATCACACTACCCAGCAAATTTATTAGTAGCTTTTAAATGTTTTGGCCAAGGTTATAATGGCATGTATAGATTGAATTGTATGGCATTTTGTTGGATATTTAGTTGGTATTTGGCTTGTATAAGTCGTGGAAGTTAACTTGGTTGGTACCATTTGACGTCACGATAGTTTGTCATTTTGGTTATCTTATGATGCATGTTTTGGATGACTTATATGGTATATTTGGAATGGTATGGTAATGGTCAAGTTTTTGGAATGTTTTGGTAAACTTTGAAATAGAATTTGATGTCTAAAGTTTTGAAAAATTGACATGTTTACGTAAGTGTTGATTAATGCATTTGAGGCGCCTTTGACTGGCATATTAGTTAGATGTGTTAGGACTTTGAAATGGTATTTTGATGTGTGTTTAGGTGATGTTTAGGTCCCTTTAATGTGTGTATGAATGGTGTTAGAAGTTAAGCATGTTATGGTATTGAAATGGTTTGATTCTAGGTGAATTTTTAGGTCCACACGGCTAGAGACACGGGCGTGTGACTCAGCTGTGTGAGACACATGGCCATGTGTTACCTGATTAGTTTCATAGGTTACAAGTCAATGCGTTACACGACCTAACACATGGCCTGGCACACAAGCATGTGGGGCAACTCAGAGAGTTCACGACCTGGCACACAAGCGTGTGACACAGTCATATGACGATCCTCTGAGAGTTATACGGGTGAGGACATGGGCTGGGACACGGCCGTGTGTCCTTAGTTCAAACGTTACACATCCTAAGACACGGGCATGTGTCTCAGCCGTGTGAGGCACACGGTCGTGTGACCCCTGTTTCTAAAATAATTTTTGATTTTTCCTAGACTTTCCAAATGATTTAAAATTGGTCTCAATTCTTTTCTAAGGTATTTTTAGGGCCTTGATGGCTCGATTTAGGGATAGCATGTATATATATGATTGGTTTATGATTTGTTTATGTTAATGAATGAAGTTAAGTTTAAATTTTTTCAATTGTACGGTAATGCTTTGTAACCCTAATCCGATGATAGATATAGGTTAGGGGTGTTACATTTAGTGGTATCAGAGCTACAGTTTAGTCGATTTTCAGACTGAACATAGCATGTAGGGAGTCTAGAAATAAATTTCATTATATAACCTATGATAGTGTGATAACTCCTGACTCAAATTGAATTATTTTTTCTTATAGATAACATGTCATCCAACCGAGCCGATTCCGATGAAGTAGAATGTAATGCGCAAGCCTCTATTCATGGGGCTACTTCAAGCGGTAATAGGCCCGCGTCTGAGGGTTGGAAAGGAGAGGCTAAAGAAGCCTTCTTCCAGATGATGTCTAAGTGGTTTACAGAGTTCGTGAGAGTGAACTCGTTGGCTCAACGACCTTCCCCCCACCCCCACCCTTACCCCAATCAGTCCCGGTAGTTCCTCAGGGTTTGAAACCAATGCGAGTAAACAAGCCCCCAGTTGATAAAATCTAAATGTATGGGTCTGAAGAGTTTCGTGGTACAGCTGAAGATGATCCAGAGAGAGCCGAGTTCTAGTTAGAAAACACTGTGAAGGTTTTTGATGAATTATCTTGTACACTAGTTGAGTGCTTGAAATGTGTTGTTTCTTTATTGAAAGACTCAGCTTATCAGTGGTGGAACACCTTGATCGCGGTAGTGCCTAAAGACCGTATAGATTGGGAATTCTTCCAAAGAGAGTTTAGAAATAAATTTGTAAGTTAGAGGTTCCTATACAAGAAACGCAAAGAGTTTCTAGAATTGAAACAGGGTTATATGACTGTGGCTGAGTTCGAATGAGAATTTGTGTGACTTAGCAAATATGCTCAGAAATGCATACCATCGGAAGTTTTTATGTGCACACGATTTGAAGAGGGTCTAAATGAAGATAATTCTCATCTCCATCAAAGAAATCAAACAAATTCCACAGTTGTTCATCAGTTTCGGGAGGTTATTCTAGGAAAGATAAAGGAAAGCAACATTCAAGCTCGAAACCTCAGGCTACATTTGTAGAGTGTGTGCGTAGTGTCAGGAACAACAAGCCTGAATGTCAGCAATGTAATAGATGACACTTTTGAGAATGCAAATTGAAAGTTGGGTCGTGTTTCAAATGTGGCTCCTATGATCATTTCCTCAGAGATTGCCCAGAAAGGTCCGATAAAGAAAAGGCTCAGAGTACTCTTTTGAGTAATATAGCTGCGAGAGGGAAACCACCACGAAAACTGGAAATGTGGGTAACAGTTGAATTGGAACAAAAAACTTGAAAATTTATTTAAATCAATTTAAATAGCAAATAATGATTGAAAAAAGCTTAAAAATTAATTTAGAGTTGAGAATTACCTTCAATTGATATCAAATCATCAATTTAGAAGATTAAATCAAGATCCTTGAAAAAATTTTGAATGACTTTTGCTCAACTTTGGAAAACTTTTATCAAGATTTTGGAGAGAATTTTGAGAGAGTAAAAGTTAAGATCTATTCCCTGCTATGTGGTATATGAAAATGAGCAAAAAAAACGAGAGAAAAATCTCTTAATTCAGGTGAAAATGCTATGCAAAGTAAGGTACTTGCGGTGTTTTTAAAACCAAAAACCCCCACCTGATTTTAAAAAATTGGGGAAACTGTCATCAAGCCACTCCCACATTTCCCTTTTTTTTAATACTCCTTTCCCTCCAAAATTTCAAAAATAAGGATAATTTGCTATAAAACCACTCTTACATTCCCCTTGTTTTGCAAAATGGTCCTATTTAGTTCATATTTTAAATTCTCTCAATTAAACCCCCATTTTAATTAATTTTTCAATTCTAATTAGACCTAAAATATTTATTTTACCCAAAAATTATTTAAAACCATAAAATTAATTTTTCTAAAAATATTTTTATTTTCCAAAATATTATTTACCAATTTTCAAATGAAATTAAGCTAACTAAATTTAAAAAATCACTAATAAACCTGATGAACTCCTAATTTTCACTCAGAACCTAATAAACCTACCCAAAATTACTAGACCTATTTTTAGGGCCTTACATGCGTTTAGGTTGACATTAATTTAGTACTCGCCTCCCTTAGGTACGATCCTTGGAGTAGTTACTTGTTTTGTTGTAGCTATATTACAACCTAACCCGTATACTTGCGAACACCGCCTCAATTCCATATCTTCTAGTTACAATATTCATACTTTGGACGTTGGTATGTCTAGATGCGATTAAGTTGTTGACGCTATTGTCGGGGAGGCAACACTACTGGATTAATTTTAATTTTTGCATTCAATAGAATAATTAGGAAATAAATAAATTATAGATACAACTTTTATTTTTCTTTTTACAAACGTTTTTATTTTTCTTTGTAGTCTCAGTGTATGACTCGTAGTAGGGGAACACCTATAGAGTCAGCCACTGATCTCGAAAGACTAATAACTAGGAACCGTCAATAGTAATAGTGGATGTAGAACCAGCCACCTGCTGTAGGCAATCCACCATAAGAGAACCCACTATTCAATGATATGAACGAAGTGAACCCGCAATACCTATGACCACCACCACTACAGCTACCCGTAAACGTACCACCTATGGCGTCAAACAAAAGAACCCTAAGGGATTATGTGCTACCAAATCTAGAGATGGTTCAAGGAAGCGTCGCAAAGCCAACTATCACGGCTAACAATTTTGAAATAAAGTCAGCTATGATCCAAACGATCCAGGACAATTTGTAGTTTAAAGGGACAATGACAGAGGACCCAAATCAGCATTTAAAATGGTTCCTTTAGCTTTGTCATACATATAATGAGGTCACCGATAACGTTATTTGTCTTCGACTGTAACACCTTTTCTTGGTTAGATTCGTAGGCACCAAGATCCATCACAACATGGGATGAACTTGCAAAAAAAATTCAACAAAATTTTTTCCCTATTAGCAAGACGATCCAACTAGGAGAGAGATCACAACGTTCAAACAGTTAGAAGGAGAGAGCTTTCACAAAGCTTGTGAGCATTTTAAAGCACTAATTCATAGATGCTCCCATCATTGATTACTTGAATGACTGAGTCTACAAATGTTCTATAGTGCGTTGGATGCACATGCACGTTCAGGATTAGATAGAGCTGCAGGAGGAGCTTTAATGAACAGAACATACGAAGATGTGTATGAACTGATAGAAAACATTGCGATGAATTCCTGCCAGTGGCCAACTGAACTCTATACATATGGCCAGAGACCATCGACGGTAAAAGCTGTCCAGGAGGATGATAGATACCAACAAATAGTGGACAGACTCAACCGCATAGAATCCTCATCTAGTGCATCATCTATATATGGAGAAGACAACCCGCTCTTTCATTATATTAACAATCAAACTGAGGATGTCAGTTATATCAAAAATAAGGGTGGAAACCCTTATTCAAACACTTATAATCCCGATTGGAGAGATCACCCAAACCTAAGATATGGCAGAAATCAAGGAGGATGTGCCAGTGTACAACCAATTAAAAATACTAATTATCAATCTCCTTATTTACAAAAGCCTTAGGAAAGGGCCAATCAAAATGATCATACTGTATGTGGTCAACGCTTGGATCGAATAGAGGGGGAGATGCAATCAATGAGAACTAAAGTAAGACTGGTGTAATCTAAGTGCACTAACACTACAAAAACATTAACTAAGTTGGAAGATCAAAGGATCCAATTGATGAGCATGATGGGAGATATCAAAACACAATTTGGCACAGGAATCCTAAGGAACACAGAGAATAATCCTCAGAGAGAAGGGAATCATCAAGTCAAAGAAATCGTACTCCATTCAGGTAAAGTATTGAGTATCCCAAAAAAAACTAACTCATGAAGAAAATAAAGAGAATTCTAAGGATCTTCAAGAAAATCCCCAAGAAACTGAAACTGAACTAGAAACGGAGGAGGAAACAGAGCCGATAGTTGAATCGTAGAACGAGCCAACAATGAACCTACACTAACAAGGGTACTTTTTTTCATGGTTAGAAGAGAAAC
Source organism: Gossypium schwendimanii (assembly GCA_013677275.1). Taxonomy (NCBI): domain Eukaryota; kingdom Viridiplantae; phylum Streptophyta; class Magnoliopsida; order Malvales; family Malvaceae; genus Gossypium; species Gossypium schwendimanii. Next base: position 22,982,508 of record CM025245.1, read on the forward strand.
AAAAATGGGTTGAGGTAGAATTTGTAAGTTTTCTAAACTTATTTAAATACGTGAATGTTAACTTTCCTCTAATTGATTTAATTGAAAAATTCCTAAGTATGTCAAATATTTAAAAGAAATTATGTCTAAGCAACGAAAAATAAAAATAGGAGAGCAAGTTAATGTAAGCGCCTCATTTAGTGTGATTATATCCAAATAGATACCACAAAACAAAAAGACACAGGAAGTTTTACAATACCTACAAAGATAGGAGATATACATTTTAGCAAGGGTCTAGTATTTAGAAACCAATATTAATTTAATGCCCTAATTTATATATTAAAAACTTAGGTTAGGGGAGCTTAAAAATACTCAGCTCACACTACGGCTAGTTGATAGGTCTTCAGTACGACCGAAAGGAGAACTTGAAGATGTGTTGGTCAAAGTGAGGAGCTTTATCATCCCGGGTGATTTTATCATCTTAGATTTTGAAGAGGACAATGAGAAACTCATTCTGTTGGGTAGACAATTTTTAGCAACATCCAGGTCTACCATTGACTTGGAAAATAATGAATTAACTAGGAGGATCAGTGGTGAGACAGAAATTTTTAAATGTGATCACCAATAGAATGAGATAATTAAGGAAAAATTAGGGAAATAATATCTTGAAATATCTGTAAAAACACTTGATTACCCTAGCCAGGGAAGCTACTTTCTATAATCAATGTAGGCAGAAAAAGCAAGTTCAAAGAATGGGACAAGCAAGGAAGGTGGAATGGTAGAATGCATGTTGGACAAAACTGATAGAAACGAAACAAGAGGAGAATCCACGGGCAAAATGATTGAGCTTACGGATGAATCTGGCAGCAAAACTTGAAATTTTTAATTAAATTTTAATTTATGTATATTATTGTAATTTAAACTAATCGGTAGTTTAGACTTTATTCTTTATTTTTTTCAAATAGAAACCGAGACACTCTGAAAATAGGAAGTTTGGACAAAAAGAGACTCGGTGTTGCAACACAGCACCCCTATGTCGCAACACCTTGACCAGAATCGAAAAGAATTGAGAAAATTATCTCATAGTCGTGACACAGTACTCTTGTGTCACGACATAAAGGACAGTTTACCCAGGTTTTTAAAATTTTAGAGTGTGTCACGACATCGAACCCCGATGTCGCGACATTGACATCATGTCTAGGGTGTCACGACACGGAACCCAACTATTGCGGCATTGTTGCAATTTTCTACAGGCTCGACCTGACTCGATTGTGTGAACCACTAATTTTACACTTGTTTTAACCCATTTTTAACTTTAAAATACTTCTTATTTTAACCCTAAAAGATATTATACCCTTCTTCTAAACCACAAAACCCTCACTAAACCTTCTAAAACCTTTAAAATCTTAAAAACCCTAAAATTCCCTATCTTCTATTGCAACTGTAACACCCTAAATTTTGGGCCTAGAATAAATAGGTTTTGAACAAAGGAACAGTTAGGATACTACACAAAAATATTTAGTTGTGCAAGGAAGTGACATAAATGAATGTTTGCTTCAATGGTTAAGTGATTTAGGAGTGTTTGGAAATGTCTGAGAAGTCAGGGGTTCAAGCCTTGGCTTATGCAAAATTTTTATTTTAAGTGAATAAAATCATTGGATCTAGATGGTAGGTTCTTAAATTATTGTGGTTAAAAAATGATACAAAGGATTTGTTGGTCTAGTGGTAAGGGGCTTGTGGAGTGTACATGGGGTCTAAGGTTCAAGTGGTGGCGCATCAAAAAGTGAGCATTTATTTTGCTGCCTAATTCATGTGGGTGGTAGAGTTGGATTGAAATACTGCTAAATAGAGTTTGAACTAGTCATAGAGAGAATTGAGTAGGGATATTTGGAGAGATTTGAGGAGAGAATATTGGGATTTAAGGAGGTTGTTGTTGTGGAGAGCTATATATCATCTCATTTGTTCCTTGTTCTCAAGGGGAGATCGGTGAGGTTTTCAAGGTTTTTGTCTCTTTCTCCAACCTGCATTGCTTCTATTCCTAACTGGTGGTAATCGAGGTTGATTGGCACATTTCCTGGGAACCAAGGATGCAATGATCATTGATTTTCGGAATAAGAGTGTTCGAAACGAAGGGAATGTGCAAATCGCATCAGGTGTGTAACCACACGAGTGTGCGATCACTCGTGTGGAAAGCTAAACCTGCGAATCATGGGCGATAAATTGTAGGGGCCTCCATAAGCATTTCCATAGGCTTAGGTCGTAATGGACCACGTTGGGTCGAAATAGGCCATGTGGGCTCAATGGGCTTGTGGGCCCCCAGAGATGAAATCCACAATTTAAGGCAAATACTGCACTGGCCTATGTGGATTCCATAGCCGTGGCAAAATCTGTGCTGAGCGGGCCGCACTAGCATGTGGGCCCACTTGGGCCGAGTACTGGGCCTTGGGCCCATTTACACTGTTATGACCATTTAGATTACCTAAGTCACTCAAGGCAACTACAGACCTTTCGAGAGGTCAATAAATGACCGAATTACCCCCACAGGGTAAAATGATCGAATTACCCCCAGAGGGTAAAATGATCGAAATACCCCCACAGGGTAAAATAACCGAAATACCCCCATAGGGTAAAATGATCGAAATACCCCAATAGGGTAAAATGATCGAAATAACCCTATAGGTTTAAATGACTAAAATACCCTTATAGGGTAAAATGACCGAAATACCCCAATAGGGTAAAATGACTGTTATACCCCTAGGAGATAAAATGACTATTATGGCCTTATGTTATGTATGACTGATTTGCTCTATGATATGTATGACTATGATTGAGCATGACATTTTACATACACGTATGATATTATGTCACGACATGTTGCATGGGGTTAGGTTGTTATATTTGGAGGAAGTGTACTGTATTGTTAAGGTCGCACGCGTCACCCAAGACGACTGTGGACCTACTAGTGACTTTGCCACATATACTGTTACTGACAGCTTTGTTGCGATATTGATACTAGCAGCTCCACTACGATGCTATTACTGGCAGCTTTGCTGCGATATTGGTGTGTTGGTTGGGTGGGTAGATTTTATCCCCACATGGTGTGTTGGTGGTACGGAGTGGTGTGTTGGCTGGATTGGGATGGGTTGCATTATTGCACTACACTATTTCTATATTGGGCTAAGGCCCACACTGTTACTGTATTGGGCTAAGGCCCACACTGTTACTGTATTGGGCGAAGGCCCACACTGTACTACTACTAAATAGGGCTCAGGCCCAGACTGTTACTGCATGTTGTATGCTGACTATTTGGTAGAGGATTACACACTAAGTTTTCGTAAACTCATCCTCTCCTTTTAACTGTGTAGGTAATCCTCAGCCATAGACGATTTGGTGCTGCGAGGGACTCGGAGGTGGCCAAACTACTGCTACTGTTACATTTGCTTTTATTTTAACTTAGTTTATATATTTGGGTTTTATTTTTGTAATAAGGCCTTTAATTTGGGTTTTAAATTTTAGTTGTGCTTTTGCTTACATATTTTATACTACTAGTTAGGTGAAAACGATTTTTCAAAATAAATATTGTTTTCAAATACATGAACTTTAAACGTTAGAGTTTTCAAATGCTTCCGCATTTTTAGATCAACCTTTTATATCAAAAGCAGACAACAAGGCAAACATTTTGGCTAGATGATTTGTTAAATAATAATTACGGGGTTTTTAATCCTAGAAACAAACTTTTACCAACGAGTCCAATTTTTCGCTAAACACCTCAATGTAACACTGCCAGATTCAGCCATAACTCCTAGGTCGGGTTTGGGGTGTTACAGCAATAAATTCTTGTGTGATTCTCCTCAGTGCAGGGTCAAAGACAAAGCATTCACGGGACTACTTCAAAGCAACTTTATGAGGAATTCGACGCATTACAGTCAGGGTTAAGGGTTCCTAACTTATTTCTACTGTTTCATTTGATAAATTGCTTGATATCTTGTTCATATTTAGATTACGATTACATTAACAATGCCTCCTAGAAAATCTAGAAAAATAAGCACAAAATAACCACTGGTGGTTTCGAATCCTCTAAAGTTTCAAAGTCACAATGCTAAAAAAATACTTCCTCAAACTTCAAGGCAAAACCTTTATTCAAGAAAAGGGATTCAAACCATCGATGGTTCTTTGTAATGAAATTTGGTCTTTACTACAATATCATAGATGAGAGTGTCTGTGCACAATCCCCAAAAAAAATGTTGTTATTCCTCTTTCGCAAGAATTTTATGCTACTCTTAGAGATAAGGAAACTCGAAGACCACATGCTGTCATATGAAAAATGGTAATAATGAGAGGTAATGATGAGTCATTCTCCCTGAAAAGATTTGTAAATTTTACAATGCTCTATATTATGATTCTGACTATTTAGAAAACACTAATTTAATGGGATTCCAAGATGTCGATATGGAAAGCATTGTTAAATACTTAACTAAAATTGATATGAATGAAAACTCTTGTCAGACACCGAACTACCAACTAATTTCAATCAAGCTATAATGTTTCCAATAGCTAAAATGTGGATGCAATTTATTTACACTAGAATTATACATGCTCTTAACATTTTTAATGTTAATACATTCCAAGCTATTTTATTATATGGAACTTTATAGAAGAAACAGATATGCATAGGGCAATGGATCCATCAAAGTATGAATCATTGCATTAATGGCTAGAAGGTTGGGATTTGCTTTCCCCATCTTATGACGGCACTTTGCAAGAGTGTAGAGATTCCAATGGAAGAGAATGAGCAATTCATGCGCCCAACAAAGAGCTTAAATGGTGATTCTATGTACACTCAGTACATAAAACTCAACCGAAAGTAGATCATAGATTGGAACCAAAGGAGAAAAGAAAAGATGGGCATCCTGGTTTTGCTCAAAAGAATAGTAAAATCAACACTAGAAAAGAAAGGAGCGAGAGTAGTAGTGCAAAAATTGATGGAATTATAAGATGTATGAAAGAAATAGTCTCTGTTCATCAAGAATTTGCAAGGCGAAACAACATGAGAATACCTAATTGCCTACCAAATATGTTTGGCCTGACACATCTAGAGTATGAGGAAAAGGAGCAAGAAGAAAGCAATGAATAATAAGGGAATGAGGAGATTGCTTCTGTGGATGAGGAGGATTGAACCAAATTTTATTTTTATTTTTATTTTTAAATATTGTAATTAATTTTAGGATAATTTTTTTAAGAGTATGATTAACAATAGATTGTTATTTTTTTTATTTTCCTAGTTTAAGTTTTCTGTGTATGAACCCCATGTGAAAGGGACACAACGATTACGAGCTTTCAACAAAAATTGGAAGGGAACACCCACCAATAGAAGTACAAAACTACCACGATCAATCGGGTAACTTCTTTTCTTATATTTTCAGGGCTACACATTGAGGAAAATGTGTTATCTAAAGTATGGGGGTAACATAGGAAATCTATTTTTAATTTTTATGATTTTCTTTTAGTTTTTATTGTCAAATGTGTGTTTGAGCTTGTATAAATACAAGTGATTGGTTAGGAGTAGGTAATAGGTTGATTGTGTTTCTATTAATTTGGCATGATAGTAAATAACTTTAACTTTTTTAGTATTAGACTACTAAGTTCTATACATTACACTGTAAATAGGTATTGAGCAATTAAAAATACCAAATGATATGGAGAATACAGGGAACTAAGCATGCTAGTATGTATGATAAATAGTTGAATTTATGATTATTTGATTGATTAAATTTGTGAATATTGAGATACCTAGGGATAACCCAATGCATTGTTTGGTATACATCCAGAGCCAAAAAGCTAACGCTGATTATTCATCCTTAGTACCTATTTTGAGCCAGAAAACACTTCATGATGAACCTTCATACAAAACCCAAGCCAAAAATGTTAATTTGTATTTACCCTTTTTCTTTAGTCCTAAACTGCATGACTATAAACGTCTGGCCATACGTATTGAGGGTTAAGTAGATACATCACGATGAATTTTGTAAAAAAAGAGTGAAATAGGAAGAATCAGTGTGATTGTGATTATATGTTAGTTAATATGTGCAAAAAAAATATAGAAACAAAATCAAGTCGAGTAGGAAAAGTACGTGAAAAAAAGTATTGTGAATTAGAGGTATTGAAAAAGAACAAAATGTGAAAAAGTCACAAAAATAGAAAAACTCAGTCATTAGTGCTCAAAAACTCATGAGCTAGTCGTAGTTGTTGTATTATGTTGTGACTTCCTATGTGGAGAAATAAGGAAAGTGAGAGAAAGAGAAATAAGGCAGTGAGCGAGCAAGGGCTACTAAGGGGGAAGAATAGGGAACATACGATGTGTCAAACTATTTTTGTGCTTGAAACTATTTTGATGCTTCTTGTTCTTAAATTCCATATATGTCCTAAGCCGAAAAACGTTACAAGCCGAAAAACCCTACGTGACCTAGGTAAATATATTCATGAATTGACATTATATTGAGCAATTAAATTTACGACTATTTGTATTCTGTTAGGATAATCAAATTACCTAGATGATTTATTGATGGATGCATATGTTTGAAAATCTTAATGCATGTGTACTTTGTAATATACTAAACTTAGGTGTTTGGTATTGAAAGTGGTGAATTGTTTATATATCATACCAGGATTATGTGTAAACATGAAAATGCCTAGTTATGTACTTCAACACCAATCTTTGTACCATACTTGCTCAAGGGACGTCTTTTACTTTTTGTTTCTGTTTTTCTTTACTTGAGAGCAAGAAATGACTTAAGTGTTGGAGAGTTTGATTATTCATAATTTGGTGTAGCAAATTAAACTAGTTTTTGTACTTGAAGAGCTTGAATATGAGCAATTTTAGTATATTTTACTTATGTTTTCTTAGTTTAGTTATATTCAATAAAAAGTGCATTTTGAGTCTTTGATTGACCTTAAGGGCCGACTGAGGCCTAAAGGCGAGCTAACGTACTTAGTAAGTGTGCAGGAGATCATTCAAAGGCATAAGAACTCAAATCTGGTCGCTATGTTGCAACACGAGGAGTTCGATGTCGCAACATAAGGAGCAGAAAGCCAAGATTGCTATACTACCTTGGGTGTCGCGACATAGCCAATGGATGCCGTGACACACCCTTGAAGCTACCCCTAAACTATGCATACTACCTTTAATGTCGCGACACAAGGACTAAAGTGTCGTGACATCAATCCTGTACTAGAAACACTTACGAGCCAAGGGCATTTTGGCCCTTACAATAGAAATTAAAACACTAGAATGTCAACTGACCTAGGGTTGAGGATGACAACAACCGTAACTCTATAATTAGGCTCTTAAGACACTTGTTTAGACAGCTTTTATATTCTATATTTTTCTTTTAAATTTAGTATTTAGTTTTTCCTTTCTTTTAAGCTTTAGGTTTATTCCATTTTTTTTTTGTTTATCGAAGAACATGAGTTGTAACCATGATCAAACTATTGTGGATCCGGTGCTTCAATCAATACAATTCAAGATTCTCTTAAACTTTCTACTAATTTATTATTTATGTTTATCTTTATTATCAAGATTATTGTGTTCATGAGATCCACAAGGAACTAATCCTTTTATGGGAATTAGTGAGTGGAGGTGTGATTAATTAATTGCTATGTAAGGTTTTCTTAGCAAGCCAGCTGTTTGGGAGAGGAAGAACTTAAACCTCGCCCCAAACTGATCTAGACTGTGTGGTCGAGGGATAAGTAGTTCTTGTCTACTTGTTATTTTAGTAGAATATTGAGAGATCCTGCTAGGGTAGTGACTAGTTGATTGAGTAGAAACCCAAAATAGGAATTAGCTATGATCACTAAAGTGAGTTAATCACCCATACTTAGATTTGATTAAGTTAGAATTTATATTTCCAAAGTTCACTTTCCTTTTGTTATTTTTATTTCATTATTCTTTTGTGCCATCTACCCTTTAAGCTTGGCCTTATAATTTGGATAATTAATTGGCACATGTTCTATTGGGGAATATCAGGGAGCCCCCTTCTCATCAGCAATGTATGAATTGTAATTTATGAAATTATGGTGGCATGTACTTAGGTGATAGAAGTTTTAGGAAGTTAGTGTAATGGTAGGAAGTTGAGTATTGAGTTAAGTAAATATGTTGGAGAACCATATGGCACATTGCCTACTGTTTAAATGAAGCATTCTTTGCTCAAGTTTAGATTTTGGCTCAGGTTAGGGGTGTTACCTTTGTTTTGGTATCATAGCTATGGTTTAGCCGATTCTTGAATAATGATCGAGTGAAGAAATACATGCTATATAGGAAATCAATGTGATATGATGAGATGTGATCTAGAGATTCAAGCGTTGATAAATTGATACCTAAATCTCTACTGAGAAAGTAATAACTTTGAAGTGAAATGTCGTGGAATAAGATGTGAAATATAGATTCGAAAGAGATAGTAGAGAAAATAGTGATGGAATATAAATGAGATAGTAGCTATAGAATAAGTGAATGAAAGAATTATGATGGAAGTCGTGAAATAGATTAGGAAAGTATGAGAAGAGAACTATGAAAATGAGACAATTCGAGAAGTGACTAAGTCTCAATGAAATAAATAAGGAAAGGAAATAATTGAAGTGAAAGTTTAGAAAGAGATAAGTACGTAGTTAGTATTCTGAATGATATGGTTAAGTAAATTAAATAAAAAGTGAAAATGTAAAGAAATGATGGTATCTACGATTACTTAAGTCGAGCAAATTTTGAGGATGAAATTCTTTTAAGAAGGGAGAAATGTAACATCCCTAAAACCACTATGGTATATAAGTGAAGAGTTATATCAGGAAGATGCATAGTGGAATTTCTCGATTAAAAGAAATGTAATATATTAGTTATAGTAAAGAAAGGTATTTGATGCTAGAGAAAGTTGAAATAAGTAGTATATAATGGGACATTAATTTGAGGAACGAACAAAATTATAAAAAAGTAAAAAGTGAATAGTTAAATTATAATTATTCAAAAGTTGAGGGTTTAAATTAAAAATATGAAATATTGAATGACTATAGTTGCAATTATATCAAAAGTGGACATGACTCAAATGTAAATATTAAAAATTGTCAAGGCCAAAATGGTTATTTTGTTAGTGAAATATTTTCAAGTAAAATTACCAAAGTATCGTTATATATGTGTGTTGAATTTGAGCGATTGGACTTGCTTTCTGATGAAGGATTTAATATGGGCCACTAGATAAAATATTAATATATTTATTATAATTATCAATTAATGAAATGTTGGGAGCCTTTGAATTTTTATGAAAGTGAGATCAAATCATGCCCCTTGGATTGAAATTATGATGTTAGGATATTTTAGTATTATTTTAAGATAATTATTAAAGGAAATCTTCATTCTTCATGCATTAAACGTCTCATTCATGCAGAAAGAAAAGAAACTTTACTTTTCTTGCAATTTGCTCGTCCCTCATCCAACAAGTTAATCTCCACTCAAAACCTTTGATTTCTAAGCAAATTTCCAAGTGAAATCAAGTGCCCAGTAACATCAAAAGCTTAGTTTTCATGTGCTCAAGGGAGGAAGTAAGAGAGTTAAGAAAGTGTAGGAAATCAAGGTGACAAGGTAAGAATTCAAGTGATCTCTTGTGAGTTTTATATCTTGTTGAATTAGAAAGAAGAGATAGTGCTTTTTGGTACAAATCTTAATTATGTTATTGATATGTTCATGAAGAGGAAGAGAAAGAAAGTGATGAAAGTGTTACGAACAAAGGAAAAGAAGTGACAAAAGTGTGAAAAGGAAGAAAATAAAGCAAATGAAGTGCAGTATAGCAAAATAGGTAAGTATTCATATGACTTCTATTTATTTTTAAAAGGATTATTGTGAAATATGTGATAACTTAAGTGTATTGGTGTGTGTTAAAAAGCATGCACTAAAGTGTTAGCAACTAATACTTAGTTGTGGAATTTGATAAATCAAATTCTTTTAAGAATATTTAAGCTGTTTTAGGAAAAATAACAATAGTGGCCCAACTTCAAAAATTTTTCAAATATTGTAAAGAGTGAACTAGAAATGTAGCTTTACATGCTCAAAAAGCTTAATGAGACTAGTTTCATACGAAACAAACAGAATCAGATTCCAATTTTTTTCCTAAGAGAAAATCACAGTTTAGTGAAGAAGACTCAAGTTGTTAAGTAGTAGCCCCTGACTTGACTTGAAAAACAAAATTGGTCTTAGTTTACATTGAATTAAATTTTGAAAGTTTTTTGGTAAAATATTAGTCTACTTTCAAGAGAAACAAATGGAAACATCATATGAATTATGTACTAAAAGATAAATATTTTTAAGTGAAGAATGGTCAAACCTACCTAGCAGTAGAATGATGACAACTTTAAAAAAATTCTAGTATTAATTCACTCTTGGTAAAATTAAGAAAATATTTGTGGTGAATGGTTAGTAGTATAGTTTCTAAAACATCAAATAGGTCCTAATTTTGAATTTTTTGGATTGAAAAATAAATAATTTTGTGACTAGAACTCAAGTAGACAACGCTACTATGTGTATATGTGAAAGCACTTGTTAGGTTTATATGTGAAGATAGTGAGAGATTATAAATATTATAAGTGGACTAAGTGACAAGTGATGTGAATTTAAAGAAATGCTTATAAGTGAATGTGAACTTGTGTTATTGAATTGCCCATATAGACGAGACTCGAACTTGTTGGAAATAGTTGGTATGTAATAGGAATATTCAAGTGCTTCCCTATTATTTGCAATTCGATACCTATGTTATTCACACTCTGGTGCCCGTGTTTGTTCCAAGTATCCATCTTGTTCATTCAAGCCTTCTATGTGCTAAGCAAATGTGGTATGGAATATGTGATAAATAATCTTGTTTAAGTAGTGATATCAATTAAATATATATTTAATTTCTTGCTATTTATGTTATTTATTATTCAATTAAAACTAAAGGTAAGATTTGAATTCATTGAGTATTTAGATATATTTGTACTACAGAGCTCCTGATACTTGCACTTTGGTGCTTCTAATTCTGTGTATCTTTCTCGGTTCTACAACATTTACTAAGGTTGCTAGAAGTAAAAGTACTATGTGCAGTGAGTAAGTTCTTGGAGTGAATTTAATAAGGAAAATTTATGATAAGTGAATAACTGGAATTAGAATATGTTTGTTGTATTAAGTGTTAATATATCATTAGTGAAATGTATAAAATAAGACATAACATGATTAAATATGTTTATTATAAATTATTGAATTAATAAAGTTAGTTAAGTAAAGAATTTATAAGAGTACATAACGTATTGTTTTACAAAAAGCATTAATGTGGAAAGAATTTGAGTGAAACTTGATCTATCACATCTCATTAGGAAGTTAACGTTAATTGTCGTTAACGGTGTAACGTCAAGTTAACATGGCACTTTAAATCATCATTTAAACGAAAATTTTAGGTTAAATTCTACAATTGGTCTCTATTTTTTTTTCTATTTTGAGCAATTTAAATTTTTTTCTTTTATGTTCTTTTAATTTTCTTTCTTTTTCTTTATTTTCCATTCTCTTCTGCTTCTCCCTCTATTTTCCTCCCTTCTTCATTTCTTTTAACGTAATTTTTGTATATTTTTCATTTGTTAAAACTAGTCCACAAGCTCGCCTCACTCGAAAAAATTAAATTGTTTTAAAAAATAAAAGTATAGGGACTAGTTTCAAAAAATGGAAAACATAGAAAAATTATGTTGAAAGAAATGGAGAATGAAGGAAAATTGAGGGAAAAGCAGGAGTGGAAAAAAGGAAAATTAAAAGAACATAAAATAAAAAAATTTGCTCAAAATGAAAAAATATGGGGACCAGTTGTATAAATTAATCTAAAATTTTTATTTTAAATGACGATTTAACGTGTCATGTCAGCTTACCGTTACACCGTTAACGGTAATTAACGGCTCAGTGACTAAAATATTACAAATACGATAATATACGTGACTAAAATATAACTTGATGTAAGCAACTATTTTAATAATTTACCCAAAATTAAATCATGAGGTATTTAAAATGTTAAATCACATAATCAAACTCAACAGATTTTATCCAGTCCTAACCCACTTATGATATTTTTGTTTATTTTTCTTTCAAAACTAACAATCAAACTTATTTGTTTTGATCCAGGTACACTGCAAAGCATTTAGCTAAAGGGTTAATCTTGAAAATTCCAGCTTGATGTTCATCCATAATACACCGTCAAGCTAGCATTTGCAGAAGTTATTATGATAGCTAAATTGAAAATTTATCTAATTTTATGTCAGAAATAAGATGATGCATATCCCTTTAAAATATTTAAAAAAAAATTTCAACCTTTTACCTATCACAATGGAACAGAACTACTAGAGCAAATTGTGAGTATAGTATGTTTATTATGTTGACTATTAATTTTAATTTTGATTTATCACTTTCCTTTTCTTAATATTTTTCAAAGCTTGCCAAGAATAGAAAACGCTTCCAAATAAAAATATAACAAATCAACACTTGAACAAACTAAATTAGATGAAGATACCTAATAATTGATTTTCTTTTGTCATATGTTACATAAAAAATATTATATAAAAAACATTTTAAGATAAATTAAGTCTTGAAAGTATCAATATTGTATCAATCAAGGTTTTTTATAAGTATAGTATCAACTTGAGTGTTAATGGGTAGATTGGGTCTGGCATGAAGTATATTTAAAACGTGTAGATTAAATTTTAAGCATGTGTATACATACTATATGGATAACTTGGATTTGATTGTTGAATAATATGGACGTCACATATATAATAAGAATAATTACAAGTTATTTTTACTATCGTTAAAGGTTAGCCTTAATTACAAGTGACTTATAAGGTTAAAGTTAATTGGATTCTGTTATTCAATAAAATATGGGCTAAATATGTACAAATACTCAAGTAACTAATTTCTAATTGATAATAAGCTAGTTAGAAATTAAGATTAATGTGTAAAAGTTACATATGAGGGTTATGGTCTTTAAATTACACATAACTTTTCTAAAAATAGAGTCACCTCCTCTAAAATACTTGTATACTAATTTGGAAGACCAAATTAAAGATTTCAATGTATCGATGAATTCAAGTACACTTCCACATCTAAGTTTTGGGATGCTTTTAAAGAGTAAGGACCAAATTGATATAAAAAATTGTCATATTGAGGGCTAAAAATGTTATTTTACCTTTTTATTACAATCACATCAACAATTGTAATGGCAAGATTTTCAAATAAAAAATGTATAAGGACCAAATGCCTCCAAATATAGGGACTAAATTTTAAATTTTAAAAGAGTACAAGGACCTTTTGCATATTTAAAATTATTATTTACTATCATAAAAATTAATATTAATGTGTAAGAGTTACATATTAGAGTTTTGAGTCCCAAATTGCGTTTAATGTAACTTTTCTAACATCTCATCCCGAAAAAAGAGAGATGTCTTCTCTAAAATACTTGAGTGCTAATTTGAAATATCAAAAACACAATACTCAAGGTTTTCAACATATCGATGGATTCAGGTACGCTTCCACTTCTAATTTTATTCTTGATGGTCTAACATGACATCTTAATTTGTAAGCTATATATCTAATTTTTATAGTTCTAACATTGATGTGTTAAATAGAAGAGAACAATGTCAGTAAAATTTAGGAAAGTTATTTTTTAACATTTCATATATGATTTATCTACACGATAGGTTTATGTGTTTAAAATTTGATAAATTATGTTAAATATTTTCCAAATTATACCTAAATTAACATTTAACTCCCAAGCTAATGGCTAGTAGTATTAATTGAAGAACTTAATTGATATGACAATGATACTTTAAGGATTCAACTTTTAACAACTAATTTGAAATCTGAATGCAGTTTGGGACTTATCATGTAAATTTTTTTATATGACGAGTTGTTAAGATAAGAAAAATGAAGGCATTGGGTTCACAAATTATTGGTGGTGTGAAAAAGTCAAGCAGTTAGGTTACTTGGGGAGAATTATTGTTGGATGATTGCGTGAGAACATGAGAAAAGGTTCTGCCCTAACCAACCACGTAAACTGCCTCTTTTTCTAACTACACTGTCCATGAATTGAAGCAAACCTCATTAATTACCTCCAAAATCCATGCGTTATTTAGCTGGTGTTTCTTGTTAGGTAACAACTGCCAAATAATTCAAATTTAGAAAATTGAAGCAAAATTGCTAAAATAATCAAATGTTTTGACTCGAAAATTTGAGAATGGATTATTAGATAAAGTAATTGGATTAAACTTGTTGGTCATAGATAATAATTTCATAACAACTTTGAATTGGATGAGGGTAGACTTTTTTCTTCTTT
>CM025245.1:23060374-23084957 GCA_013677275.1 Gossypium schwendimanii
CCTAATTTCATATTTTCACATATTTCATTAATTTATTAAACAATTACTTGGTTTTAACAATAATTTTAATTAAAAAGGTGATGAATTATATAGGAAAAATCCTATATATTTTTCCGTTTACAGTGCCCGATGCGGTTAACTAGGATGGAATCCTATTCTCTATGAGGTACCTTAAGAATCATTTTGGAAATGAATGTGGGTTTGTAAAATAAAAATGGAAATGAAAAGCAGAAATGAGAAATGATCCATTTGCAAATATATATGGATTGCTAAAAAATTATAAGAGAAATGAGTTTATGTTTTTCAGCAGTTGTAAAGCATGAAAATGAAAATAAGCCATCCGGTCATACTGAAGAAGTTGAGTTGTGAAATATTTAATATATTTTCTTGGAAATTTTACTAAGGGTAAAATTGTTATAATTTTACTAGGGGTAAAATTGGGATGAAAAAATTATTTAATTTGAAAATTAATGTTTATTTTGGAAAATAGAAAAATATGTATTTGGTTGGATTAAATTATAAAGTGTTGGGTTAAAATTCCAAAAAAACACATATTTGGGCTCGATATAATGAGAGGCTCAAATCCTCATCATAATACATATAAGGGGAAACACAACCTATTAGCCCCTCTACCTCTTCTAGTTGGACTAGAAAGTTCTTTTTCTATTTAAGATAAACCTCTACAATTCAAAAAAAGTTTTTACCTTCTCTCCCTATAAATAAATGACACTGGTAGAGTTATTTAGATAACTTTGAAAGATTTTCACTTTGTCGAAAAATAGAGAGAATTTATTCTTAACTATTAAATACATTTTTTCAAAGTAACAATTCTACTGGTTTCTATTAAAAAAAAAGGAGAATTTTATTTTTCACCCCAAAAGGAAAAGAAAACATTTTCTAGTTTAATGTTTTGAGTTAATTGGTTCGAGCCTACACTTGAAGCAGTTCGTGATACAAAAATAACATAGAAGATCTTTTGGTTGAAAGTTGAAAAAGATCAAGGATCCACTTATCTGAAAACATATGAATGATTTTGGTCTCAGGTATTACTATAAATATCATAAACCGGGTCAATTTTCAAAATTTTAATTTTTCAATGTGCAAGAAAACCGTTTTCAAACCGGATTTGTCCAACACATTGAACATTTGACTGGTGCCTCATGCATTTACATGATTTATATTATGTTATAATGTTCAATTATAGAGATACCACCGAGTTTATACTAAACATATGATATTGTTTTTTGTGCGCAGGTTAGGTCTTGTTCGTGATATTGATTATCAGCTCAACATCCAACCAACAATCCCGGACTTAACAAAGTTTGTAACAATTTACTTTGTGTTTTGAAAGGGTATGTACCTAGGTTTATTAGTTTTGATATAAATCTTGTTTATATGCTTTAATATATTATAATGATGAAACATGTTTTAACCAAATGAAAGTAAATTGTATATAAGCTTGAATATAGTATGAAATATGGTTGTAGATAGTTAAAGTTTGCTTGATGATTCTTAGTAATGACATTACTAAGAAATGGATGAATGGATTGGTTAATAAGGTATAAGTGGCTGTTAAATATGCTTATTTAAGTTTGTGTTTGATTTGGCGTGTATGACCATGATATGGTAATGATGAAATGTAAATTTGATAAGTGAGAATGAATCTTAAGAACTATGAATTGGTATTGATAGGTGGATTGTTTTGGAAATTGTATAAATGAAAGTATAAATTGATGAATAGGATGTATATGGGTATGGTGCATGTTTTGGATATGTCTTGGTATGTTTTATGCAAGTAGGAACGATCTAAATAAGGTAAAATTTGGTTGGTTTGTCTTTAGGTACCAATTGGTACTTTTTTTTCCCAAAATAGTATATGATGATGCAACATTGTTCATACGTCATCGCAATGAGAATTGACCTATAGGGTTGGTGCGACGAGAGCTCGTCATCTCGAAAAGGCTATTACACTGGGTGATGTTGTGATGACGATTGGACTGGCGTCGTGATGTGAGAAACTATTTGTTGTCATCTCAACGTGTATTGAATGATGTTACGACTTTGAATCCAGATTTTGAATTCTTACAATTTGGTCCTATCTGTTTCTCGGTTTAGCTTTAAAGCTCATGTAAGCTCGTAGACCAGAATTGACTTTGCTTCATGTCAAATGTATGTTTAACCTAAATTTTAATTATTGATTGCTTTGAATCATCTATATTTTAATTGTTGGTACTCCAGAAACAAATGTGACATCTAGTAACCTGGACCCGACGACCAGGACGGGTGTTGGGGTGTGTCTTGAAATGTTTCGATTTATGTGTAAGTATACACTATCATTGACAAGGAATAAAGTGATAAGTATATCGAGTATTGTCTCTACAAGAACTGTCTATGTGAATCAAGTATTACAAAATTAATTACGAGCGAATTGTTTAGTGATGAAAATGAATTTAAGTGATGGGTTTGATTAAATTAAACTAACCTAAATCTGTTTAAAATTAAATTAAATAAATAAAGTAATAGGTATGCAAGTCTTTCAGAGAAATCTCAAAATCATGCATGTGTCAGAATAATTCTCCTTCCTAACTTAGAAATATTTAAGTACTATTAATGATGTTACCAAAAATTCCACGGCAACTTGATATTTATTAATCCTATTTTAATTACGAGTACTTTGTCTTCTCTTGAAGTCCAAATTTTAACCTCTCATCTACATATGCCTATATCTATTACGACTTCAAGGTTACCTTTTTAGGCATTGTCTAAAGATTCAACTTATTAAATTATTAAGCATAACATATATCTATGTCAACAACTTAGTAAAATTAATAAGTAAAAAAACAGATTCATGTGAGGTAATAGTAATTTTTCTGTACTAAAACAATTTAATCACCCAAATCCTTCTATCAAATTATTACAAACTTTAACCTAATTCTCTAGAATATAAATTAAACATGCACCATTAAGATAATGTGTCAATTAATTACAGTACGATTAGGATTTAATAATTAATTCAGTTGCATTCCCCACATTTATAACGCATGAATAATTTAGTCATATTTTTATTTGAATGCATAAACAGCCGACGCATATAACATCACTAACAGCATAAATAATCTAGGCTATGGAAATTAAATTATTCTAAAACTGAAGGTATTAAGCAACCATAATTATATTTGAAACATTAACTTTAGTTCCACATATGTTTTTTAAATTGAACAATAACAAATTAAAAGAGTAAAGGGAACGAAATGCAAAGCCATTTCTGGTGGTTCTTTGTGGCACAACTTCTTTACTCCTTCTTTGTGCTTCACTCCTTGTTGTAGAAATCAAGCCAAAATGCTCCTCAAATGGATGAATGGGCTCCTCTTAAATCCTTGCACAACTCACTTGAAAAATGGGAAAATGGGAAAGGAAAGTGAAGAGAGAAAAGAGAGAAAGATAACTAAATGAGAGATGATGGATGCTGAAATATGGGAGTGAGGGGTGGTATTTATGCTAGTAGGGGGCATCTTATATTTTCTAAAAATAGAAAGCCAATCCCCCTTCCTATGGTTGTCTGGCCACATTGAGAAAAGGAATGGGAAGGATGACTTTGCTAAAAATATCTAGTCTAGGGCATTTTTCAAGGGGGATTTGAATGGTCACTTAGCAAAGTTGTTGGGGCCGTTTTGTAATTTTTAAAAAGTTTAAGGACCCTAAATTAAATATGAAATGAACGGTTGGGCTGCATGTAGCTAAATTTGGGCTCTTTCCTCCTTAATTGGACTGTTTGGCTTCAAAATTGAGCAACATGCTTGACTACTTCACTAATCCAATTTCTAAGCTAGGTCAAGTCTATCCATTGTCCATAATTCTAATTAATTTTGGATGTCCATATTTGATTAATTATTAGCCCTCCTTTTCACAAAACCGAGTCAAATAGGCAAAATTATGTCAAATTAGCATTTAAATAACAAAAATGTAAATTTGTCTTTAATTTTTTCCATCTACGTAATTTTGTAATAAAATTACCAATTTATTTATTAAAATACTTAGAACTTGCATGAACTACAAGTAAAAAAGTGATGAAAAGGTATATATAATTTACAGTTATCAGGGTGTTGCACATGGTATACAAGAAATAAAAGTAAAAAGTGAAGACCATCTCCTTAATTGAAAGAATAATCAACAATGTCATGACATGCTCAAGCAATGTCACGACTTTGGCTCTAGCCAAGCCTTTTTCTTTTCATTTCCTCATCAACTAAGTACTTGAAATGTCTCATACACAAATTAAGCTCATATAGAGATGTAATTGAAACTTTTATTCATAATATCATAAAAATAACTAAAAATTGCACAAACTATAAATTCTAACTAAAATATAAAAAAAGTGATTAAAAGATTCGGAACATCACTTGAAAACAACTCTTTAGGTGTGAAAAGAAAGCTTAATTTGTCATATCAAAATATGACATACTAGTTACCCCTAATGAAAATGTTGTCATGTCTACTGTAGAATGATGCATTGAGTTCTTAGTAATATACATTACTATGCAAGTTTATTGTATCTGACATGGGGAGGAAATTTGAAAACTCGAGAAGTTAACAAACAACTACAGTCATTCGTGGAAGGTGCCAATGAGCAATGACAAAAGGAGAAAGAAGATTTGATTGCTCATCTTCATGCTGAGGAGAGGAAGAGTTGGAAGCTACAATGAGAGTTAGATAGACGTAACAAACAACTGGAGAGGAGAATGCGGAAGTTGAGGAGGGGCAAGGCATGTGGGTGGGTGGCGAGAAGCTTTTGTATCTAGCCCAAGTTGTCATTCCCACTATTACTATAGAAGGGGTAATTGCCACAATGCAGGTGGCATTTGGAACATTAAACACCAATGGCATGAATTTCCAGCCCTTTTTTAACATGATTGAAGTGGTTTACCATCACGATTTCAATATAAACTACCCACATGGTCCTGAATGGGAGAAGTTCTTCGAGTACTTCAAGATATTAGTATTCATCTTGCAGACATGACTACTCAGGCAAGACCTTCTAAGGGTAGACCTATGGATGATGCTCTTGAGGAAAACATTCCTGACCTTTCAATTGATAATGCTCCAGGTTCAGCTTTTTAATCCAAAAAAGGAAAAGGTCCTGCTATTCCATGATAGATACTTGTCTTGTAATTTTCTTTTAGGGTAGGTTATGTTGTAACTATTTTCCTTGTATAGACTTCGATTGAATGAAATACACATTTATTTTCATCATCTTTGTACTTTTTTTTGAATATTTGCATTATACCTTTCGTTCGCAAGATAATAAAGTTAATAAAATTAGACTTAATGAAGTTAAGCTTCCAAGAGGTAATCTTTTTGTAAGATAAGTCAGGATGCTGCTCTTTGTTTGCAAGATTCTGTTTGTGTAATAAATGTCAAATATAGTTGGGTTGTTAGGTTCTATTTTTGTTTTTAGTGTAGCAAAAGGTAAGCTTTAACTGAGATAGTCATAACATAGTGATAAATGTTAAGAAATAGTGTGGCATTTGTAATATTAACATAGTTATTGAAGCAAGTGAAGTTAGTGGTTGACATGCGGTTCATGAATTATTAATTTTACTTTTTGGTGCATAGCTTTTAAATAGATGACACTCAAGAGGACAAGATGAAGCACAAGAGGTTGAAGCGTATTGTACAAGACACTAAAAATGAAAAAAGGTACATTTAGAGAACATTTATTTCGAGGTGTGACAGAGACTCTTGGATAAGCAAGCAAATGATGACACCTCATGTAACAATCCAATTTTTAGTGGTGTTAAAAATACGATTTTAGGATGTCATTCTCATTGACTTCCTCCTTCTAGCTCGACCATCTTGATTTATGTAGTATTCACCCTTCCAACTTAAGTCCTTCCATTTATATTTTTCTCTCGAACATATCTATTTTCTTGCGCACATGAGCTGACAAGCATACACTTGACCAAGGTCGTTAGTGGTACGATATGATAGTACATTATGATTCTCCACTAAGTACTTCCTCATCCTTTAAAGGATTACCACATTTGAACACTTCCACTTCCCCATAGATTTTCATTATTTTTTCATTTTTCTTAATGTCGATGGTGGATTTGGATGTGACTAGAAACAGTCTTTCCAATAGGATAGAAATCTGATGATCTTCCTCAAAGTTAAGGACAATGAAATCTATAGGAATAATGAATTTCCTAACTTTGACCAATACATCTTCTAATACACTACTAGGGTGTACCAAAGACCTATCGTCCAATTGTAGTATTATTGAATTGCTCTTTAGTTCCCCTAATCCAAGTTTTCTATCGGTAGATAGGGGCATTAAGTTTATACTGGCCCTTATATTGTATAGGGCCTTACCAAAGTTCATATCCTTATTTCTATCGCAATTGTAAAGCATCCAGATCTTTTAATTTGGGGGTATCCTTTTAGTAATAATAGCACTGCATAAGGTATTAATGTTTATTTCTTCCCTTTTTTTAAGTTTCCTATGTCTAGACATAATTTCCTTTAAAAATTTGGCATATTTAGGATTTTTTTCAATTAGTTCTAATAGGGGAAATTCACATTTAAGGATTTAAACAAATTAAGAAAACTTACAAATTCAGTTGCATCACTTTTTCGTTTACCTTCGAGCCTTGATAGGTATGGTACGCTTTTGGCAATCAGGTCAGCACTCAGTTTCATTTTTGGTTCAGCTACCTCTTCAACTTCTTGTGGCTTATCATCATTTGCGGAGTCATCAACAGGATCTTCATTAACTCCTTCGGATCTGGGAGTTTAGGTTTTCTAGGATTGTACCCGAATAGAGTGAAATAGCTTTCATGTGCTCCTTCACATTTCTCCGAAGGTTATTTTCAGTGTTACTTGGGATGCCTCTACCAACTTGCCTTTGCATCATACCTATCATCTGGCTAAGTTGGGCCTGGATGTTAGCCAACTGTGTATTTGTTTGGGTACATTCAGTCTGCACCTGTCGTAGCTCATTACATATTGATTGCATCTCCCATTCTATTCTATGGATTCTTTGACCACATGAGGTGTAATCTGCACTCATAGAGCGTCTCTCGTATTCTTGAGATTTTTGCATATGTGGAGGTTAATAAGGAGGGTTCTATCGATTTTGCATGAAAGTTCTGCCTCCTTGATTACGTCTCCACTTAATATTGGGATGGTCCTTCCAACCCAGATTGTAAGTTCTGGAATAGGGATTTTCGCCCCTATTTCCCCGATAGTTGACCTCTTTGGTTTACTCACAAGATAGTTCCCACTAATATGAGATGATTCATTCATGGATGGTCGGGTGGAATTCATCTCCAAACGGTTCAACTTCTTGAGGATTTGCTGATATTTGTCCTCTTCTTACACAACATTCACATTGGTGGTCTAAAGTTGCACGTAAACCGTTCATTTGACCCTATGTATGAGTTCATAGCCATATCTTCAATCAACTGATAGGCTTCCTCGTAAGTTCTATTCATTATGGCCTCTCCTGATACCCCATCTAGTTTGGACCTTAGGTTTCGACCCAACCCATTGTAGAATATATGCATTTGTAGCCACTCCTTCATGCCATATGGAGACACTTCTGTAACAACAACTTGAATCATTTCCATGCCTCGTACAAATTTTTACCCTCTATTTTTTGGAAGTTTACAATATTGCACCTTAAATGCATTATCACATAAGGAAAAAGGGAACAACTGAAGATAAATAGCTTCATCGGTGACTGTCTCGTCGCATGATTACGTGGTACACAGTTGTACAAGTAATGAGTAGTAAGTAAAAGAGTTATCGTTTTCGCAGGGACTTTGTGGTAATTATTTGTAAAGTCAGTGTTAATCAATTGGGTTAAACAAAATAAAGGAAAATATTATTGATGAAACGTCACGGTTTAAATTAAAGGATGAAATCAATATTCAAATACCCACAAAACAAAACAACATACATTGCAAAAAATGATCACAAAAGGAAATAAATATAAGGAATAATATAAGACAAAATGAATAAACTAAAATAAAATGTTTCACTTTAACAAGAATTCATTTGCAGTCATAAAAAGAATATTACGAAAGATTCATGGCGATATGAAAATTCATTAAACCCATTTGATTTAAAGCACAGGCTTCTCTCGAAGTCCTATTACGTTCCTAAGTTAATTAGCATATCCCTATGTAAAAAAAACTAAATTAGAAATCACCCTCCTGAGAATTTAAACAGTTTATGTATAGTAGCAATTATCTTTCGAAATCGACATGATATGCACCATTTAGGTTTTATGTCTATTAACTATTACCTCTTCCTAAATTAAATAGTTAATTCAATTACCTACAAATGTTGGCCATACATTCACAAGTATAGACATGATTTAAACAGAAATGAATGAAATAATCATTTGCACAGAATATTCAAGAGACAGTCACCAATGAACTCAAATCAAGATTCATTTCTATTTTGAATAAAAAAATTAAGTCATGTCATATTAAACTGAAAAATAAAGATGAGATGCAATCTTATCTCCCGACATAGAAAACAATAATTTAACATTAAAGAGAAGGGTAAGAAAGAGTAGCTGAGGGGGCTATCCATGATTGTTTCACAATGCGAAGAGTAAATAGCTGAATGTAAGGGCTATCTGCGGCTGTTCCTTGTGGCTTCCCATGATGGCTTTCCTCATCATATTTAAGTTAAAATCACCTAAACGTATTCAAGTCAATCTTTTAACTCCTCTCATTTTGGCAAGTGGTTGCCTTATTTTGTGGCACTAAGTGTTTAGCAGGCCATGAATAAGGAGTTAACACTTAAGAAATAATATGGAGGAATGGTGTGAAAGTGCATTGATTCTGATCTGATGCCCTTGAATGATGGATGAAGGCCTCCTTTTATAGCCATTTGAACCTATGCCAAAAATAACAAATTAAATCACCATAACCATCATGCTTTGTGTCGTCCTTTGTATGGTGCAAGACTAAGTCTTCCTTGTTAAATTTAGCAAGAAAGTTTCCTTGATTCCCTTTACCCTTGGTTGTCATCCCTTGGTGTGAGGAAGAATGAGTCTTTCTTGCTATTTTTAGCAAGGAAGCTAGATTTGTTCTTTCCTTGTATGGCTGGCCAACATGTGGTCAAATTGTAATGATTTTTATTGCTATTTTTAGCAGTTGATGGATGGTTGAAGGCTTAGTTCAAGGGATATTGGTGTTGAATTTTTTTTTTTGTAAAATATAAGGTCAAATCTACTATATATAGGAGTTGAATGGTTGGTTAGCGATTGCTAATTTAAGTAGTGGATAATTGCCAACTTATTTTTTTGGTAAAATTGGGTAAATGAAATTGGTTTTCGGCCTCCTATTTAGGCAATACTAGGCCTCCTTGGAATTCATACTAGACCATTACCACTTTAAAATCCAAGTGATTAGAATATTAATCTTTCAAGTTGTTCATGTCTAAGACCCAAATACAACAAAAAATCTACCATCCTTTCCCTTAGCCCAATTAATCCCAAAAAATAACAAAATAACAAAATAACATGCATTTAACATAAAATTCATAATCTTAACACAGTCCCATAGAAATAATAAAATATCATGAAATCAAGTATAAAACTATAGAAAGTGTTATATTTGTACTCGAAATTAACATAATTTATAAATAAAATAGTGTTGAAATATGTATATATTTTGGAGTTCACACACCCCCAAACTTAAATCATTGCTCGTCCTGAGTAATGCTACAAACATGTCATCATGTGGAATTTTTATTCATCCAAGTAGTTAGAGAAAAATATAAATGTTATTCTCAAATCAATCTTGTAAATATGTAGTTCATAAACAACATATCATCCAATATTTATTCAAGAAACTAATATGCTAATAAATCATGATTTAAATAAATAATTTTAAGAGTAGAGTAAGTTCAACCATAAAATATTAATTTCCTAAATTAAATAAGCATCATTCCTCAGATTTAACATATGTCTTCATATGTTGACTTGATAATTCCCTCACCACTAATGTAGTTAACTTAGCGGTTTTAAATCAATAGGTCTTAGTAAAGATTGTAACATGGCAAGGGTTAAGGTATGGAGAAGAATAGATATTTTAGGTTCATTAACTTTAAACCTAGTTTACCTTGGCCTTCAAAATTTTGTAATCACCCACCAACTCTTTTCTTTTTAGCACCTGTGACCAATGATACTTTTTTTTGAATAGATCAAAAAGAACCTTTCAAAGCATAATTTTGTATATGTAACCCATCTTTGAGTGTTTTACACCCAATGATGTTCTTAGACTCTAATCTACCGTAATTCGGTGTAGTAGATTAAACTAGTTATCACATTTAAAGAGCTTGAATACAAGCTTTTTCGTTATGTTTTAATTAAGTTTCTTTAGTTTTACTTACATTTAATAAAATGTGCAAATATAATCTTTTATTGACTTTAAGGGTCAAATGAGGCCTAAGGGAGAGCTAACGTATTTCATACATGTGTATGAGACCATTAGAGGGCATTGTGGGCCAATCCTATAAGCTATGTCGCAACATGAGAGATCCGATGTTGCAACATAGAGAACAGAATAAAGAAAGTAAGAAACTACCTTCAATGTTGTGACATAGGCTGTGGGTGCGTGACATACCCTTGAAGACAACTGTAGAGGAGTAGACTGGTTGCTATGTTGTGACACAGGTCTTGATGTGTTGCGACATTGACTCTGTGAATAGAATAAAACACGAAGAAGGGGAGTTTTAGTCTACACAATAAAAATTAAAGCTCGGGAACGTCAGCTAACCTAGGGTTAAAGATGACAGCTACCTAAAGGCTATAAATAGGCTCCTTTAGCACACATTATAGACATCATTCGATTAGCTGAGATTCTCTCTTTAGATTTAATTTTGTTTTCTTAGGTTTTCAGAGTTTCATTTATTTTGTTCTTTATTTTCTTTCAAGAGATTTGAGTTGTGAAGGAGATCAACTCTTGTGGATTCGCATTCATTATCAATATCAATTAGGCTTTTCTTAAACTCTCTACTATTCATTCATTATGATTAATTGTTCCATCTACTTTATGTTGTTTACAAAAGCCATGAGGAACGAATCCTTCTATGGGGGATTAGCGAGTGGAAGCATGATTTTTAACTGTTTTGTAGGGTTATTCAACGGATCAATTGTTTGGGAAAGGAAGAACGTGAAACAAACCCTAGGTCTGACAACCCTAGGAAGTCATCAAGGTGGGAATTAACCCAAAATTGGTATTGCCCATTTGTGAACCAGTTTAGAGTGTGAGGTCAGAGGATAAGAAGTTCTAGTTGACTCATTATGTTAGTGGAAGATTGGAAGATCCTACTAGGGTAGCGACTAGTTCATTGACGAAGAACCCGAGACGACATTTGGTTGAGATTGCTGAAGTGAGCTAATCATCCATCTTCAGAATTGATTCACTTTATTTCTCCCAATCTCTTGCTATTTTAATTCTTTTATGTTATTTTATTTTTTTATTAATTTAAAACCCTAAAAAAATATCTTGTATTTTACTGTTGTACTATAATTGATTTAAAAGTACTAATTAGACTTTAAGTGTTTCGGTCAAGATTGATTTAGTACTCACCTCCCTGGGGTACGATCCTCAAAATACTCATTTACTTCATTCTAAAATCTATATTATAACTCGACTCGTATACTTGCGAATACCACCTCGTAATTCTCCATTCTGTTGCAATATTCACACTCTGGACGTTAGTACATTCGGAGGCAGTCAAGTTGTTGGCGCCTTTGCTGAGGAGGCAACATCACTAGATTGATTTTAATTTTTTCATTTTAAAAAATAATTAGGAAATTTGTAGGTTATAGTTATGAATTTCAATTTATTTAGTTAATTAACACTTCTAGGATTTGGTTATTTTAGGCACAAAACAATCAGTCAACACAAAGTCATAGATGATTCTAATATATGTGGTCCGATGAAGACTTTGATTATGACAAGGATATTTACGAAGAAGGAGTCTATGAAGATTGGCAGATCCGGGAGAATGAATGATTACTCATGCTCGAATTAAGTCAACTCCAATAAGAAACCCCAGTTCATTCCAAGACGATAATGGCCACATTGATATACAATCAGAAAGGTACCAGGAGGTGCTAAGTCTGAAGTTAAGCAAAGAAGGAAAACTCCTAGACTATTACCCATCTCAGTAGACAGAAGAATATTTAGATAAGTTAAGCAAAGAAGCAAAAGACATGTCATCAACGAATGGAGGGATGCAATAAATAAAAATGAATGAACTTAAAAATCTGCAGAGCTAGAATTTAGGAGGTTTAGTACAAATTCTGTTGCTGATGCCTTTAGTAATGCCCGTGCCAACTATTACCTCGAGTGTATCTGAAAAAACTACTATAGAGCGATCAGAGAAGAAGAGACATGATAAGTGACAAGTTTGAACCATGCTTTTCACCCTTCTTACGAGGTAAAAACGCTAAGTGCGGGCTAAGATGGTTGTGTAATTATGAGGCGCTGCAAATCATTAATCATTTTGACCTGCGAGAAGAGTTGTCTGTTGTTAAAGCAGGCCAAAAAGGTAAATTCAAAGAAATGGACAATCACAGATAATAGAATGACATGATGGGTACTAGACTCATTTGATAGAAACAAATTACAGGGAGCCCATCAGTGCATATTGAATGAGTTGACGAACAAGTCTAGTAGCAAAACCCAAAATTTTCTTATCATTTGATTATTACTAACTATACTAACGGTATATCCCACTAACCTAGTTGTTAATGTAGGTTAAAGACAAGCGCTTAAAGCATTCTGGAGATCGAAAATTTAGGAAATAAGGTCAGCATCATGACACAGATAATTCAGTGTCACAACATCAAGCACAGTTACAAAGAAATTCAAAATTCGACCCGCTGTTGCGACATCACTAACCTGTGTCGCGACATCACTAACCTGTGTCGCGACATATAAGACAGTACCTTAGAATTTTAAAACTGTAGTGTGTGTCGCAACGTCGAACCCTAATGTCGTGACATAGGTAGTCTGCAAAGGATGTCGTGATATGGAACCCCTACATCATGACATTGTTGTGATTTTCTACAGGGTTGGCCCGACTCAATTGAGTAATCTGGCGGCATAACCATTATTTTACCCGAATTTTAACCTTAAAAATACCCTTTTAAAATATAAAAAAAATACCATCATAACTTCATTTTAAACACTTACTCTTATAAAACCCCTCCAAAACCTTTAGCCTTCAAACCCCCTTTCCTCCTTAAAAACCTAAGTTCCTAATTCCTCATTCCTAATCCAAGGAGCTACATTGGAGGAAATCAACATCAACAAACACCAAGAGGAAACACAAACAAGTTCAACAAAGGTTCAAGTATTCTCAAACCTTTCTTTTACTGTTCCATTGAATATTGATTTACTTTTAGAATCTAGTAAGAATGCCTCCCCGTAAGAGAAAAAGAACTCTTGTTCCAAAAACCCTACGTGTTTTCGACTCTATTCAATTCCATAATGCCAATATGGAAAAATATTTCTAGAGTCACAAAGGAGACATTTAAAGCAAGAATGAGGTTTGAACCCTCAATGACCCACTGCAAAGAAATCTGGACTTTGGTCTGTTATCATCAATGGGAGCAGTGTTGTGTTACTCCCACGAAGAATGCAAATATATCTATGGTTCAGGAATTCTATGCGTCTCTTAAAGACCAAATGATTAAGCAATAATGCTGTAATAACTAATGTTTAAGTGCGAGGGGAAGACTTTCTAATTTTCCCTAATGATATTTATGAAAAAGATTTATTGATAATATGGATTTAGACGGATTTCAAAACATTGAAATGGAAGACATTATAAAATATGTAACACAAGACAGGGGTAGTTAAAACTACGGCCAAACACTGAGCTTTTCAAAAATTTTAATCAAGCTATTACGTTTCTTGTTGCTAAAATGTGGATGCAATTCATTGGCACTAGAATTGCACCCGCATTGAATGTTTCTAATGTTAATGTGTTTTGAGCTGTCTTTTTATATGGTATATTGTAGTGAAAACAAATTTGTGTAGGGCGCTAGATCTTTTGAGAGACGAAATGGTGCGTGAAGCGCCAAAAATTTGGAATCTTCTTCACCCACCTCATAATAGCTCTATGCCACTAGGCAGAGGTGCTAATGAGTGAAAATGAGAAATTTATGAATCAAAAAGTATCATCAAAGATTCCTTATATACCCAATATGTCGAGCTTCAACGAAAGCAAATAACTGAATGGAATCAATGGAGAAAAATGAAAGTGGATGTACCGACATCACTCAAACAGAAAGTGGCATTTCAGCCGCAATTTTCTACACCAAAGGAGGAAGCACCCACTATTAGCAATTGGATCGACTACGATCAATCGGGTAACTTCCTTCCTAATCTATTATTGGGCTACACATTGAGGACAATGTGTCGACTAAAGTGTGGAGGTAACATAGAAAATTTGCTTCAAATTTTTCCATTTTGTTTGATTTTTCTTGTGTCTTGTGTGCTTGAGCTTATAGAAATAGAAGTGATTGGTTAGGAGCACGTACATACGTTGCTTGTGTTTATGAATAAATTTGGTAGGATGATAGGTGATTTTAAATTTTTTATTATTGGACTACTAATGTTCAATATGTTAAGTTATAAATAGGTATTAAGCCATTGTTTGTACCAAGTGATATAGAAAATACAAGGAAAAAGCATGCTAGTATGAATGATAAATGGTTGAATTTGTGTTGATTAAATTTGTGTGTGATGAGATATTTAGGGATGACCTAAGGAATTGTTTAGAATACATCCAAAGTGAAAAAGCTGTCCTATTTATATTTCACCTTTAGTACCATTTCTTGATCCTATTGACACTTCTTGATGAACCTTATTACAAACCCAAGCCTAAAAAAATAAATTGTATGTACCATTTTTCTTTGGTTCTGCATTGCACGATTATAGACATTTGGCCATACATATTGAAGGTTAAGTAGATGCATCAAGGCAGAGTTTGTAATAATAGAGAGAAATAGTAAGGAACAATGTGATGTGGGAATTATTGGTTAGCCCAAAAGTGTAAAACAAAAAGGAAAATCCAAAAATAAAACCCATACGAGTACATGAATAGCCAAAAACCATTCTTGAGTGAGAAAACTTGAAAAAATAGTGAAAAAGTTACAACAATAGAAAAAACTCGTTCAGTAGTGCATTGAAACTCGTAGGCTAGCCGTAGTTACTATGTCATGCTATTACCTATCTGGAGAAACACTGAAGGTGAGAGAAAGATGAACAAGGAGGTGAGTGGGTAAGGGTCACTAAGGGGGGAAGAATAAGGACCAATACGATGTGCCAAACTATTTTTATGTTTATAACCTTTGGATGCTTACTGTTTTTGAATTCCATACCTGTCCTAAGCCTTAGAATGTTACAAGCTAAAAAGCCCTATGTGACCTAAATATCCTTAAACATGAATGGACATCATACTAAACAGTCACATAAATGACTATTTGTATTATGTTTAGATAATCAAAGTACTTGTATGATTTTTTGATGGATTCCTATAGATGAGACAATTAATACTTATATATTTTGGAACATACTAAACTTAGATGTTTGTGGTCAAAAGTGATAAGTCAACTACTCATCATGTTGAAATTGTTAATAAGCATGAAATGCCTAAGTCATATGCTCCGAAAAACAATACTTGTATCATACTAGCTTAAGGGTCATCATTTTTTATTTGTCATTGTTGTTTATGTTGCTTAAGGATAAGCAATGACTTAAGTGTGGGGGATTTTGATCTGTCATAATTCGATGTAGAAGATTAAACTAGTTTTCACAGGTAAGGAGCTTGAATACAAACATCTTCTTTATGTTTTAATTTAGTTTCTTTAGTTTTACTTAAATTCAATAAAATGTGAAAATTGCATATTTTATTGACCTTAAGGGCCGAATGAGGCCTATGGGTGAGCTAATGTACTTCGTGAGTGTGCATGAGACCATTAGAAGGCATTTTGGGCCATGCTTGGAAGCTATGTCGCAACATGGGAGATCTGATGTCGAAACATAGAGAGCAGAATAAAGAAAGTAAGAAACTACCTTTAATGTCCCGACACAGGCTGTGGGTGTCACGACATACCCCTAAAGAAAGCTGCAGAGGGGTAGACTTGTTGCTATTTCGTGACATAGGTCCTGGAGTGTCGCGACATCCACTCTGTGACGAGAATAAAGCACGAATCAGAGGTGTTTTGGTCTGCATAATTGAACTTAAAGCTCGAAAACGTCAGTTAACCTAGGGTTAAGGACGGCAACTACCTAAAGGATATAAATAGGCTCTTTTGGCACACATTATATACATAATTCGATTAGTTGAGATTCTCTCTTTAGATTTAAGTTCATTTTCTTAGGTTTTTAGAGTTTCGTTTATTTTTTTCTTTATTTTCTTTTAAGAGATTTGAGTTGTGAAGGAGATCAACTCTTGTAGATTTGCATTCATTATCAATATCAATCAGGCTTTTCTTAAACTCTATACTATTTATTCATTATGATTAATTGTTTTATCTACTCCATGTTGTTAATGAAAGTCATGAGAAACTAATCCTTCTATGGGGGATTAGCTAGTGGGAGCATGAGCTTTTAACTATTTTGTAGGGTTATTCAATGAATAAATTGTTTGGGAAAGGAAGAATGTGAAACAAACCCTAGGCTTGACAACCCTGGGAGTCCATTAAGGTGGGAATTAACTCAAATTTGGTATTGTCCATTCGTGAAAACCTTGACCCCAAACCAGTTTTGCTTGAGATGCACTCAAAGAATTTGTTAAAGAGGAGGAAAATCTTGAGACCACTGATGGTGCATTATCTCAAGCGTTATTTAGGGTTTTACAATGAGTTGTTAGAGGCCAATCTGGAACTGGAGGTCGTAAGTCTATTGCGGAGAGGCTTCAATCGAGTGGAGTCAAAGCGTTTAAGGGAGTTGCTAGGATGACCCCTATGGTAGCTGAGTACTTGATGGCATTTACCAAGCTAATCTTGAATGATTTGGACTGTGCCGTAGAATAGAAACTTAAGGGTACAATTTCTCTTCTGAGGGACAAGGGCTATTGCTAGTGGCAATCCATTATGGAGGGTACCCATGCAAATAGGATTACTTCGGACTATTTCCAGATAGCCTTTTGAAATAAGTATGTGGGCTCAAGGTATGTTGAAGCCTGAAGACTTGAGTTTATTGAATTAAAGTAAAGGGCAGAACGTATCTGAGTATGTGGCTGAGTTCTTGAGGATGAGCAGTGATGCACAAGGGATGGTTACTTCAGAGCAGGACAAGTGCGAGAGATTTGAGAATAGGTTGTGGTATGATCTCAAGGTTCAAGTTTTTATGCTACAAGAGAGAGTCTACGAGACTTTAGTAGAGAAGGTAAAGATCCTTGAAGAGGTAAAAGGGGCTGAGCATACAGAAGGGATAAGACCAAGACTCCAATAAAGAGGGATTTTGGTTCTAGAAATTCCAATCTGTGTCTAGCTAAGAGGGTTCGTGATGATAGACCTCGACAGTATCCTGTTCTGTGGGTAAAAAAATCAGATTCGTGAATGTGCTCATTGTGGAAAGTCTTATAGTGGAGAGTGTTGGAAGAATAAAGGAATGTGTTTTAGGTGTGGATCCATGGAGCATCAGATTAAGGAATGTCTGCTGATGAGGGGTTAGAGACAAGCACCACAACCCTAAACAAATCAGAATCAAAGGGGGAGTGGTAATAACAGAAATGGTAAGTCTGGGCAGAGGACAACTGACCAGGGTGTGAATCGTAGTGATGCTAGACAACCCACCTTGGTTTACACAGGAAGGCACAGAGAGGACCATGATGAAGTTGATGTTATCAAAGGTAATTTTAAGAGCCATTCTAATTGTGCCTTACACTGATTAAGAATGTATATTACCAAAATGTTTGTTTTTAATAGTGTATCTGTGAAATTGAGAATTTGGGAATAAGAAAATCATTAGTGATATTTCTATAGATAGTCCCTTGAGAAAATTTGTTTAAATAAATAGGAAATCTATTAGAGATTTAGGGTGATGTATTGGAACTACATTGGAATCAGAGTTGCGCAACGAAAGTGTGATGGTTGGTTTAGAAAGAAGAGTTATGAATTTTATGGATAAGTGAATTGGCTTGGCAATAGAAATTTCGAGGATGAAATTCTTTTTTAAGAAACGCAAAGTTGTTACATCCCCAAAAATTGGGTTAGTAGAAATTGAGTTAATGAACCAAGAATGGTCACGTCTGAATTTTTTTTAGATGACCTTAGCACATTTGATAATAAATAAATATCAATTGTAGTGATTAAGTAGTGGTGGAGCTGTCCTTGATGATTTGAGTTCGAATCCGTTCCCTCTTGCTAATTTCTATTTGGTGCAAGTTTGTTTTAAACCCTTAACAAATGTCATCCCATGTTTCTAAAAATTTTTCTGATAAAATGATAACAAGGAAGTGAGTGGTCAAGTGGTTAAGTGCTTAGTTAGTTTCCTAAAGGTCTTAGGTTCAATTTTCCTCACTAGCATCTTTTAAATTGAATTTTTTACAATTATTCCCATGTGCTTAATGTGCCTTGCCGTCCACCCCTTACATACCATACATAGGAGATTCTTTTCCATTTTTATGAGTCAAACTTACCTTATGAAGATGAAACATGATCCCCTTTTCACTCCCTTGTCTCCCTTGTCTCCCTCTCTTTCCTTTTCTTCCATTTTTACCTTGTGCAAGGTAACTTGAACCTAGATTAGGTTGACAACTTTTTACCATCCAACCTCTCATTCTCCTCCCCATTTCCTCTTATTTTTTTTCTATTTTATTTAGCACTCAACCTCTCCCTTTTTCCCTTTCTTCTACTTTTTCCACCACCCTTCCAAGTTGTACACCACCAATAACTCACCGCTAAACCACCACCAACCATCTCTCTCCTCTCCTTTTCTACCCAAACACTGCTCTAAGCACCACCTCCTCCACCTTGAAAACCACTGCACGCCATCGCGGTTTATTTTTTCTCCTCTACCTTTTCTCTTTTCTTCTCTTCTCCACCCTTTTTTATTTTCCAAACCCTTTAGCTATTTTCCCTACACCCACTATTGGATCGTCTCCCTTCTTTTTGATGGACCACCGTCACCACCGTAGCTCCACCGTCGGTGGTTGAAATTTCTCATTTTTTCTTCATAAATAATCCATCTTTCTCTAATGGTCAGACTTAATCCTTTTATTTTGATGTTTCTTTCTTTTTAGACGCATTAATGTAGTCATCTTTTAATAAATCCCTCGACTCCTCTATTCTTCATCAAGACAAATCTTTGATCTTATTGTGTTGACCATGTAGTGTAAGTAGAAGAGTAGTATTGAAATCCCTAGCGTTTGAGACAAAATCGTTGATCCGAGTGTTAGATCGTAGGGTAAGTAAAATGGTGAGACTTAAGTTATATTATGTATGACGCTGTTGATAAATCCTAACTTTTAATCATCATTTGATTTTATTAGATAAGACTTTGAGGCTAAATCTAAGTGAGAGCATTCATAAGGAGTGTTTCACATTAGATCTTCAAATCAGGTGTAGGTTTTAACACTAAACAAATAAGTCTATGGTTTTTTTGTTGTTAAAATCATGATTATTTAAATTATGATTAAATGTGGAGACTAGTTGTACCCTTAATGTGAGATAAGTCATTCTTATGGATTTTTATCAAGTAAGTATCTTTCCTAAACTGTACACTTGTGAAAAGCATGTTGTGTGTTATTAGTGTTTGTTAATAACATGAAAATCACGTACGTCTCATTCTCATCTTATGTGATATTCGTATGAAAATAAAAAGTGAAAATTTGTTACCTTGAGTACGTATGTGATTTGCATGTTAAACATGCCTATATAATTTGGTGTTAAACATGGGATGGGATATGTGAAAGGTGGGAGTATATGGCAGTTTATCTGTGTTTGTAACATTGTTCACAATTTGGTGTGCTAGTTGTTCGAGCTTTGGGAAAACTTAATTATGGCGTGTAGCGGAGATGGTTGGACCGTTTTCCAAAAATCTGTATCGCTTTTACGAAATATGCATTGACACTATCATGCATGATAATGTCATTTACCCCCAAAATTTATTTTGTTTTTCTTAAATTATAAACAAAATAATAATTCATAAACTTTCTAAATAGTTTTATGAAACTCCGCTGCGAGTTTCTTTATAAAAACCATTTTTATAATTATAATATAAGAACCTTTATTTTCCAGTAAACAAATAATTTCGCACATCATTAATGTAATTTTCGAGATTCGGCCATAGCGTCTAGGTCAGGTTTAATGTGTTACATTGGGAACCTTCTCAATTAGCTCAATTAAAGGTAGGCTATCATTTAAGGTTTTAAACAAGTTTAGGATACTTACGATTTCATCCTCATCTCACTTCTGTCTTTCTTCTAATCTTGATGGAAATGGGACTTTCGCGATTTCGGCATCTTTAAATGTCTCTTTTCCTGTCTGAACTGTTGGTGCATTCTACTCTTCTGATTCAGGTGTGTCTTCTACTTCCATGGAATTTTCTTGAGGTTCATCAACATTATTCACAGTTACCTCCGGGGTTAGAGTGCTATAGCTTTCACATGCTCTTTTCCTTCCCTCCGTGGATTATCTTCTGTGTACTGAGAATGCCTTAACCAATTTGACTTTTGATATCACCCATCATTCTCATCAATTGGCTCATTTGATCCTCGAGCTTATTCAATGTTCTTGTTAAGTTGGTGCACTCAGACTGCACCTGCTTGAAATATTTTGTCATTGACAGCATCTCTCCCTCAATTCTATCCAAACGTTGACCACATGCAGTACGGTCACTTGGGTTGGTTCTGTTTTGGGGTTTTTGCAAATAAGAAGGTTGGTAATTATTATTTTTAACTTGATTTAATTGTCACCTCCTCTTTGGTTTCCTTCTCATCTCAAGGTCGGGTGATCTCTCCATCCAAGATTATATGTATTTGAATAGGGGTTTCCACCCCTATTCCCAATGCAATTCACATCCTGGATAGTATTTTTGATATAATGGAAGAGTGTATTATCTTCTCCATACATAGACGGTGTAGAAGTCAATTTAATAGGGTTTAATATATCCACTATCTACTGATACTTATCATCCTCTTGAATAGCTTTGACCGTAGTGATTTTCTTGCCATATGTGAAACGTTCAATTAGCCACTGACAGGAGTTTAATGCCATATTTTCAATAATTTTGTACGCATCCTCATACGTCCTATTCATGAGGGCTCCTCCTACTGCTCCGTCTAGTCCAGATTGTGCGTTTCCTTCCAACCCGTTGTAAAATACCCGCAGCTGCATCCACTCAGGAAATCTGTGGCCTGAACATTTTTGAATCAACATTTATGAAGTGTTCCCATGCCTCATTGAAACTTGCTCCTTCCACCTATCTAAAGAAAACAATCTCTCTTCTTAGTTGAACTGCTTTGCTAATCAGAAAAAACTTTTGTAAGAACTTTCAAATTAGTTCATCCCATGTTGTGATAGATTCTGGTGCCTGTGAGTCTAACCAAGAAAAAGCATTATCAATCAAAGAAAAGGGGAATAATCAAAGATGAATAGCATTATCAGTGACCCCATTATACTTAAAAGTATCACAAAGTTGGAGGAATCGTGAAAAATGCTGATTAGGGTCCCCTATCATAGTGACCCTAAACTGCAGATTATTTTGGATCATTTCTATCACCATCAATTTGATTTCAAAACTATTAGTTGTAACCATCGGCCTTGCTATACTTTCCTGAACCATGTCTAAGCTTGGTAGGGCATAGTCCTTTAGAGTCCTCTCATTTTGCACCATCTACATGTTTGCAGTTAACTGCGGTGCTGGTAGGTCTCTTAGGGCGTTATCGTCAGCATCGCGGAACAATAGATTGTTACGTGGTACGTTAACTACAACTGGTGGTTGTGGATCTTGCATTTTTTATTGTTGCTATCGATCATTTCTTCAGATTATTCTTTCTAGATCTGTGGCTACTACAATAGGTTTGTCTCTACTGCGAGTCATACACCAATCCCAGAAAGAAAAGATTATTAGTACTAAAATAAAATAAAATCATATCTATAAATGAGAAATTTCTTATAACTCTTTTAATAGCAAAAATTAAAATTAATCTAGTATTGTTGCCTCCTCGGCAACGGTGCCAACAACTTGTCTGCCTCTGGACGTACTAACATCCAAAGTGTGAATACTGCAATAGAATGAGAGTTATGAGGCAGTATCCGCAATTATATGGGTCGATTAAAGTATAAGAGTAAAATAAGAAATATGTTTAGGGTTTGTAAAATAAAAAAATCAAATAACATAAAAAAAGAAATTAAAATTTAAAGAGATAAAGATAAATAGAATGAATCAAATCTGAGACTGGGTGATCAGCTCACTTCAACAATCCCAATTTACTGTCGTCTCGGGTTCTTGTCAACCAACTAGTCGCTACCCTAGTAGGATCTTCTGATCTTCTAGCAACATAATAGTTAACAAGAACTACTTATCTTCCGACCTCTTAGTCAAGAATGACTTGGGGTAAAGGTGTTCACGAATGGGAAATACCAATTTTGGGTTAATTCCCACCTTGATAACTTCCCAGGGTTGTCAAGCCTAGGGTTTGTTTCACGTTCTTCAATTTCCAAACAATTGATCTGTTGAGTAACCCTAGAAAATAGTTAAAAGATCATGCCTCCACTCGCTATCCCCATAGAAGGTTGATTTCAGTTCTTTTCTATTTTGTGTTCGTCGGAGAATACGAGTTGTAACTATGATCAAACTATTGTGGATTATGCACTTCAATCAATACAATTCAGGATTCTACTAAACCTTTCTCTTAATTTATTATAAATTCTTATCTTTATTATCAAGATTATTATGTTCATGAGATCCACAGTGACCTAATCTTTTTATAGGGGATTAATGAGTGGAGGTGTGATTAATTAATTGTTATGTAGGGTTTTATTAGTGAATCAATTTTTTCGGAGAGGGATAACTTAAACCCTAGGCTTGACGACCCTAGAAAGTCTTTATGTGGGAATTAGCACAAAAATGGTATGGCCCATTCGTGAACACCTTAGCCCCTAACTAGTCTGGATTGTATGGTCAAGAGATAAGTAGTTCTTATCGACTCGTTAGTTTAGTGGAAGATCTAGAGATCTTGCTAGGGTAGTGACTAGTTGATTAAATAGAAACCTAAAATAGGAATTAGTTATGATCACTCAAGCGAGCTCATCACCCATGCTTTGATTTGGTTAAGTTAGAATTTAGTTTTTCGAAGTTCCTTTCATTGTTGTTATTTTTATTTCATTAGTTATAACCCCCCACAATATTTCTTTTCATGTTTTATCGTACTATAATTCATTAAAACTACTAATTACTTCTATTTGCATTTAGGTTGACATTAATCTAGTATTTGTCACCGTTAGGTACAACCCTCGGAGTAATTACCTACTTCATTGTAACTATATTACAGCCTGACCCGTATACTTTTGGACACCACCTTAATTCTATATCTTTTAGTTGCAATATTAATACTCTGGACGTTGGTACATCCAGAGGTGGTCAAGTTGTTGGCACCGTTACCGGGGAGGTAATGCTACTAAATTGATTTTGATTTTCACGTTCTAATAAAATAATTAGGAAAATTATAAACTATAGATACGATCTTTAACTCCTTTTACTTATTTATTCATTTTATAGTACTAAAATTTTTTTTCTTTTCTTCAAGAGAATCCCAGCACAGTCTTTTGGAAAGTGGGAGGAAACTTGCAGAGATAGTCATTGAGACCCATTTAGCAGTACCATGGATAATTTTGACTATATGTGGCCCGATGATGAAATAGACTATAACAGTGAAATCTATGAAGAAAGACTCTATGAAGAATGGGAATTTAAGGAAAATCAAATATTGCTAATGTTAGAATTGAGCCAGCTCAGAGGTGAAGTCTTAATAAACTTAAAGGATAGTGATAGGGGCACAAATGTGAGTATAATCTGTCATCAATATAAACAAGCTCTGGAAAAAAACCATAGATGAAGAGGAAAACCAATCAGTAACAATGCTTGGGGAAAGTGCAATCTTGAGCAGCCAAGAAACCCCAAGTTGAGGAGGTAATCTATAACATCCCGATTTTGGGCCTAGTTGAAATAGTAGTTTTGGGACCACAAATTCGATGAGTAAAAATTTATTTTTACTATATTTTTATGGCCTACAATTTCAAGAAATGATTTCATGAAAATTTGGTTCAAAAAATTCGACGTTTGGGCACTCAATTTAGTCAAAAGGACTAAATTGTAAAAAGTGTAAAAGTTGAGTTCTACATGTTAGAGGTGTCCAATTGTTATGAAATTTTAAATTGGAGGTATTTATATGGTAATTAGACCATTGATTAAGTTATGGACAAAACTGGACATGAGATAAGTGAAATAGTAAATTTTTAAGTTATGGGCATTTTGGTAATTTGGTAATTAAAATGAATTAAAAGGGAAAAAGATGGAAAATTGTGCTCATCTTC
>CM025245.1:23108854-23124887 GCA_013677275.1 Gossypium schwendimanii
AGAAGTAGCAAGTAAATATTTGATAATGATTAACTATTGAATTGGCTATATAAGAATGTGTTTTGGTATAATGTATGCTTAAATGATAGTTAATGCAAAGAAATTTTAAAAGAGTAAAAATTTGCAATGGAACAGTTTTTGAACAGCAGCATTGATGTGAATTTGAAAAATCATTAAAAATGGTGGAAATTGAATTAGAAGTTAATTAAGAGATGAAATTAAATATGAATGAGTCTATTTTCACATGAAAGAAATATACTAAGCAAAAGAGTTGTATATTTTTAGATATTTTAATTTTAGTGAGACAGGGTCAAAATAGTTTTTGAAATCCCCTATTCTGATTTTAGAAAATAATTAAAAATTGTACACAAAGAATTTGGAGTTATAATTTATATTTATAGATTCTTTAGTGAGTCTATTTTCAATAGAAACAAACGAAAATGTTATCCGAATTCTATACAATGAGATAATTAATTTTTAGTGAATAGGGCTTAGAGTTGTCAAATAGTGAAATAAGGGAGAATTTAAAGAATAAAATGTACTAATTGGCTAAACCAAAAATTCTTAAAATTTTATGGTAAGAATATATATGAGTTTAGTTTTATGGAAAATTTACGGATCTAAATTTTGAGTTTCGTACCTTGAGTTATAATTAAATTAGTGACTGTTGCGCAGGTGGACAGTTTTATTGAGAATAATGAAATGAATTGTTTTAATTTGTTTTAGTATTTGAAAAATTATTAATGTTTCCGGTCTGGACTCGAACTGTTTCTATTGCATGATTTAGGGTCTCGAGATTCATTTTTAAGGACATATTGAATGAACAGGAGTGAATTAATTTTTTTTTAAAAGAAAATTTTTATGCTCCGAACTAGTAAGTTAAGTAATGCCTCGTGCTCGACTCCAGCAACGGTCTCGGGTAAGGGGTGTTACAGATTTATATGTCGAGTTTTTCGACATCAATGAAGGTGGTTCGAGTTCAAAAACAGTTTTAGTTAATTCCAGAGTAGAACATGAAGTTGAAAGCCTAACCACACAGTTGTGCTGTGGGTTCACAGCATTGTTGCAAAGT
Source organism: Gossypium schwendimanii (assembly GCA_013677275.1). NCBI lineage: Eukaryota > Viridiplantae > Streptophyta > Magnoliopsida > Malvales > Malvaceae > Gossypium > Gossypium schwendimanii. Next base: position 23,109,927 of record CM025245.1, read on the forward strand.
TCGCATTTTAAAATCCTGATATCATCAATGGTAAGACATTTATCGATTTTAGCCCTTGATTTCAATTTTGGCACACAATCCGTCCAATAGTCAGGGTTTGTTTGTAACCCTTAGACACGACCCAAATATTATGGCCAAATCTTAGAGATTACATTGGCCATGACAATAGCCCAATAAAGCATTTTAGAAATTCTCTTAAAAAATCCTTTTGCGAAAACTGAAGGATGTGTTATTTAATTATGTTTAAAAATCCAATCTTATGTTTAAAATAAAAAAGTCAAGATTTAACTAAAACATCGTAGAGGAAAAATTCATTTTGAAATTCATAAGTTTGGCATTGATATTTTGAAAATCATCGATTTTGGAAACATGTTGTTATGGGTTTCGAAAACCGAGTATTAAGTTAAAAATCCTTACTTTGGAGCCTAATAAATTTTATTTTAAAAATAATCCGTCATTTTAGTTTTATTTCTTCAAATTATTTAAATCATAATTTAACAAAACAAATCATGCAGAAGCAACCCCAAAACATTATCCAAAGTTCCCAAATCAAAATCTATACCAAGGTCCCAAAATTAAAGTCCATATAGCATTAACACAACCAAAATGACCAATACCACTACTTGCAAAGTTTTTCGAAAAATAACCAAGAGTACCTCCGTAGCAAAGCCCATCCTAGCCTCGATTATCTAAAAGTCAAAATTTGAAGGGGGTGAGCTTAATAGGCTTAGTGTAGGTCTCAATTAACAATTATTTCACAAAATAAATCATCACAACATCATATTAATCAATCCATAACATATATAAATTAATCAATTATAAAATCAAATATGGCAGATTGTGTAGTGACAAAATAAATGCAACATTTTTCAGAATACAATACATATATTAGAAATAAAATCCTACCCAACTCCGCTACACACCATAAAGAGTTCCCTAGAACTCATCTAACCAATAACACACGAAAATGTGGTCGAACCACCAGATATTGTAAATTTATTACCAAATACAGAATATTGTGGACAAGCCACCAGAAATGCAGATCTACTGCCAGATACTTCCTCCGTACATTTTTCCAACCCCATGCATATGTTATGGCAACAGGACAAATTTTTCAGTGGCATGCTTTACATGCGAATCAGATTATCAAAGTATGGCATGTTTAAAATGCAAACTAGATCTCATATTTTTACACATAATTTCACAATAGTATGTTTTATAAAGCAACTCAGAACATCATAGTAGGGTATAATCAACATACAAATCCTTAGATCAAAATTTAGTAACTTATATTATTTTCATATAAATTAGTATACCATATTTTTATGAGTCATAAATCACATGACATGAGTGATGAAATAATATATTATCATACATCACATAATCATCTAACAAACCAATCACGTCACAGATACAAAATTTTGGGATTTACTTATTATCCTTGCTTATCGATTTTTACCGATTTCTGTGAATACACTTGTATTCGCATGGTCACATATATTAAATATCAAATATCCATAAGTAATACACTTAAAAAATATTTCCGTTATTATTAATTTAATCATTGATATCAAATAATATCAATTAAATTAAAAGATTTGATGGATTAGATCTCGATTCCACTTCGAAAGTGATGAATCTGATTTCCTTGAGTCGCTATGTTAAATTAAAATACGTGTTAGTACCTATCTAATTAAATAATAACATTCGCTTAATAAAATAACACTAATTTGGCACTACTTATGTTAAAAGATCGTCAAATATCACCCCTTTTGACAATTGATGCGCTTATTTCAGGATTTATGAGTACTCTTCAATAAGGCACGAAACAGAATAGTTAGATCCTTATTAAAATAAAAATAATACTACAAAAGTATAATGGTTACGTTATTTCTTCATACTTACGATTAAACAAAGAGAAAAGGGCTCGACAACAAAATCCCAAAAAACTAATCAAAGAGAGGGATTAGGCCCTATAATTGAAAAATAGAAGAGTTAAAATAAAATAATAATTTTAAAGATGAATTTCAATAATGAAAAATTAGATTCAGGAGTTTATGAGAGGATTTTCAGAAAGAATAGTAGAAAATAAGAAAAATAGAAAAAACTAGCGACAACCGATGATGGTGGCAGTAGTGGTACAGCATCAGTGGTGGTAGGGAAGGGAAGAGGTGCGGTAGCCAAGTATGGTGGAGGAGGAGAAGAGATTTGAAGAAAAATGACTTCAAAAGTGTTGAAAAAGAATATAAAAAGTCGAAAACGGTGGAGGAGAAGGTGATGGATGGTAAAGGAGGAGAGGGGAGAAAAAGAGGGAGTAACATAACAAAAAAATGAGGTTTGGGAGAGCTATGGCCGTCCATGGGTAGTCAACAACTCATTTTGGGTAAATTTAGAGACAAAGGGAGTGAAAAAGGAGATTTTGCACTAAAGGGAAAGTAGAAAGGGGCTTTGGAAGGAAATTTTGACTCAACAAAAAGAAGGAGAATCTCCCCCTTTTAAGGAAAGACTTGGACAGCAATGGGGAGTGTGACCTTCTAGAATGGTCAACAATTACAGCTAGGATGAGAAAAATAAATAAAATGAGTGTAGGGGAATTCAAACATGGGACCTCTAGCAATTAATTAACACGCTAAACCACTAGGCCTTTTTCTTCCCTGTGATACAAATTTGCATTATTTAATAAATAAATTCTAGGGCGTGACATTGTTGGCAACTGCAACTTTGACACCCTCGGCATGACCTTCTTTTAGTAGTTTTGAATTCAACTTGCAAAGTTTGATGTTCTTCACCGAAAACACTTATACAGGTATGCCATCAAGTTACACTGGTGGGCAATCCATAACTAATTTTGGTTGTAACAAAAAGTACACAACAAGGGATGATGTACTCTCTATACCCTGCAGAAGCAAAGGGACATCCAACCCTGGATATACAACTGGGGTTTATAACAAAGAGGGATCTGAATATGATAATGATTCAATACGGGAGTCTGGGTCGGATGTTTCGAAGATTGCATTTTTTTGAACCAGAGCTAGTTCCTACTAAACTAGAATATGGTGGTTCCAATGATGAAGGTCCGAACAATGCTAGAGGAACCCATCCAGATTTTAGGGCATATGCATCTCTGACCCACATGCATAATGTCAAACTAAATGATGAAGGTGGGTTAGAATTTCCAAAACTCCCTCACAGAAGACCAAGCCATGTGAGTTATTCGTTAGATGTCGGTAATTTACAAGTTGGCATGAAGTTTTCCTTAAAAGATTCTTTTGTTGTTGTAGTAAAGCAGTACATGATAAAGCACGGGGTAAAGTTCTAAATTATAAAATCTCGATAAGAGAAATTTGAGGTCAAGTGCGCAATACGTGATAGTAGATGTTCATGAAAAATCATGGCATATATGAGAAAGAAGACGATGTTCTAGATCATTAAGAAATACAGCGCTCGACATACTTATGTTTTCGTTAGTACGTGACATGGTTATTTGAGATTTTATTCTGTCCTCATGTATGATATTGACTTTCTCATTTTGAAAAACTCGCATTCTTGCAGGTATGACACGAAATCATCCCAAGTTATATTTTGACATGGTCTTCAACATTACATTACCTATAGTTAAAGCGAGTTCTGGGATTCTTGTGCAGGTTTTAATTGACAATATTCGTAGTCAGTACAATTACACACCATCGTACTACAAGGCATGGCTCAAAAAAGATGCATAATAGGTGGGAAAAATCGTATAATGATTTGTGGCAATTGTGTCAGGTACTAGAACAGTATGTTCCAGTTTCTATAACCAATCAGCGAATGGAGCCTGCGTATTTCCACAATCGCTTGGCCTATTGGAAAAGAATTTTCCATCATTTTTTCTAGACTTTCCAGCAATGTAGAACAACATTTTGGTACAATAAGCCAGTGGTACAAATTGACAGCACGTTCATTTATGAGAGATATGAGTATTGGTTGTTGTTTGTTTTTCCACATGATGGTAATCATAAAATCCTGCCAATAGCTTTTGCAATAACATTGGGAGAATCCACAAATGATTGGGATTTCTTCTTTACTTAGTTGAGAAGGTATGTTGTGCCATAACTCGATATATGCATCATTTCTGAAGGAACTAGGAATAAAGGCAACAATTGAACGGCATGGAAGCCTCTGGGACCTACACACCATAGATATTTTCTATGACATATAGGGTCTAACTACATGGATTGGTACCATTCGGATGCTTAACAGGTACAAGTTATTAACATGGGTATGTAGTTGCCACTATTTCCTACTTAAATGTTTAACATGAAACAGTGTTGCATTCATGGACATATTTTTTTATTTTCTTCGACTGGATATGAGCTCGTCCAACATCATTTTCATGAAATGTTGGAGACATTGTGGGATATCAATGACCATGGTGCGGGGTACCTCAAAAACATACACTTCGAGTAGTAGGCTCAATCATATGATAGTGGTCTATGATACGGGCATATGACAACTAGCCTAGCAGACTGCATAAATTCTGTACTGAAGAGGAAGCGTCATTTTTCAATAACCTCGATGGTCAAAGAGACATATTTCCACTTGGCAGCCTTATTTCCAAAGCGAGAGAAAAAATATGTCAGACAAATAAAAGGCAGTCACATCTGGTGTGAGGATGTGATGAAAGAAATTAGAGAAAATGCAAAAAGAGAAAACTCTATGTCTGTAGTGTGTCACTCATGCCTAAACCTATCATTTCGAGTTATGGAGTTCAATAAACTGACCAAGGTATTATTGGCTGACCGTATCATGTATATCTTAGATGATGGACCTACAATTTTAGGAGATTTCATGCACCTTGTTTTCCATGTGCACATGCAATTGCTACATTTGCCTCGGCATAACTGGATTACGTGAGCTATGTTGACAAAGTGTAAAAAATAGAACACGTGTAAAACATATGGAAATCTGAATGCCCACTGATCCGAGATGAAAGTATGTTGTCGTCTGTATCAGGCACTCCAATCGAGTTGGTATTAAATATTTCGTTGCATCGCAAGGCAAAATGTAACATCCCGAGATAGGGCTTGGAAATTTTGGCCTCATAAATAAGGGTTCGCCAATGTATCGATGAACTAAGTGTATACCAAAAAGAATATCAGTAAGAAGTACACTAGAGAGCCGATAAAGTAATGTACGCCAGAAGATGCGGTAAGGGGGTTCGCCACATTCATTGCACGCTGGGTTCGCCAATTGGTTTGGCAAGCTGGAGTTCGCCAGTTGAGTTGCAAACTGGGGGTTCACCAGTCAAAGTCAAGTCAGACTTAAATTAGGAAATTAAGATATTGTGTATCTAGGATACTTTTCGTGCGTGTAACCTTCTTCTAAACTGACTAAGGTTTCCTAAGTCAAGTAGGGTATCCTAAGAATACTAAGACACTTAGTGCCTATAAATAAGTCCATTTTTCCTTGAAAATTCTCTCATCAATTATTTTGTTGTCAAGTCTCTGTTCAGAATCAAGTTCGTAGCAACCAAGGTAAGTCTCTATCCTGCTAAGTTCGCTTATATGTTAGTGTATGTTCTATTTGTTAGTAATTTGTGTGTGTTTACATATGTTGCGAACCAGCCGGACCATCTACCAGCAAGGATAAAGGCAAATCAAAATTCATTTAAAATTCTCAACTTTTTGGGTGATTGTCCAGTAATCGCCAGATGTGTGTTAACTATTATGTTTTTCAATAAGTATGTATTGTTATACTTCCAAAAAATTAAGGTTTTAAACTAAGTTCCAAGAGTAAGCTTTTCTATAAACTCTATTTTCAAGTTATGTTTTATGCGTTCTCCTATGTGAGCCAATGTTTTAAAGATATGTATTTAAAGTACAAATTTATAAACTATGTTTTTACAAGCTTTTGTATGAGCTCTATAAGAACAAATGTTTTCAAGCAAGCTCCCTATGCGAGCTCTATGTGATAAGGATCCTATGCAAGCTCCTTTGTGAGCTTTATGTTGGATATATTGGTATATCAAAGGATTATGAGTACTTACCTACAAGTTTTGTGATTAGGGCATTGAGACCCTAGGACATGTAGAGAGATAAGGGAATGTTGAGCTAGGCTCTATTCATTGGGACATTTTGGCATACAAGAGAGTGTTTAGCTTATGCTACACTTATGGGACATGTAAGGACTCTTTGAGTCATTCTGAGGCATTATAAGGAGATTCACTTGTCCAATAATAAGTTAAGACAAGAGTTAAGAACGTGTTTCATGTTCTTCAACTATTTTTATAAAACAAGTATAAGAGAATGTTTCATGCTATATGGACAAGAATAAGCCAAGTTTTAAAGTATGATTTTCAACATGCACATTTGAAACTATTTTACAAACTTACATGTTTTTTTATAAGTAGGACTTGCAAACTGAGTCTCGCATCTTCACGGCGAACCTTGCACGCGAAACACTTTCCAAAATAAGTTCTTTTTTTATTTTAAACTCTATATTTTAATCATACTTTGATGTTTTCTGAATATTCACTAAGTTCTCAATGAACTCACCCATTCCTATCTTACTACGTAAGTAAGTAGGTTGCGGATGGCAGTGGTGAGGTAGATGAATTGGGCGAGGTTAATTCTTGAATAGATACCAGCGAACTTGGGAGAAAGTCAATGGGATTAATTGTGTGGGCTTAGTCTTATTATAGTTGCTACTATTATTGGAACCATTGTTTCTTAAGTTCGATTTAGTTTATTTTGTGAAATCTTAAATTAAACCCATGTTGTTAATTTCTTCTCTTCGATATAAATAAAGTTTGATGTTTCTTTATTTATCCTTACATGGGTGCCATATTGTAATCCTTTAATTTTTCCAAAAGTATGCCTTTTACCCTTTATACGAGCCAATTCTATTACTACCCTGTATGTTTGCGACCCCATGATGCATACAAACCCGTAGTTGTGATAACCCTATTATTTAGCAAACCCTATATAAATATGAGAACCCTACATAAATGAACTCTTTTGTATATGAACTTAGGTTGTATACGAACCATTGATATTATGTGAACCCGTGTTTTTGTATGAATTCATGCTTTACGTTGTTATGCAAAGTCATGTGTTACTTTGTTATGTGAACCTATGTTGTATGATGTATGTGAACCTTTATAAAACTTATATGTACTTGTATATGTTTGAAAACCGAGTACCTTAAAGCTCTCTATTTAAATACTTTCATGTGAACCCTTAAGTATTATTGTTCAGCTGACATGCAGACCTTTTTCTCTATTTGTTCGATAAACTCGCATGTTTTACACTCAATGTATAATTTTATTCCACTACTGTGTTATAACTTAGCACATTATATGTTGTACATACGTGGTGTGTTAGAGGATATGTTGGGCGTAAATAGAGAGTCACTTCAGTGGCTAATGTAGCTCATCAAATTCGGGTCAAACCAACTCGGCTAGGTTTGGGAAGTTACAGAAAAGTTTGTCCGACTTTTACTTGAAGATGCGACAATATGGAGATTCAGGAGATGACAAAACAACTGAGGTTATGCAGTTATTGTAGGAACCTAGAGCATATTAGGCCAACATGTCCACACTTGGGTGAAACATTAAGGACAAGACCTCGTTAACACATTTATTCAATTTTTTATTGACAATTTGTTCTTTTTTTTCATTGCTTCTCATTTTTCATAAATTGTATATATTGATATATTATTGATGTAAAATATAGAAAAATATAAACAATTTTCCATTTTTTCATAAATTGAAAAAAATAAGTATATATTAATGATATCAAATAAATTATGGATGGAAAAAATTGTATACAGTACAAATTAAAAGTTAACAAAGTAAATGATGATTTACAAAACTATTTTTTTTTAAAAAATCATCAGCGTCATCAAGCCAAATGTGTGCCACAACCTGGTGGGTGTCAGTTGCGAGATGGATTTCTTCGTACAAGTTGGGGTTCTGGCTAGTCATCTTCTTTGTCTTCATCTTCACCTCGAGCTCTATCTTCATCTTCATATCCTTCTTTTGTGGTTGAGTGTGGCATCCTCCTATGTTGCCATCGTATGTCCTCTATTCCACTAGTAGGCCATTATAGAGATGAGCCACCTCGAGAGAACAATGACATTGGGGGTGTTTGTGACACAATTGTCGAATAAGTGTCTAGTGTCACATAATTCGATTGCAGATAAAGTGTTAGAATTGTCAAAGGTGGTGGATAAGTCAGTGTTGTTGAAGGCATTGGCAAGTAATATGGTGCTACAGACGAAGATGGTGTAAAAAAATACCTACAGAAGGTGTTGAAGTAAGGTACAGTGGTGTATAGTATGGTGTTTGTGTAAAAATAACAGGGTTAGTGAAAGTAGCACTAGAATAATATGAACCATACTAATTGAGAGGTGGTGTAGCACTCAGTGCCTCATGTTGGGTTGGAGCTGATGATGACTTCGTCGAGGCATGCACTCCCGACCTATAATTGATGTAGGGTCATATTGGCCTCCTAGTACAACTTTGCCTAGTCCTTGCCTCCTCCAACATAAAATATGGCTTGTCATGATGTTTGAACCTTGACATGTATCCCGGAGAGGTCACCAATTCTGGAGCAAGAAATGGTTCCCGACTAGGTAAGAAATCATACCTATGCTTCCAAATGTTGATATACTTCCCATGGAATTTAGGCCAATCTTCGTCGATTCTCTCTCGTAAGTCGACCTTGTGTAGTGCTTCAATGTCTTGGGTGATGGAAAAATAGTTTCCTAAACCCAAATTATTGTATCACTCAATCAGATTCGTGCATCTCCAACATCACGTAAACTATCAATGGCACCTTCACGTACTAGATATTGGGATTGGCCAAAAATTCGACCGGGATGTATGCTTGAATTCTCAGATTGGTGTGAGGCATCCATTCAAACTATAGTACGAAATAATAAATTTTATTATATACATAATATTAAATTTCAAATACTTAGCTAAATTTTGTATAATTGAAAATTTTAAAAACTAGCATCGATTTCTAATCATTGATCTAACATTAATTGAATATCTTCGAGCTCCTCCAATAATCCCACATGGCTCATGCAATTATTCCACCTATTCAAATAATATGTTATTTAGAAAATATAGTAATGAAAAATTTTTATGATAATTATATTATCAAATGAATTTTACCTTGTTATGAATGGGAAAGTATAAGAGAAGTCGACTTGGGGACGTAAAAATGGTAGTTGATACCATGCCCATGACTGGAGAAGGACTATGCAACTACCAATTTTAATTTTTTGTGGTTGTGTCGCCTGACACATCTCTCGATATAACGTGGCTAACACGGGTGATCCCAACTGAGTTGGCCTGTCACACCCCAAAAATGACGGACCCCAAAAAGGTGAGTAAAGTATGTATATAAACTATTTGGCATACTATGGTCACATAATCCGCCACCATGTTGGCTTGATGGGGAGTCAGAGTATTGGCACATATTAGCTTTATGGTCTCCTCCCATTAGCAATATCTAAGGATTTAGTTACACGGTATTTTCAAGTGAAGAAAGAGTACGCCCCAAAGTTTTGGCTAGGCACTAAAAGCCTATCAAGTGTATGAGAATGTTCTAGAAGATTAGATTGTCTTTAAGACCATGCCATACGTGAGTCACCACCAATGTATAGCACATTCGATTTACATGAGCACTGTTGTAGTTGATTTTCTTAAACAAGATTAGTTAGGAGTCAATTGGATTTATCAGACCCTCTCCATGACTGGTCAAACAGTAACGAATATTTTTGTCAAAACCTCTCTATCTTTCCCCAAAGTTTTGTGGGAAAATTAGGGGATTTGGGTTATATAAGCATCGTCACTTGTCAAAGTCCACAGTAGGGGGACAGGAAGTTTATATCTAGTAAGGAAGAAGACATTCCAGATGACTTTACTTTATACTTTACATTCTGGTTCTTTTTTCTAACATAAATGTTCTCTTCTTCTTCATTAAGATAGAGCTAAGACCTTGTTTAATCAATGGATGATTCAACCTTCTAGTCAGCCTTATATGGACTTGTATGTTGTGATTGTTGGTGACTAAGGATTGTAAAAGGTGTAAGAAAAATAGGGTGTGAGGCCTTGCATAGGGGTCGCACGTAGTTGAAACATTAGTAAACTATCTGCAAATGGATATTCTAATGGAAATTCCATGATCTTGTAAACAGTTGGTACTACTGGACTGGGAAGGACAATCAAAACAAAAACTCCAAGTTGAGGTAAAGGTAGGTCTCTGGTGAGACTCTAGACCCGACTTCTTGGAAACATTAAAATATACACACTTTTTCATGCCCTTTTTAACTCAAATTCATGCAATTTTGGTAAAATTCTTTTCAAAAAGTATATAATTATTATAGAATAATTAAATTATACTTAAATTATTAATATTTTGAATTTTAATTAATTTTTATTATTTTCGAGAGATATGCACTAAAGGCGAAAAACAGCTCGGTAGACACTACTAGAAGCACAAAATCGACAAGCAATTTTTGAAGCATCAAGGCAAATTATATTTTTAGCAGAAGACGGTCCAAATTATGAATATTAATACATAATATAATTAATTTTAATTTTAATCCAATTTAATTGGGTTAAAAATTTATTGTTAATTAATTATGAAAAAGGGCCCAATTAAACTGAACCGAGAAAACTGAGCCAACAAGCACTGGGCAGCCCAAAACTGTCCCACATGCTGGCCCGTTCGTCTTGTTTGGCTGATTATTTGACTTGCAAAATGGCCCTTAAATACTCCTTCAATTTGCATTCAAACCCCTCCACTATTCATGCCTTTCAGAATTTTCCCCTACCTAAAAATACCGTTGCTAATTATTTAAACGGATTGAAATTGTAATTAAATGACACGATACTTAATCAGTGTATGTTTAATCATCTAAGGTAGCAGAGGGTTAAATTAGCAACAGTATTTAACGATACATTAGCATTGCATAACTTGTAAGATTATTGTGATTAAACTGTTTCAAGGTAGAAATACATTGTTACCTCACGTGATCTTTTATGTGCTTATAAGATTGAATTAATTGTTTGAATTGGCATAGAGATATGTACAAGAGATTATTTTAATTTCATAAGTATGTATGTGCATTAACACATTTTCTTATTAAAATATGTTTAATCGGTTGAATTGACATAGACATATAGTCAAGAGATAAATGGATTTTTGTAGGTAAGTATGTTCATAAGTTAGCAAATTACCGAGTTGTCATGAATTTATTCGTAACAACATAAACATGAGTTGAATAATTCTAAGTTACGAAATGTAATTAATCTAGCACAATTATGTACTCTTTATTAAAATCATCTTTTGAAATCGTGCATTGGAACTTTTATTTTATTTTTATTTATTTTACTTAGTTAAAATCCTAGTTTTTAATCACCTCCTCAAATCAAAATATTTTTCTTCACCAAAGTTTTTTTAAAATTGCATTCATAAATAATTCTTTTCACGGTCCTTGTAGGTACGATAACTCGACATTTACTTGTCACTTTATTACTTGTTGCGATTGTGTACACTTCAACATTTCTATCGTTCCAAGTTTTTGGCGCCATTGCCGGGGACTATTTTTAAAAATCATTATTTGTGAATTTGTTAATTTTCAATTTTGGTTTATTTTTCTTTTCACTATTTAACTTATTTAATTTTTCTTTGTTTATTTCATGTGTTTATGAGTATTGATCGAATTATCAATTTATTCTCTGTAAACCCTGAGATTGAAAGAACTTTTCGACAGCGAAGAAGACAAGCAAGTCAAAGAAGAACTGAAGAGATGAACTTCGAAAATCTGAATCAAGGAAACGGAGCAAACCCTGCTCAAAATCCTATCCTTATTGATGACGATAGGGATAGAGATTTGAGACAATATGTCGTGCCAGTGTTTCATAATCTAAATCTGGGTGTTAGGAGACCCGAAATTGAGGCATAACGTTCGAACTGAAGCCAGTCATGTTCCAAATGCTTTAGACAGTGGACCAATTCAGTGGAATGCCTACCGAAGATCCTCTCCTTCACTTAAAACTATTTATGGAGGTGATCAATTCTTTCAAGTTAACCGGAGTACCCAAAGATGCACTACGATTGAAGCTATTCCCATATTCTCTAAGGGATAGAGCTCAAGCCTGGTTGAACTCATTGCCACCAAATTCAATTTCTACATAGCAAGAGTTAGTAGAAAGATTCCTCAGAAAGTATTTCCTACCTAGCAAGAATGCTAAGTTGAGGAACGAGATCACTAATTTCGAACAAATGGATGATGAGTCCTTGTATGAGGTATGGAAAAGGTACACAAAATTATTATGGAAGTGCCCTCATCACAGAATCCCACATTGTATCCAACTTGAGACGTTTTATAATAGTCTCAATGCTAGCACGAGGGTGGTAATGGATGCTTCTGTTAATGGTGCTCTCCCTTTTAAGTCTTATAATGAGGCTTATGAAATCATTGAGAGGATTGCCAGCAACAATTATCGATGGTCAACCAATTGTGCAGCGTCACGAAGATGAGTCGCTGGAATACATGAAGTAAACGTTCTCATTTCACTCATATTTCAGGTATCCTCAATATCCTCAATGCTTAAAATTTTTACTACTAATGGGTTTAATAGTTTTGCAGCACAGCCACCAAATCAATTTGAAAATATAGCCTGTGTCTATTGTAGGGAAAGACATTTGTTCGAAGAATGTCCATCGAACCCAGAATTCGCGTATTACATGGGTAACTAGAACCAAAAATGAGGAAGGAAATGACTACAATCCATTTCCTATAACCCATCGTGGCGAAACCACCCTAATTTCTCCTAAAGTAACCAAGGGGCTGGACACAGTAACACATATGCCCAATCTAGACCGACCCAACCACCTATTTTTACCCAACAAGTTCAAAAACAACCTCAATTTGAACCATCCAATGTCTTAGAAAACTTGTTGAAGGCATACATAGCCAAGAATGATGCCTTAATCCAAAGCCAAGCGCCTACATTGAAAAACTTAGAAAACCAAATGGGCCAGCATGCAACTGAACTCAGAAATTGACCACAAGGTGCTTTACCTAGTGATACAAAGAGTTCGAGGAATCCTAAGAAGGAGCATTATAAATCGTTGACATTGAGGAGTGGAAAGACATTAGAGCCCAACACCATAGAAGTTGAGGAAGAGCCATCTGATGCTTAAGACTTAGAGAAAGTTCAACCGAGTGTTAAAATTTTAGTTTCACCCGAACCTGAATATGCAAACTCTGATAAGGTAACTTCTGAACCAGCTAATTCTGATAAACTAACAACTTCATTAGATGCAAGATTGCCACAGAAGACAAATCAACCAGTTCCAGTAAAGAAGCCTCCACCACCTTACCCTCAAAGACTTTAGAAGCAGAAGCAGGAAGTTCACTTCAAGAAGTTCCTAGACGTACTCAAGCAACTTCATATCAACATTCCATTGGTTGAAACATTTGAAAAATTCTAAACTACGCCAAATTCATGAAGGATCCTGTCAAAAAAAATGAAGACTTGGAGAATTTGAGACGGTAACCCTAACAAAGGAATGCAATGTATATCTTCAAGACAAACTACCCCTAAAGTTGAAGGATCTTAGATGTTTTACCATACCTTGCAACATTAGAGGAACATATTATGGTAAGACACTTGATGTCCATGTCAAAATTTAGAAAGTTGGGGATACGTGAAGTTAAACATACTACGGTTACACTTCAATTAGCAAATCGATCCTTAGCATATCCAGAAGGAAAAATCGATGATGTATTGGTACGTGTAGACAAATTTATTTTTCCTGCTGACTTTGTTATTTTAGACCTTGAAATAGATAAAGAAGTGTCAATCATCCTAGGAAAGCCTTTCCTAGCAACTGAAAGGACCCTTATGAATGTGAAAAATGGCAACCTTACTATATGTATTTAGGATGATCAGGTAACATTTAATTTTTTTAAGTCTATATGATTTCCTGACACAATTGATGATTTTTCTATAGTGTCCGATTTAGAGGAATTAATCATAGAAAGGGAACTTAACTTTGTTGAGGACCCATTGGAGCAAATTTTGAAAACAGACCCTCCAAGTGATGAAGAGGAGGATGAATACTTAGCTTTGCTAGAAGCTAATCAAAGGGGATTTAATCCACAATCCCACCTTGAATTTTTGGAGTTAGAGAATAGGGATTATGCCCAACCAAAAGCATCAATCGAGGAGCCACCTAAATTAGAACTAAAGGTACTTCCCTCGCATTTAAAGTATGTTTATTTAGGTAACGCTTCTACTTTTCCTGTGATTGTTTCAGCGGAATTTACAGTTGAGTAAGAAGAGAAACTCATCCTAGTATTAAAACAATTCAAGACGGCTATCGGATGGACCATAGCCGACATTCGCAACATTAGTTTGTCTGTATGCATGCAGAAAATCATCCTAGAAGATGGTGAAAAAGGGACGATTGATGGACAACAAAGACTAAACCCCATCATGAAGGATGTGGTAAAGAAAGAAATCAAGTGGTTAGATGCGGGTATAATTTACCCCATCTCAGACAGTTCGTGGGTAAGTTCGACCCAGTGCGTGCCAAAGAAAAGAGGTATTACGGTCATTGAGAATGAAGAGGTATTACGGTCATTAAGAACAAGAATAATTAGTTTATACTAACTGGAACGGTTACGGGATGGATAATTTGCATCAATTACCGGAAGCTGAACAAGGCGACTAGGAAAGGTCACTTTCCTTCGTCGTTTTTGGACCAAATGATGGATAGACTCGCGGGGCGAGACTATTACTATTTTCTTAATGGATACTCAGGGTATAATCAGATTACAATAGCACCGAAAGATCAACACAAGGCAATATTCACCTGTCCATACGGTACATTTGCATTTAGACGCATGCCATTTGGTTTATGTAATGCACCTGCTACATTTCAAAGATGTATG
>CM025245.1:23163651-23174194 GCA_013677275.1 Gossypium schwendimanii
TTTTGACATTAAATCTAAAATTTATTAGTTAATTTGGTAAAATACATTAAAATCATAATTACTTTTATCTATCATTGGTGTAAACATAAAAATAGAATCCAACTCTAATTTCAATTCTCAAAATATTTTTTTTCATGCTATATGTTATTTATTTCTATATTTTAAAGCAATAAAACACATATATGCACTTGCATCCCACATGTCAAAAACTAATTATTATTTAAATTCTTGAGTTGGTATCTTGAGTCAATCGGAAGCTAACTCAATTGAGAAATAACTGAAAACCCATTATTCGAGGTTTTTAGAATCAAACTGGTGGCCGAAGTAGTCAAGTCACAAGTTTGTATGGTTCAATTAGATAAATAATTTAAAAATTCATGAAATAATAAAACTCAATTCAATTGATGTTTTAGTTCGCTTCAACCAATATATACCGATTTATGGGTCAGTCAATCTAATGTCACTCATCAAATCGATACCCCCAGTCTAATCGATAGATCTGATTAGCTTCATACAACCATGCCATTATTTATACAAAGTAAATTATCTATACTATTATTTAAGTCCCTAATTGAGTCGATGTCACGAGTCAACTAAGTGCCAACTCGTTTAGAAAAATTACTATGATGTGCTTTCGTATTTAAAATAAATTATATTATTTGATAGTACTTAATCTTTTATTTTTTAAAAACATTTAAAATTATGCATGTGATAGTACTTGAACCAATGCAAAGTATATTAATAAAATTTTAAATTTACCACTCAACCAAAATTTTATTTTGATATTTTATGTACATTTCAATTTTATTATGCACAAATTATTACCTCCATTAATTGTATATCTATCTTATTTAAGACTGACTAAATTAGTGTCACGAGTCAACTCGACACTAACTCAAGATTGATGACAACACCATGATAAACAATTATAATATATTTAGTATTCTTAATTTAATATATTCACATGTTTAAATTTCATATTGCTCTATTTAATCTATTTCTTTCATTTTAATATAGTACATATTTCATACATCATTAATTAATTTTAAATCATACATTTCATTATTCATTTCATGTCATTTTTAAACTGATTTTTTGTATTTTAGATATGTAATCTTCACATACATACTTGTATATTTTATAAAGTTTTTGTATAAAATCTAAGATCTAAACATAAAACACCATAATGTTAGACTACTTTTTACCATTTTCATCGAAATTTTATATAATTCTTATACCAACTTTCAATAGCTATACTTCTTACATAGTTCTTTTCACCATGTGATACGAACCCATGCTCGGAGTTGAATACGAGTTGTGTAGATGCCTGATCGCAAATTGAGAAATATCGTAATTCAAGGCTGAACAAATAGGCTTTGAAGTTGTTTGGTTTGTAAAGGAATAGTTGGTGATACTTCAGCTAAGTTTTGGTTTAAACAAGTTTGAAGAATGAACCGATATTAAAGGTGAATATTGACCCTACTCTTATATCAAAACTTGGTAACGAAATTTGGTTAAAAGGATAATAGACCAAGACCCACTACCAAGGGTGATAGGAACCTACGGTATAGGAGGGGTGAACGCCACACTTGTTTGGAAGTGATAAGTTCAGAGAAAAAGAATCGGGTTAACGCCACTGGACGGTGCTAAATAAGTCACTCGAGTTTCAAACAAATAGCAGGAGTTGAATAACTCACTAAACTTAATATTCATAAAAATATCAAAGTTAAGTAACCTTCAAAACAGTTTACAATGAGCTATTTATAAGCTTACATAGCTCCAGCCGAATAGCCTCAAATTAATGGCAAATAATTAAACACTAATGTTGACTTAAATTTCAGCTGAAATAATCCAATGATTAACTTAATGATCAGCTGACTATTGCTATACCCGAACAGCCATGGAGCTGACTTAATAACTGAGCAATTCATCTTGTCATGTTCGGTTCTTGAGCTGGAATAATTGAGTCAACAAATGGATGCATCTAATCATTGGTGAAGCCAACAACCTTAACCTTTGCAATACCCGAATGGTCAGCTGAATGCACTTTGGAGGTGAACTGAATTTTGCAAATTTACTTATCAGCTAAGGAGGGTAAGTATTAATTGAATCTCCCTTGGACAGCGGAATGCATGTACAGCAGTTGAATGAAGTTTGATGGCCAGCCGAATAGACATTGGTGTGAAGACTTGGATAGGAATGGACTCAAGTGTGAACACTGATTTTTGAAGAATCAGTTGTACAGCAAAGGGCTGAATTCATTGGTCATGCATCCCCTTGTCGAATGGACACCTAGGAGAAAGCAAGGATCAGCTTTCAAATGCATGAACATTCAGGTACATTGTCTTGCAATTAAATGGCTTCAATGTATGTTCAGCTGAATTTAAAGGCAGCATGCATGTTCAGCCGAACCCGTAGAAAAACAAGAGACACTTGATTAAACACTCAATTAAAGATGTAATAGGCTAACACAAATTTAATAAATCTGACTTTTAACATGTATTAATTCTGTCCAAACAAGAACATGTTTAATAGGTCAATATAAATGTGTATGAAATTGGACAGAATTAATAAACTTAAAACACATTTAAAATGTCCAGATTTTGACACGTCTAAATTCTAATTATTGATGTTTAAACCATGACATATTTATGGAACTTAACTAATTAATTAACTAATTAGCTAATTAACTAAAACTGAATTAACTTTTATTCCAGCAATTAAACTATAGCTAAGAAAACTAGAAGTGATAATCATCTTATTTTTTCAGCAACTAAATTAACAAACTGGAATTAACACTTCATTTTGTACTTGGGACCCTCGTGTTTGGGCCAATGCTGATGCCCGACCGAGTTCGCATCACCATGTCATAATCTAATATTAATTTGTCCGCCATAGCCTCAATTGTAGTGACGAAATTGTTTAATGCTGGCACCGAATACAACTCTATTAAACCCCTTCTCCAAAATTTGTAATAATAAAAAATTCATGCTGCTGAAAACCCAAAAAAAAAAAAATCATTTATCAACTCTAGATAAAAGCATTACCGCACTAATTTTTTTTATTTACATCAATGAACTAAGTAATGTTAACTTGATGCAATTCTTATCAAATTTCGTTTTTGAATTTAATTTACAGAAACCTAAATAGGTTAAGGAAAATCATAATACATATTACTGTAAGACTAGAACAAATAGCATTTATTAACCCAAAAGACATGGTTAAAGTCGAAACTTTTTCTGATAAATATACAGAGAAACTATACATAATTTACATTCTCCAGAAGCTTAAACTGTAATAAAAGGCTTGCAGTTAATGAACATAGAGAATTTATACGTAGCTTCCGAGACAAAAGGAATCAAAGAATTAAACTATCTCTAACCATACCATTGGACTGCTCATGTTCGGTTTCGATTCTGAACTGCCTGTTAAAAGATCTTTTGCATGATATTGGATCGGACCCGGCCAGGACAAGGATACTTTCTTGAATATTTTGGACTCAAAATGACAATGTTGCAGGACTACAATTTTTACTATGGACTCTTCTCCTTACTTCTGACTGCAAATATCCATGATAAAGAAAAAAAATACTATGTAAGCATCGGTAACAACTAAAAGATTCATGCTATGTTACCCAAACTTTTCACTTTTCCCCTATAATATCCATATTCGATATCTAAACATATGACAACATTTTCTTTAAAAATTGAGCATATCCATGATGGATGCATGCATGCATGCTTGTATCTAGCACTCATTCCTGACTCAATGTAACATAGGATTCATGTCTTCCATTTGATGCAATAGCAAGTAGAGAGATTGCTTACTTGATATTGATTTCCACACGTTGATTTACTTCGTCTAGGATCTGAGGTCTGTGATCTTGGGACTCCACCAAAGCGTCTTTGAAAGACATCCTGTACGTGATTATAAATGCTGTACACCATAGCACCAAAATG
Organism: Gossypium schwendimanii; assembly: GCA_013677275.1. Lineage (NCBI taxonomy): Eukaryota > Viridiplantae > Streptophyta > Magnoliopsida > Malvales > Malvaceae > Gossypium > Gossypium schwendimanii. The sequence continues at coordinate 23,167,611 of CM025245.1, forward strand.
ATCATGTCAAAAATAACACTATACACTTGACCATTCAAAAAGGAAATAGAAAGTCAACATTGTAAACTTCAAGAATATGACATTTAAGAGTCAAAAAGCGTCCTTTTGCAAGAAATACAAAATGCCTGGGTGTAAAAATTCTGTCATTGTCCCAAGCTAGCAGGCCATTTAAAAGAATTTCGTTAGCAAACACAACTAGAAGAAAACTAGCCCAAACAACTCAAAAGGATAATGCAGATTGCTATATCATCACAAGAATATAGTGAAATCAATTAGAGAATAATATATATAATAATCATATGATCTGGAATTCTAAAAGCTTATTTGCTAAGATGGGGAGATTGCATAGCATTTTTTAAGTCACTTTCATCATGGTTGAACCCAAGGTATGAGATCAAGAACAGTTAAAACAGCTAAAAGAATATGGATGAATGTAATGAAGAACACTCTAACCAAAGAGTTAAAGCAGGTCATTGATAACTATAAATCCTGAGCTAAACAGAACAGATACAAAGATAACTACCTAACTTCCATGGAACTTGCATAATTAACACTACTAGTTTATACTATTTTGGTGAAAAACATCATTGAATAAATGGAAAAATGATTGGAGGAAAATGGGCAAACATTTCATGCATAATTTGTAACAGCGCATGCAAGCATTTACCTGGCTCTCTGGTTAAATCTAAAAGAGAGAAGACTAACTATATGATATAAAATAGAGCACGATAAATTTAAAATGTGACAACCTTAGGCGATGTCTGTTGCAGGCCGTGAAGAAGGCAACAAATCCATTTAATATACTTCTGACAGCACGAAAAACCTGAAAAGAGAACAGAAAATATAAGTAAAATAAACATAAAGAAAGATATATTAATCAAGATACAGTAATGTCTTCTAACCTGGGAAAAAAGGTCATTCCAAAGTGAACGCCATACAGAAACCTCATACGTGCTGCTCACTGTAGCTTCAGAAGCTGAAGCAAGTTGAATTATGCTACTTGATAACCTCCATATATCTCCAACCAAATCAGAAATGAAGCCACAAACAAAAGCCACAATACTGGATAATGCAAGGACCAGGCGTATTGGGGCAAATAGTATTTCCCAAAGAATCCAAAATATAGGATACAAGATGGAAGTCACTGTAGTAGCATGAAATACAAAGAATGAACATGACTAATATATTAAATCAAAGCCCTTAAAAAAGGAAATAGCTTACGGAATTTCAATCATCTGATGACTTACCAATGTTCCAGAGAACCAAGCCAATGAACCATATAGGCATCAGTAGAACCTCTATGAGATCCCCCATTAGACTGCAGAGAGAACCAAACACAGTCCAAATGACTGAAAATAAGCTCTCCACGAGTTCACTGAACATATTCCAAATTGGCAAAAGGAAGCCCCAACATTCCATAAATGGTTCTGCTAATGGCAAATAAAGAACAGAGAAAAATGACCGAGTAGCACGTGTTGCTGTCAAAAACCACTCAACAGCCTTCTGAAAGTTATGTAGAAATAGCATAGTTCCCAAGTACTTGATCCTTGACACCATCTCCCAGGTTTCTATCCAATCAAAAAGTGGCCCACATAAACGAGAAGCAGTTGCCTTAAGAACAGGGACATTTTTGTATAAATCATAAAATCCTATTAGAACCGTAATGATTGAAATCAAAACATATAGAGCTCTGGCCAGAGGGCACATCCATGGGCGATAGATATGGCAGAAGCCAGGATATGATTGAAGGAATATCACCCAAGACGGAAGACCAGCCTCCAATAAACGAAGTAACCTCAGATCAGGCATTATTATTTGCTGTAATTTAAATGGGAGATCTCTATCATCAAATCTAAACAAAATAAGAACATCCCTATACTCTGTAGCTTCCACAGCATTTTCATTAAAGTTCCCTAATGAGCTTTCAGCTTGCCCTCGGGTTTCCCCACAATAGACATCAACTTCAACTCCGGTACCATTTGCCCTAGTTACTTTCCTTCTCTTATAAGGCCCAGTAGGAGGAGGAGTGTGCGGTTCAGAAGTATCGCATTCCACTGTTCCAGGATAAACCCTGAAATTGCCACAATGATCATGAAGGAAATCTTCCTCAATGCTGAAACTATCACCACAGATATTTTCATCATCGTCAAAAGGGATTGACCTGGGAAAATCTTTTTCAGCATCATAGAAGACCTCCCCTAAAAATCATCCAAATTACATACTGTATCAACACAGCAAATTTATTGCATTGAGAGAGAGAGGGAAAAAAGAAAAAGGGAGATAATGTTCAGGCTTCAAAGGGTTATCAAGTGGTAAGCAGCAAAATTGACATGCAGAGGACATGCTCCGGCTCCTAACCACACTCTTTGAGCAATATAACTGAGTTATCCTTACCAAAGTTACTTAAAAGTGAGAGACTACAATCTTCTCTATAGGGCTTCTAGGTTGCTGGAAGCAAAAACAGAAATGCTAGACGACCGGACAACACCGGTCAGTCAAACTGGCAGCCTATTCAATCCACACACTATATTAAAACCACTTATTGGTCGAATCAGTTAACCAGTTATAAACCTGGAAAATACCATACTGAACTGCCTTTTTGTTAATTTTATTTGTTGTTAATGAAATTTGAAACTCCAAATTTTAGTTTTATATAAAACACCTCATGACTATGCCAAATGAATAGCTTTCTTAATTATTAGCCACCTGGTCCAACCAGCTGGACTGGAAGGCGGAGATCTAATTGGTTCAACCTCCGTTCAGGTTTTTCTAATCTTGGTGCTAGGGAGTTTTGATTATTAACAATATATTTTTCAGTTCAAAGGGAACAGAATAGAGCAAATGAGACAGAAAGCTAATGAGAATGAGTTTGGCTTGACTTCGATAAGCTAAACTCTTGTGGTAAAATTATCAAAATACACATTGAACAGGCTTTCTTTATTTTAAATTACTTAAGACTTTCAAAGGTTGATTTGACCCTCCATCAATTGAACTTACTGAGATAAAAAGAGACCAAATATACTTTGGTTCTTGCAGACATACTTCTTCGGTTTGCAATTTCTAACTTCATACATAAATATATATACATATATATTGTGAGAAAGGATATAGAATACTGAGGAAAGGTAATCTTGTGCAACTCGAGACTCATAAAGACAACTTTTGTTCTAGTGTCATAAAATATTCAGGCAAAAACATACCAATTGTCGAATTCAGGTACTCCTTCAGATGCCACTGCTCCAACAATGTTCCGGAGAACCATGAAGATAGACACTTTGCTGCTTGATCAATGCTGTCAAATTCCCATCTTCGCATGAATTTAGCCTCTATGGCTAGAGAGGTATCAGTCTGAAAATGAGAAGAAAATTGCTAAACACGGAGACCTTGAAGGAGAACCACAAACAAAAAATTATTGAGCACATACAAGAACAAATACCTGAAGTTCATTCAAGTAGTTAAGACCTCGAACTTTGGACCATGAAACTTCAAATACAATGAAGCCATACAATGTCCTATGCAGCTCATTGCTAAGAAGCGAAGAGGTTTTCAATGTCTTAACAGGTAGCAAAATTCTCTTTTTCGACAGCATTGCAGCATCTACCAAAGAGAACCATCTCTCCAACTTCTTGGCATCTTTAGCATTTGATTTGGAAGAAGCTTCTTTTCCATCCTTTCTTGCCCTACGACCTTTGGTGTTAGCAAAAGGAGATAACCTGGACTGTAAAATGTAAATAGGAAGAAAAAAAATCCACTTAAATTCATTAAAATATTCTAATCATTTGAAAATTAAAAATAATTAAATAAAACCATATATTTCAAAAGAATCAAAATAAAAGGTGTGCTCAACAACCTTGGTAACCATCAATTGCCACAAGTGAGCAGGACGTGAACCTAAGTCCCTGAGCCATGGCCGGTTGTCCACCAAAATGTAGAATTTGTTACTTTCAGGGGCCAAGAAAAGGCTAAGATCCGATAGATAAGACTGCAAGTCTCTGCAATCAGAGATTAGACAATAAAAATTCATATAGTACATAAGAAAAGTGGAAAACCCTGAGAAATAACTCAGTGATTCTGATATTTCCCATAAAGCAAGTGCTTAGAATAAATCAATTGATTAACGCCCAGGATTTGATATTTCTACAAATGAAGTCCTAGAAACACACAAAATTACCATATAAAAAAATGTATCAACACTCGTTAAAAGAAAGAAAAAAAAAGTCACTAATCAGAAATCGAAAAAAAAAAGAAAAGACTGAAGAAGCTTATTCATAACATGACTGTATGAAGTATGACTAGCAGCTGAAGCAGATGTTAACCAACTCATATTTTTCTAATCATAAACGCATATACCGGAAAAGAGCATTGGAATATGATCCCAACATATATGAAAAACTTCGAAAAAAGGAAATGCATATACCGCCTCAAACATGTATATCTATGACAGTCAATCCGAGTCCGTGAACATAGTCTGAAGCCAAAATTTCAACTTCTACTAGATCAATCATACAGATGGTAAAAGTAAAAAAAGTTAAAACAATTACCCGATTTGGAGACTGGTTAAAGGAAAAACAGAGCGCTCATCGTCGTGCTTCCCCATCAAAATTAAGCTCTAAGCTCTGTTTTTAATTTCAAATTACAGCAAATATCAGCTTAACAATTGGCATATAAGAAATAAAAATTCACTCATATCCAAAATAAACAACATTACTATATATATATAGATACTAAGAAAGAGAGGAAAATAGACCTTGAAGAAAGGAATTCCATGAAAATGGAAGAGATAAAACAAAAAAGGGAGAGAAAAGGAAGGAAACACAATCACACTTATAACTTCATAACAAAACATTTAATGAAAGAGAGAGAATCAGATTAAAAGGCAAAAAGAAAATGAAATTGTTTTGTATTAAATGAAATGAAAGGAAATAATAATGGTTGAGAGGGAAAGAGTTTGGTTGGGTTGGAACTTGGAAGGCGTGATGAAGGAAGGCAAGATTCGACACGTTCACAACACGTCTAGTGTATTCAAAAATTATTGGATATTCGAAATAAATAATAAATAAATAAAAAAGAGTTACTACTTACTATTGATGTGAGAGCTTTGGAGGAAACTGGAAAGAAGTGGAAGACGAAGGCTAAAATGGTAAAATCAAAAGGAGATCTGATCTAATTAATATACTGCGCGCCGAGAATACCCTTACGATGTGCTTCGCCTGTTTATATTTATAAATTAAAATTATATAACAACAATCTAACAAATTAAACTATTACCGAAAAACCAAACATACTACCAACTTAAAGATGAAATACTCAACTCGCTTCTTCTTTTTTACATAATAAAGAAATTGTTGAATTTGATAACCGGATAAGTACAAAGCCACCTTGTTTTTAACTGTGAGCTTGAATCTAACCGTGATGGGAAGGTCCTTTCAGAAAAAAAAAAAAAACGACATAAAATTAGTTGAGAATTTAGAAGAGGTTTGATGAGGAATAAAATTTACGATAATTAATGCATTGTATTAAAAGATATTATATTAACATTGTGAATAACAATGTTGAATATCTTTTTTTTAGATATTATCAATATTTCTTTTGGTTTCGAGATTTTACTATCAAAATCTATTAAAGACTCAAAATATTCTAAAAAAGTTTTCAACCATTGTTTGTTCTCAAATAAAATTGGTTATTAAAACTTATTAATTATGATTGAGACCGGATGTCATGAAATTAGAACATTTTGAGATTATATGATTTTAGTAGATGCAGCAACTACAAGTTAATCAATTGTGTTATTAACTTGAAATTTGTAGTTTACAAAATTGCTTGTTCAAATAATTAGGTTAAGAGCAAAACTTTCATATTATGTAATTAAGACAATTTATCTTGTAAATATTGATAAAATTATATGTATAAAAATCAAGTATTTAAGACGTATGTCTATGTTTAAAAATAATATATGATAAATAATGAAATGTGGCTTTTGAAACTAATAACACGTATGCAAAATGTACTAAATCAAAATAAAAAAAATTAGTTTAAATTGTGAGTAAAAAGAAATTGAAATGGTAAATACATCATATTAAAAATATTAATCTCACTCCAATTGTTTATCATGATGTTATTGTTTTTCTTAAACTAGTATCAAGTTAAACAATGATATTGTCAATATACAAACAACGTGGATGAAAACTTTTGAATAATAATATTAAAATGTATAAAAAATTAGAATGAAGCTTTGCTTGCAGAGGTAAAGTTGAGATTTTATATATGTTGATGGCATGGGTTCAAATATCATTTGTAATTTTTTATTGATTTTATTTAAAATGTAAAAAGATAAAATTACCCTTATAAGAATATAATTTATTTCAAATATATAAGGGTGGTTTAGTAATTTCCCCAATCAAGTAGTTGTCCGGTTGACTTGTGACATCAACTCAGTCAATGGTTTAAATAATAATTAGAAGTCCTATCATCAGGGGCAAAGCCAGAACAATTTTTTAGGGGACGAATGAAATTTTAATTTTTTTATAATCTATATCTTTATAATTTTTAAAGTATTAAATTGAATTTTGATAATTTTAGGGGGG